>OX336892.1:27193556-27662033 GCA_946959425.1 Argyrosomus regius | reverse complement strand
TGTTGTTTATTTGGTGGTGATGATGTGAAGATGATGAAGGAAAAATCTCCGCTGACAACCGTCTTTCTTGTATATAAAAAGGTTTATTACAAAGAAGTTCAGCATCGAAGACAAGCATCCAGGATTGCTTGGAGAGGATCCAGTGCCAATGCAAATCACTCTGAGCATCACAATCCTAAACCTCAACTTATATAGAGGAGCTGTTATTGTCTATAACTTGATTTATACCACCTAGAACAGAGTTCATCTTTGAAACAATACAAAACATACGAAACCCTATCCTATGGGGCACTTTAACCTTTCCTGGGGCCCCTATATCAACTTCCTCCAGAGTCACCATACCCATCCATTTCCTCCTCGTGGTCCTGACAATAATATAAACACTTTTCCTGTAAAACACCCTAGTTTATGTCATTTAGCCCCCTGAGCCACCTCCAAATTTACATCAGACAAGTTGAACTTCAGATACCTCATTTTCCCCCTTCGAGGGTTCTTAGCCTCGACAAACAAAAGAATAAAACATATATGTTTATCATTGTCACAAAAATAACAATTCCCTATACCGCATAACCTTAACAATACAATATTTTTATGGAGTGTGAGAGTGAAAAACCTGTCAGGCAGCTATTTCTCCTTAAACATCCCTCAAACAATCAAGACAGGAAAACTTCTCTCACGGCCCCTCTGCCCTAGGTGGCCACATGTAGTACTCCAGCCCAATCAAACTTTTAATACTGTGTTTAAGGATATGACTTAAGCAAATACATATGAAACCCCAGAAAATAAAATCAATACAATGTCCAAATTCCGGCTGGTCGACCCATCGTACCTTCCAAAGGACCTTTCCCTGCCTAATCCCCATGTCCCTAAACATCGAGGGAAAAGAAAGAAAACATCTGAGGTCCCAATATATTTACCCAATAGCAGAAACCATCATTCCTCAAACAATTACAACAAAAATGATACATGTTTATTTGTCATGCAACAGAAGAAAATTAAAAACTCTTATGACGTACTATAATTATAGCTAGTATACAAATATTCCCTATCAATGTCACAAAATACAATATAATGAATACAATCCAATAATGAAAACATATAAAAAGAAGGTATCCATCCGCAACTCTTCAGCAGCGTTGACTCTCAGTATGGTATCACTGATGTGTTGAATCACAGCATCCTCGTTCAGATCCTTCAGATCCCTCTTATTATCCATGTTTGAATATATATAAACTCCCCAATCTTGCTTCTAGGAGAAAAGAAAAGAAAAAACTAACCAGTATCGTTTTCGAAAATAAACAAACGAAAATTAAAACAGCAATAATTCACAATATCATATTGATTACATTCCATTTCCCCTTTCATCATAACACTACATAAGAGGAACTACTGAAAAATAAACAATAACCAAAATATATATAAAGATTATAATATGATTGGATATCAAAATGGATATTTCTCCACCAATTCACCTTCTAATACCACTTCATCTACATCAGTTGTATGCAATAATGGCATCTGAGTTTGATCCCCAGGCATCACAACTCCAACCCATCGCAATATCATTGCCTTCGCAAAGGTCAACAACAACGTACAGAAACAAAACATCACACACAATGAAATGAGAACTGCCACCAAAATTTGTACCAACACTGCTCCCATTGGTCCTAATTTATCCTTCAACCAAGCATTTGCAGACCATCCAGCTCCTTCTGATGGACCAAATGCATCCCTTATATGTTTCAATGCCTCTATAACACTAGTTATATTGTCAGAAGTATCAGGAATCAAAGTATAACAAGCATCACCAGTTAAGTTCAAAGCCACACATAGGCCACCTTGTTTGGCCAATATGTAATCTAGTGCCATGTCATGTTTTAGCAATGTCAATCTATGACTCCTTTGAGTATTCGACAGAAAATCAAACCCTCTTATGGTTTCATTGGCAAAACCCTGTAGAGTATAAGTGATGTTATCAATATGATCTGCTAAAAATGTCACACCATACCACGGGAACAGTCCTATACCCCACTTCTCTCCTAGACTTATCCTCCAATGATAGGACTCCAAATTATGGAACTGTGCCAAGTCCCTTCTTATCCTATTTGCAGAGACAACATTCGACTGGTTGCTATCAGGTCCTTCTCCCTTCTGTACAGCAAAAAACCTCATATGGGAGTTTCAACCTTGCCATGTAACAACATCCTATCCATCCATAAGGCAAAATATATATGCCTTATCACCACAAACCCACCAAATATCTTTAAAATTCCCTATTGTCACATTTCCAGGCAAGATTTGATTCCTCACCATCAAAGTTCTACTATATTTCTGATGTGGCACACGAAACGTCACTTCATACAATTTACTAGCATTCCTATCAACATGTTTACCCAAATTCATCAAATAGTCATCACAATCAGATACTCCCATAAACATCCCAGAACCAGTATAAGTTTCATTTGAACAGAAACAACCCGCAGCTCTCACAGGTGTCACTTCCATCGGCTCAGGGACTGCTGTTATCATATTTTCATGTTGATCAAGTAAATTCACATAAGGTACTTCTCCTAACCATGAACAATCATATTTAGGCTTAAACAGATACCTCGACAAAGCCATTACTCTATCAGTTGATGCCTGCTGCTGAAACAACAACCACGATAATGCAAAGGACTGACATCTAGTAGTTAGTGGTTCTGGTACTGTCTCTAAAATTGAAGGCCACGTGCCTGGCGATGAAACTTTCACCACACATGGACAATTCAATTTTCTAATTGACCTAACAGAATGAGTTATCTGCTGGAACCATAAATTCTTACCTGCCCATGGGTCTGCAATCTGTAATACCGACGAATCAAATCCATATGCCTTCCACTTAGTTTCTCTCTTTGTAAGGCATGATATTGATCAGACATATAGTCTTGCATTGGATTAGCATCAAAAAACTCACTCTCCATATCTAACACTTCTTTCTGAGCTGTCTCAGATGAATCTACAGCATGCTCTTCCATCATCTGTTTTCCAACTTCAAAATCTCCCTTCTATCATTCACTCTAGACTCAATTTTCAACATCGGCTTCTGAGTTACATTTAACACTTCTTTTGACTTCAAGGTCACTACATCAGGTGTCTGTGTCACATTTACAAATTTCACAGACATCGAAGGTGTCGTCACTGTTGTATTATTATTCTCCTTCACAGTCCTAGCTAAAGTAGTGGTCTGAGTTGATATATTAACACTCTTAGTTGTATCCAGAGCTACAGTAACAAATTTTATTCGAGTATCATTCATTCTTGGAGTGGTTACTATAATAGGTTGATTCTGAACCTCTTTAGTATCCGTGAAACCTCCACTAGGTCTCAAATCTTTTATCTCAAGTGTCACTTTACGCGTTATATTATCAGTTACCCAATAATTTTGAATTGGTATAAATTTAAATGCTGGTTCTGAATAAGTGCACGTATATTCGCCTTCATCTTCCCATGTAGCATTACGCAAGACTAATGAACAATCTGTTTGAATTTTCACCAACTTCCTATCATTATACAAAGAATACTTCTTTTTATTGTGAGGCACACTTCCAGCTTCAGGTCCTGTCAACACTAGATCTTCCCCACGATTATTTTTCCACTTAGGAGGATTATTACCTCCAACATTCCACCTTCCACATTGACAAGGAAGGACAACCGCTTTCCCTAACTTAACTCTAACAACAACCTTCGAAGGAGTTGGTGTTGTAGAAACCTGCTGGGGGACTATAGTCAAATGAGATACATTTACACCCTTATTAGCATCCAACACTGGAAGGACAGATTTCCCTAAGGTCTCCTCTACCCTAGTTCTCATACCGTTTTGGTCTAACTCTTTTCCGAACTGGTCTTGGACTCTTTCTTTCAACTGGCTCTCTGGAGTCTCCTGCAGTTGAATCACAGTCCTTCTTAACCTTTGGCGCTTTACACTCAGCTGCCACAGGCTCTGTTGTTTCTGGAACCTGCTGGAAATCAATGTCCTCAAATGTTCTTTCCTGTCTGTTAACTGTAATGTCATCTCCGGCATTATCAAAAATGTGCACAGAATCATCAACATTGTCCATATCACGGACCATCTCCCCCTCTGGGTTTTGACTCTGATTATTTTCATGCATCTCCTCTCCTGCTGCATGCTCATCCACACTTTCTCCCAACTCTTTTGAGCCTTCAACATCTTGGCTCTGGGAGCACGGTGCCTCCTCTCTCGGTGCTTTGACACAATGTGATAAATGATACCACGTTGGAGACCCTTTAACTTGGACCGCTGTTCCAGTACTGCGGACAACTTCAAATGGTCCTTCCCGGCGTTCGTTATACCATTTCCTTCTAAACACTTTCACAAACACTTTGTCTCCGGGTTGCACTGTGGTCCTCTTTTGCTCATCAAGTTCCTGCTGCACCTCGTCTTTCCTCTGCCTGTCAAAGACATATGCGGATATTCTTTTATGTAATCTAGCCATATATGTTACATAAGCTCGCATTTCGTCTTCTAAAAGGGCTAAACTTGGACCTTTTCCACTGGTACGCAAACAAGGCGTTGGCATCCGTCTTCCCGTTAGTAACTCATGAGGTGTCATATGCAAATCTCGCAACTCACTTGAGCGACATGCCATCAGCGCCAATGGAAGCGCCGCTACCCAGTTTAAGCCCGTGTGCTGACAAATCTTAACAATGCGATTCTTTAGAACACCATTCATCTTCTCACAAATTCCTTGACTTTGTGGGTGATAAACTGCTCCAAGACGCTGTTTAATTCCCAATTTCTGTAAGATCAGCTTAACTGTCTTATCCACAAATTCTTTCCCATTATCTGAGGATATCCGATCCGGAAGTCCCCACCTACTTATAACCTCTCTGCACAAAAACTTGGCAACAGACTGAGCATCCTTTCGTTTGGTTGGACAAGCTTCAGGCCATCGTGAAAATCTATCCACGACAACCAACATGTATCTCTTCCCTTCAACCGGTCTTATCATATCAACAAAATCCACAACTAATTCACGCATAGGACCCCTCGGAGTTGGAATGTACCCAGGAGGAACTGATACACCCCTCCGAACATTATTTTTCAAACAAATAGTGCACCTACCTATGACATAATCAATCTGTTCAAGCAGACAGGGTGCCCAAAAACCATATTCCTTCATGATCTTTCTTCTAACTTCCCCCCTTGCAACATGAGCTAACCCATGTGCTTCCTGAATCATCAGACCTAACAGGTCTGGGGGTGCTACTATTAGTCCCTCATGATTTCTCCACAGACCAGTAGAATCCTGAGTGGCACCTCGATCTAGCCACAACTGTCTATCCATAGCAGGAACAGCTTCCTGCATTAAAATCACATCTCTTAGGGTAATTTTGTCTTCTAAATTCACTTCATGAGTGACCAGAAAAATTTTACTCAATTTGTCTGCTCCTGTAACTGCTTTGGCAGCTTCATCAGCCGCTTTATTTCCTTGAGTGACTCTCGACACATCCATCCTATGTGCTGCACACTTAGCTATTGCTATTTCCTTAGGCTTCATCATAGCATGCAACAGTTTCATTATTTGAGCATGATGTTGTATTGGAGAACCATCTGTTTTCTTAAACCCTCGGTTCTTCCACACTGCTCCAAACAAGTGACACACATTATGTGCATATGCAGAATCAGTATATATTGTCACTCGCTTACCTTCTGCTAGCAAACATGCTTCAGTTAACCCCACAAGTTCTGCAAGCTGTGCAGATGCAGGCTGTGATACAACTTCAGCCTTTTCAACAACAAAGTCTGCTCCTTGTGCTCTTACTACTGCATAGCCAGCACTCAATTTATCTCCCACACGGTAGCAGGAGCCATCAGTCCAATACTCGAAGTCTGCCTCACGCAACGGGAGGGCTTGCAAATCTGATCTAAGCCTTGAGTATCTCTCTGCTTCCTGAACACAGTCATGTGGTTCACCATCCTCTGGAGTTGGCAAGTTTTCAGCTGGGTTTACTGTAACACATCTTACTAGAGTAACATCCTCCTGCTCTAGGAGCCTATGGTAATCTCTAAGCCTGGGCATAGTCAATGTATATTTACCATAATTCAAAAGATTTCTAAGACTATGATGGGTAAGAATTGTCACCGGATAACCCATTGTGACAGATGACGCCTTATCATACATTAAGTAAACTCCTACCATTGCCCTGTAACAAAGTGGTAGCCCTTGCTCTACCTCTGAATAGGCAGTGGAATAGTAAGAAATGGGTTGAGGATTTGTCCCAGTACCTGTTGGCTGACAAAGAACTGCACATGCATATTTACCTCCAGTAGAAGTAGACACATACAACAAAAAATTCTTAGAGTAGTCTGGAAGTGCTAATGCTGGAGCCTCTTGCAATCTCTGTTTGATCGTCTCAAATGACAAAAGGCCATCCGGCGTCCAGGTAAGATTACAATGAAGCTGAGCATTGCCAGTGTCTTTTATCATAGCTCTCAAAGGCCCTGTTAAACTAGCATAATCCTCTACCCATGCTGAGGAATAACCAGCAATACCAAGAAATGTCATCAACTCTCTGACAGTTCTAGGCTTTGGAGCCTTACGAATAGCTTCTAGCTGATTATCAGAAATGCTTCTGTGTCCCTGTGTTATTGTTTGGCCCAAGTAAACTACCTTCTCCTGACAATACTGCAGCTTTTTCTGAGAGGCCTTATGCCCCTCCGAACTGGTCTTAATCAGACTGGAGTCATGAGCAGACCATGCTGTCATCAGCGTGGCTCAATCCTTGTGACGGTCTGGCCAGCTGTCTCCCCAATTCTCACACACCACAGATAGACAAGAGAAAGCAGACAGGAACTTAGTATCTTTTAGTTCCCAACAAATCCTTTATAATAACACAGCATATAATTCAATATAATTCACACACAATATCTATCAGCACTTAAGCTTTCATCTTCTACAGATGCTTATCTCCTTTAAACTCCCAACATCATAATTATATAAACTTCAATCTATTCACTCTAATAATCACCTTAAAACTTCCATTAATATATTATTATTACCCACAAACGATATATAATAATACCTTTTTACTCCACTTCTTTTATCACTTATTATAGCAATTGCTCATGCATATGAACACTAACCACCCTCATTAATTTCTCTTTTTGTCTTCAAACTTATAAATGTCCTTCTTGGGAACTCATACTTTTTACTCAGTGTTGATGTGTGTTGACTCAGTGTTAATATGTCCTCGACAGAGGCTCATAAGACGTTGGCCAGTGTAAAAATATCTCCCAAAAAGGCTCATTGTTTTTAATTCTTTTCTTTCTTTATTAACAGAACAAAGGTCTTCCCGAAGGAAGCTCATAGATTTTAGCAGATTCAGTCCTCTTATTCAGTATGAGGCTCATAAGGTGTACGAGTAGAAGACAAAATATTTCCCTTATAAATCACTAAAAACTGACTCCTATTTTCGACCATAACCTATGTATGTACTTTTTCTATATAGTATAATCTATCATATTTACATAAACCACATACATCAGCTCATACCGCAGCCGTTTACACACACACACACAGAGACACAGGGGGAAAGGGGGGGGCTCCACTCACAGCGGAGAGAGCAGCATCGCACATATACACAATTACACACAGGGACCGCTCCTCTCACACAGAAACACACACACAGAAAGACCAATCCCCAACAACCAAAAACTCAGAACAAAATCACAAACAATATCTAATCCCAAATTCTCTAAGTCGACTCATTCATACTTTCCCTATAGCATGCTTTTCTGCCGCTCCTTTTTCTCTTTTACTTTTCCTTTTAAATTTATGCTACCTTATGAGATGTAGAAATTCAATGAGAGGCTGCTTCAGACACAGTTCGTCAACTAATGTTCGAGTGGGAACTTCAATTGAATTTTAATTCTACATCTCCAGTTCCTAGAACTGACCTGAAATCCACCTAGTGACTTTCCAGGTTTTTACGGCCCATCTAAGATCGCCTCCCTGAGGGCTTTCATCCAAATCTTGCGGCTTCTTCTCTTTAAATCTTATCCTTACTTTCTTTTTTAACTGAATTCAACTATTTCTCAAAATCAACTTTTACCTATCTTCATTAATTTTCTACTGTTCACCTTAATACTTTTTTTTTACTTCAACTTTTTATTTTCTTCATTTCTCTTTATTTCAACTCTTTTCTTTTCTCTTCACTTCTTATTACTTCAACTCTTTATTCTCTCTTCTCTATTGTACTCCCCCCTTTTGCGTTGCCTGCAACGCAATAAAACCCAATTTAAAACGGAGCATCACCATCAACATGTACACCACCTGACACACACCCACACACAGTCCTTTACGGTGCGACCAAACAGCACACACACAACAACGCCAACGTACAAACCAGCGCCCAATCCTGTAAGAAATGCTCACCGTTACCGCCGGCTTGGCGCGGGAGTAGGTGCGCCGAAGTTGACGGCGACGCTGCAGGTCACAACACGTCCGAAGTTCGTGACGCCAAAGTTTTGTTGTTTATTTGGTGGTGATGATGTGAAGATGATGAAGGAAAAAATCTCCGCTGACACCGTCTTTCTTGTATATAAAAAGGTTTATTACAAAGAAGTTCAGCATCGAAGACAAGCATCCAGGATTGCTTGGAGAGGATCCAGTGCCAATGCAAATCACTCTGAGCATCACAATCCTAAACCTCAACTTATATAGAGGAGCTGTTATTGTCTATAACTTGATTTATACCACCTAGAACAGAGTTCATCTTTGAAACAATACAAAACATACGAAACCCTATCCTATGGGGCACTTTAACCTTTCCTGGGGCCCCTATATCAACTTCCTCCAGAGTCACCATACCCATCCATTTCCTCCTCGTGGTCCTGACAATAATATAAACACTTTTCCTGTAAACACCCTAGTTTATGTCATTTAGCCCCTGAGCCACCTCCAAATTTACATCAGACAAGTTGAACTTCAGATACCTCAAAAACATGGAATTGCTTTACACGGACTTTAAGGAGCTACTAAAATCATCTCAGTTCTCGACTCACTGAACTGTATGAAGGTCTGAAACAGCAGTTCACATGTAATAAAGCAGCTGTCATTACTAGACTTTAATGAAATATATGATTCATATTATCAGTTACATCATAGAAATGGATAAAAATGATTTGATCTAAAGGTACCATGCATATTGAACATGAGAGGACTGAGGATTGAATCTGAGTCTGAGTTACCAACAAGGTAATGGAGACATTTGATTCAAACTGGAATTAGTAGAGTTCAAATTAATGAAACTTTAAAATGTTTCAAACAACCTCAGACTCCTTGTAGCATTCATTTAGTTTCCAAAGAATATATTCAGGTTTTCAGCTGACGTTCTATGTAGAACAGCTCATGAGAGGCTTGAAAACCTGTTTTTATTCAACACCATGTTGAAAGTTTGAACCTTTTCTGTCCTTCAGTCACACTTTAGTTTCTGCCTTGTCTCACAGCTCAGCAGAAGGGAAATATTGACCAATTATCTTGATGTTGTGAATGAATGTGTTTTTGTGGAGGAAGCTCCATCTCATGGTGACTCCCTGCAAGTGAATGAATGGTGCTGGTCAGCTGGCTGGCAGCCAGAGAGTCTGGGAGCATCAGTTTTAGATCCTGCTGCTGGAACTTGTCTTGTATGTAGGCGTCATCAGAAATGTCAGCTGACAGCTCTCCTATCTTACTACTTTGTTCTCTAACAGATAAAAGCTGATCGTCTTCATTCATGAATATTTTTATCATATGACTGCAAGTAAACTGAGAATTTTTGAACAACATCTGACTTTTTATGTTCTTGTCAGAATATTTCCTCTTGAATGGATGTGAGAGGTCAAATGCAAACATGGTGGATTTGTTGATGATTTTGTAACTTGGTAAAAGTAAAAGTCACTTTGTCATGTTGTCGAGTGTTTGAAGCATCTTCCAGTTGGTTTGTGGTTGATGTGGATTTGCTGCTCATGTGAATCCTCCCACAGTGTTTCATTAGCAGCTGTAACCACAGTGACTCTGATAAAACAGGAATTAGCAGAATCCATCTGATATGAAGCTGTGGTTTGAATACCACTTCCCTCCTCTTTGAAGAGTAGTCAGATATCTGTGTTCAGGTTTTTGTACAGCCTCTTCTACACTTTGTATCACTGTGTTTCTACAGCACAGTAGTAGAGAGCTGTGTCTTCCAGGGTTAGTTTATTGATGGTCAGTTCAGTTGATGAACTTGATGTTTTGGATTCATATCGTTTATCAGGAATATATTCACCTCCTGTTGAATATTTCCTAAGTATAAACTGAGGTGCATGAAGGTCAGAATGATGTTTGTACCAGTAAAGGTAGCGATCACCCGTTGACTGATATTGACATTTGAGTGTGACAGATTGTCCTTCTCTTCCACTGACTTCATCTCTTTCAGGAGAGATTGTGTCTCCAGCTATTAGTCCTGGACAAAGTGGAGAAAATGAAGCCATTAGACTAACATTGTTGATGAGGCTGAGAGGAGAAGACAGTGTAAAATATCAAGTGTACAGTGTTACTCTGTGGACAGAAACAGCTCAACTGTTGAGAGATTTCTGCTCTGAACTCCAGTTTCCATCAATCTTTAGAAAAGAATCCAAACATGTTGTTGTTTCTATCTTACCAAAGAAAAGAGCAGCAAGAATAATCCACAGCCAATGTTCCATCTCTACAACAAGGTTTAAATCAACAGGAGAAACTAGCTGATGTTCAACATTCAGTGTGAGAATTGTTCTCTTCACAGCAGCACTTATTATTGACACAATGGTTGAACACAGTGCAGAAGTAGTGCACCGCCTACTTGATAATGTCGCCCTCTAGTGGAGGTCAAAAGTTCAGTACAACAGTGTGGAAAAAGGCTTCCAGCAGCTTGTCAGTGTGTCAGCTTGTGTTTTTGTACAGAGTTTTGGTGTTTCCTGTCACTGTGGGCCTCACAGCACAGTAGTACACAGCAGAGTCTGTCACTGCAGCAGAGGAGATCTGCAGATCCATTTGGGTTTTATCCTCACTCACTTTAAAAGACAGTCTAGAGCTTGATGCATTTTTTGTTCCCAAGTGAGAGAAGAGGAACTCTGGAGGTTTTCCTGGGTATTGTCGATACCAGAAGAAATAATCACCACCAGTTGCTTGTCTGGAGTAATTGTAGGACAGAGTAACAGTGCTGTCTTCTAAACTGGACTCTTCTTTCTTGAATGGAGAGAGTTCTTGACAGCTGACACCTAAAGGAAGAGATAACTCAATTAATTTGATCATAATTAAGTCGACACGTTCAAACAACATTGGAATTAAATTATTAAAAGTTAACAAACCTTTTAGAATGAGTAGAAAGATGAGAGAAAACACAGAATGATGCAGCGACAGCATGTTGAATAAAGGTAATGTTTGTGGTTTGTGTATTGAACTCTGCTGAATATGGAAGTTCCTCTCTCTTCTATAGTTCAGTAACAGCTTAGCTCCTCCCTGAATCTCTCCGTCTCCTCTTAGATCTGGATTTTCACTTCTCTCTGTTGACACTGCATGATGAGGAAAACCTTAAAACTGCTTTAACAAAGATAAATGTTGAGGGCTGCAGGACTCACAAACCCAGATGCAGACAGACAAGGAGTCAGATACCAAGTTTAAGGTATTTATTGTAACATACTGGAGGAAGATGGCTGACAGGGAGTAATGGAGCTGTAGCACAGAGACAGAGATTGTGTCTTGAGCTGGGCAGAGAGAGTCCAGAGAGCAGGTCCACAGTGAGATCCAAGGAGACTGCAGAGCAGAAGGGCTGAGGGCAGGACGGCAGGGCTTGACCGGACAAGGGACAGGAAACAAGGACCAGAGTCAGAACAGGCACGACTACATGGGAAACTGACAGGATGAGTTCTGGAGAACAGGTAACAAGAACTAAATGCAAAATAGCAAAGTCTGTGAAGGGGAGGCCTGGGTGATGGACGAGGGCAGAGCAGGAGACCTCAGGCAGGCGGTCTGGGGGCAAGCATGATGGACTGAGCAGGTCTGGAAGATGACCAGGTGCAGGGAGAAAGTGTGGAGCAGCTCTGGAGGACAACCGGACCAAGAGAACAACTCAGGAGGCAGGCGAAGAAGGTGGAACCTACCTGAAAATTATTAGGCTGATACCTGGGGCAGAGGCTTGGGTGCAGAGGAGGCTGCAGTGACAGGCTCTGGAGAAGAATGAACTAGAAATGTTACCATGAACGTGCCACTATCTGGTCAAATTCAGGGTCCTGCCTCCAGAAACAAGAGCAGTACCTGCACAGCAGTGCAGTGATAAACAGATTTAGTGCTGGAGGTAGGTGGTTGAAGGGGGTATGAAGCTGGTAGCAGAGAGCCGGGGATTTGGCCATTGCAGGGCAAAGAGAGACTGACGGAGCTGATCCAGAGTGGAGCAGCAGACTGAACCAAGCAGGGCTGTGAGGCATGAGCATTTGTTCTGTGATCATCCTTAAAGTTTAACAGTGTGTGACTCCCTCTAGTGGATGTTGTGGAGTATTCTGTTGTCTTTGCTCCAAAGGTTTTTGTACAGAGTTTTGGTGTTTCCTGTCACTGTGGGCTGCAGAGCACAGTAGTACACAGCAGAGTCAGACAGCTGAAGCTTCTGGATCTTCAGAGGAACTGACTTATTCTGGATTGTAGCATCAAATCTGTCTTCCTGTAAAGGTTTATCTTTTGTTCCAGAGTATCGTTGCAGTATAAACTTTGGCACATCATTTACTTCTTGCTTGTACCAAAACAAATAGGAAAATGTTGCACTGGTCTGAAATGTACAGTCAAGTGTAACTGTGCCTCCTTCAGTAGCATTGACATCTCCTGGTGGCTGGATCACTCTGTCTTGTCCTTTACACTCTGGGGAAGAAGAGAACATGCAGAGGAAGAGATGAATCAATAAAGATGATTGATTAAAGGAGAACAATCAGTAGGTTTAAAGAGTTACCTAGCCAGAGAGTCAGAATCAGGATGTTTCTCAGCCAGTGTTTCATGTCTGCAGTGAGAGGGGGAGGAGAGAGAGGAAGAACATTGATACTCTGATGGATCTGGGCCTTCACATCATTGGTCCTTCCTCTTTATCATCTGTTGAACAACTCTCAACATTTGCATCTCATTTATATTCAGCAGTGAATTATCTCAACAGTTATGTCATAGATTGTCATCATATTTGGTTCAGACATTCATGTTCCCCCAAGATGAATTGTAATAACTCTGATGATTCCAAAAGTTCCAAAGTTTCAAGAGGGAAAGAGGGAAACACCCTCCTTCCTCTCACAACTCTGACATATAGTTTGTTTGTCACTGCTGAGGTGCTGTTATTCACTTAATGGCATCACTTCCATCAGGTAACAAGCAGCACAGAAGGTAACACTGAATGACACCTGACAGCTCATGTGAAGGTCCTGACTGAGTCACCTCTTTAGATTAGATTATTACTTTATTCATCCCACAGCAGGGAAACTTACTTATCACAGCAGCAAAAAGAAAAGTGTAGTACACACTACAGAAATTAAAGTAGAAAAAAATGGCAACAACACGAACAGACAGAAGTATCTTATAACCTACACAATAAACAAAAACAAACAAACAACAGACAATGTGCAAAACAAGTACTTGAGGTAGAGTGGCATGATATAAAAAGTATTGTAATGGTATGAAAATATTGCAATGTAAGTGACCATGTAATAAATAATATTGTAAGAGTAGTAACCATGATAAATATCAAATATCAAATCCATGATAATATCTCATGGTATAGATATGTTTGTTTGACTGAAACATGGTTAAAAGCAGAGGAACACAGTGCCTTGAATGAAGACTCATAACTGCTGATAACTTGAAGATCCAAAATGTTTCTCTTTGTACCAGTTTTTTCAGTTTATCTCCTCTCTTACACATTTCTATGGCCTCTGTCTGGACTCAGCCTCAGAGATAGAGTGAGGAGCTCGAACATCTGGAGGGAGCTCAGAGTAGAGCTGCTGCTCCGTCATGTTGAATGGAGCGACCTGAGATGGTTCAGGTATCTATTGAGGATTTCTCCTCTGTCCAACTAGAACTCAATGGACGGATTACATGCACACATATTGTTCTGTTGAGTTGCAAACCTGTAAAGGAGTTATTTAAAGCTTTCAGTGGGTTGAGTGGGTTCTGGGGGTGTGGTTACAGAAAGGTTGGTGTGTCCCAACATGATACCTGTTCATTCTGTGCAAAGTCCCTGGAAGCGCCCCAGACTGTATCATCACATCCCATTGAAGTTTAACAGTGTGTGACTCCCTCTAGTGGATGTTGTGGAGTATTCCGTTGTCTTTGCTCCAAAGGTTTTTGTACAGAGTTTTGGTGTTTCCTGTCACTGTGGGCTGCAGAGCACAGTAGTACACAGCAGAGTCTGTCACTGCAGCAGAGGAGATCTGCAGATGAAACTCCTTTCTTGTTTTGTTATGGATTAAAGACAACCCTTTTTTCTCTGAATACTCTTTGATGAGAAACTGTGGAGATGAACTGGACTTCTGTTGATACCAGAACAAGTAGTTAACAGATCCTGAATATGTGCAGGAGAGAGTCACAGTGTCTCCTTCCAAAGCCAGCATTACATCTTTAAGTGGTTTCACTAAATCCTCAGAGGATCCTGAAAAGAACAAAGATATATTTCACTGTGACATTTGTATTCTTCAAACTATATATCTCCATGTTTAAGTTCAGTCTATGAAGAGTTGAGTCAGACATAATATATCTTGGTCATATCTACCATCACTTGTTCCACCTTGATACGTGTCTTGAGTACTTACCAGTATGAAACATGAACATCATCATCCAAACTAAAAAGAGCTGCATTATTTTCACTTGTACTGAATGAACAATAGAGAGAACACAGCAGCTCTTCAGTTCCAAAATGAAGCCTTTCATATTCAGTTGTGTAGCTCCTCCTCTTCCTGTGGTCTGTTTACATTCAGGCTGATGGAAGCTTTAGAAATGACAGTGATGCTGCAGTCATCATCATCCAAGAAGGTGTTGTCTCACAGTCCTCAACTTCTTCCTTGTTCAGCAGACTGGATGGCAACTTGTCTAATTTCAGGTCCAAATTAGGTCAAATAGTGTTACTCTACTTCTGTAGGCAATAACACACAGGATTCATCAGGATTGGCAGCAGAATGAACTCTTTATTATCTTTACAGACAACAAGAGCCCGAGTCACCCATGGATAGACTGAATTCGCTGACTCGGGGCTTTCTCTTATATACTCTTTCTTTCAAAATTATTTTTATTGAGAAAGGAAAAAGAGACATAGACAGACAGATAGGAAGGGATAACATAAAAAGGAAGGAAAGGAGTAAGCGTAAAGGGTGGGGCTCCGGGAGTGGGGGTGGGGTAAAGTGGGGAGAGGGTCCAGTTGCACGGTGAATTAACCATCCTCAACCAGAGTAAATAAAGTTATAATGGGTCAGCTGGAATTTTATCACTCTAATTGAAGCCCATCTAATTGCTTCACAAATCCAATAAAGTCATCTCATGTCTTATGAAATTTCTGAAGAGCTCCATTAACAGCAGGGTCCGACATAACTCATGGCCCGATGGCCCGGGGCCAGTAAAAGTACATGCAGGGCAAGTTGATTGGCCACCATTGAAAAGAATGGTGTCGACGTCGGGTCCCAATATTGCTCCGATGTGGCATTAGATCCAAAACAATCAGACCTGCTTACAATTTCGGCTGTAGCTTCAGCCTTCGTCGGAGCTGTCAAAGCGTCTTGGTGTAACGTGTCTCCCACATACCTGGGACACCGTTCTCCACCGGCGGCGTGAGGGCGGAGGACGGGCGCGGCTGGGCTGGGGAACTTTATTTTGAAAGGTTTCCCGGCCCTGTCAGCTGTTTTAAGACACGTCACAACAAGACGCTTTGACAGCTCCGACGAAGGCTGAAGCTACAGCCGAAACTGTAAGCAGGCATGATTACATCCTATCCTCACTTACTTGTCTGATCACAAGAAACTCAAACTATAATACCTTGTGAATACGTTGTCCTAGCTACTACTTTTTTATTTTTCAGGTTTGGAAATGTCATCTATGATGAGCTGTGGGAGGGCTGTGCAGCTGAGATTAGAGCAGCACTTTTCATAAGTGTGTTGGCAGACGCTGCTATAGATGTCAGTGGCAGAGATCTTGAGGGGGTCTACATCCGGATCCTGAGCAGTGGAAGGCCAAAAAATGTTTTCATCAGAGTAGAGGAGCTCCAGCTTCAGTGCCATGAAACGGATCAAAACCGACTGGAGGAGCAACCTCAGTGTAAATACACTGACACAGCTGCTCTTCATTAGTCTGGAGGGTCCAGACCTTGAGCACTTAAACACCATGTCTGTGGTGGACAGGTGGCTTGCAGCAGCAGACAGAAGGGGCTTGGAGTGAACACACACACACCTTTTTTCCTCTCACTGTTCTATGTGATTGTGTTCTACGGCAGATGTGTTCTTAGTTATTGACATTAGAAAGAGAAATTATTATCTGAAATGTGTAAATTGTAAAATGTAAATGAAATGAATTTAATAAATCAAAATTTAGGTTAAAAAAAAAAGTTATTTTTATTTTTGTCGGCCGGGCCAGTGAAAATACCCAAGGGGCCAGTAAGACTCTGATCTACTGACCCGGGGGGCCAGTAGGGAAAAAATGTTATGTTGAGCCCTGAACAGTAAACCTAATCTTTTCTAATTTGAGATTACGCATGATACTCTTGATGAGATGTGTATGGGTGGGTGGGGCAGCATTCTTCCACTTCAGCAAAATCAACCGCCGCGCTAGTACGGAGGAGAATGCCATAGTCCTGTGTTGACAGAAGTTCAGCAGAGGAGATCTGCAGATGAAATGATTTTAAGGTGGAATCCAGTGTGGATGAAAATCTTTCATTAAACTCGTCTTCTATTTTAAAGCAGCTCAGTATGAATTTGGGGCTGTTTTTTTTTTTATCCTGTTTGTACCAGAACAGATTTGGACTGCTGTCACTGGTCTGAAATGTACAGTCAAGTGTAACTGTGTCTCCTTCAGTAGCATTGACATCTCCTGGTGGCTGGATCACTCTGTCTTGTCCTTTACACTCTGGGGAAGAAGAGAACATGCAGAGGAAGAGATGAATCAATAAAGATGATTGATTAAAGGAGAACAATCAGTAGGTTTAAAGAGTTACCTAGCCAGAGAGTCAGAATCAGGATGTTTCTCAGCCAGTGTTTCATGTCTGCAGTGAGAGGGGGAGGAGAGAGAGGAAGAACATTGATACTCTGATGGATCTGGGCCTTCACATCATTGGTCCTTCCTCTTTATCATCTGTTGAACAACTCTCAACCTTTGCATCTCATTTATATTCAGCAGTGTATTATCTCAACAGTTATGTCATAGATTTTCATCATATTTGGTTCAGACATTCATGTTCCCCCAAGATGAATTGTAATAACTCTGATGATCCTCTGACTTTTCATCATATTTCATCTGTCCAATCCTCAATAGGAAAGAGATGAGGCAAAATGGCATCCATGGGAGAGTTTTCCATTTTCCAAAAAACATCTTGATAATCCCCAAGACTTTTGAGAAAATATTCTGTAGACTGACGAGACAAAAGCTGAAATTTGAGGTGTGCATCCTGTTACTTATGATGTAAAACTAACACAGCATTTCATGAAAAGAACATCATACCAACAGTCACATATGGTGGTGGTAGTGTGATGGTCTTGATTGGACGACTTGCTGTAATTGAATTCTGCTCTCTACCAGAAAATCTTGAAGGAGAAAGTCGGACCATCAGTTCGTGACTTTAAGCTCAAACACACTTGGGTTATGCAGCAGGGCAATGATCCAAAACACACCAGCAAGTCCACCTGTGAATGGCGTAAAAAACAAAATGAAGGTTTTGAGTGCCCTAGTCAAAGTCTGGACTCAAATCTGATTGAGATGTTGTAGCATGACTTTAAAGAGGCCTTTCATGCTAAAAACCCTCAAATGTGGCTGAATTAAAACAATTCTTCAAAGAAGAGTGGGCCAGAATTCCTCCACAGCGATGTGAAAGACTCATTGGCAGTTATCACAAATGCTTCATTGCAGTTGTTGCCACCGAGGGTGACACAACCAGTTATTAGGTTTAGGGGGCAATTAATCTTTCACATAGTACCAGGTAGGTTTGGAGCTTTTTTCCCTTAATAAATGAAATCATCATTTAACAACTGCATTTTGTGTTTCTTCATGTTGTCATTGTCTAGTGTTAAAATTTGTTTGATGATCTGAAACATTTAAGTGTGATAAATATACAAAAACTAAGAAATCAGGAAGGGGGCAAATACTTTATAACAGCACTGTAGTTAACATCTGACAACACCTTATTATCATCAGTACAAAGAATCTAGACTGCATCATCACATCCCATTGAAGTTTAACAGTGTGTGACTCCCTCTAGTGGATGTTGTGGAGTATTCTGTTGTCTTTGCTCCAAAGGTTTTTGTACAGAGTTTTGGTGTTTCCTGTCACTGTGGGCTGCACAGCACAGTAGTACACAGCAGAGTCTGTCACTTTAGCTGAGATGATCTGCAGATCTACACGTTTCTCTGATTTGTTAATGTCAGCTGAGAAATCAGAATCAGTTGGATGAATCGATCCTCCCTCTGTGATGTAGAGCAGGAACTCTGGTCTGGATCTCCGGTATTGTCGGTACCACTGGATGTTGTTGATCAAACCGTCATATTTACAGGTCAGGTTGATGTTTCCTCCCTCTGCAACATGTTCTTCAGTGCTTTCTGGATTTATGCTGTTCATGGAACCCAGGGCTGCAAAATGAGGATTATTCATGTCAGTTAGTCTGCAAGAGATTCAAACATGAAGAGACTCAACAAAGGCTCTTGACTTTTTCTTTCATCTTTGATCATTTTGAGATTAAACTTGACCAAAAGTCTTTTTCTATCATGGAAACAGATGAAGCTCTAGATCTGAGATGTAGACCAGATATCTGGTTAACACAGCAGGTTAAATGAGACTCTGATGTCTGTTCTAACACTCACCTATGAAGTGAGAGAACAGTAAAAAGAGGTGAAGCAACATGTCTTTGGAGTTGTTGAAGTCAAACAGACAGCAGATGACCAATGTTCTTCCACTGTAGTCGAATGAAAAACCTAAACAGCCTCTCTGCTGCACAGACCTTCTCCTCAACATCAAGCTGATTGAGCTTTTACTTCCTCAAACATTTCTGCTCTGGACATACAAACAATCTCATTGGTTGAGTTGAAGGTCAGTGGGCGGGGCCAGAGAAAACCTTTGTCTGCATCCAGAGCAGCTCTGCCTCAGAGAAATGTTTGCTGAATGTCCAGGTTCAGTTCTTCACACTGTTGTGAGAGCGAGGCAGGTCACAGTAGAAGGAAGCTTGATCACCTGAACATTTAGTCTTTATCCTGGAAACATGGAGGACATTTCATACTTCCTCTAATTACAATGGACACATCCTAATATGAATATTTTAGATATTGAATCAGCCCCAGCAATGATCAGAAGCCATCGTGTCTTCATGTCTTGACTCGTCTTTGTTAAGGCGTTGGATGACTTGTGGTCAGTGACTTTGACTCCCTCCCAGTCAATGCTGTGGCTGGTTTTGGTCTGGTGTTCTCAGACTGATGACTGATTGAACCCTGTGGTACACCACAAGAAATCACAGCCTGAGAGAACAACAGAGAAACTTGTTTTATAAAGAAGAAAAGCTCAAACCTGAGTCTGTGATGCAAACCAGTTCATGGAGATACTTGATCCAAACTCTGTGATTTGTCAGAAGTTGAAGTAAATATAACAGTCAATATATGTTTCATGTCCTTTACTTTATTGAATATCTTTACTCAAATGTATTTAGTCATAAATATGTAAGAGTGCCTCACAAAGATGGTTGACCTACAGAGTTGAATTTGAGCTTTATCTGATGTCAGAGGATTTTCTGTTACTCTCAGTTATGATGAAGTATTGTTCATGTAAATAATATCCCACAACACCTCATTGTCATCAGAGTTTGTGTCGTATGAAACAACCTTTTCCCTCATTCTGTATTTTTTCTTTAGTGCTTCAGTTTCTGTCTTTTTATCATCAGGACAAAGAATCTAGACTGTATCATCACATCCCATTGAAGTTTGACAGTGTGTGACTCCCTCTAGTGGATGTTGTGGAGTATTCTGTTGTCTTTGCTCCAAAGGTTTTTGTACAGAGTTTTGGTGTTTCCTGTCACTGTGGGCCTCACAGCACAGTAGTACACAGCAGAGTCTGTCACTGCAGCAGAGGAGATCTGCAGATGAAATGATTTTAAGGTGGAATCCAGTGTGAATGAAAATCTTTCATTAAACTCGTCTTCTGTTTTAAAGCGGCTCAGTATGAATTTGGGGCTGTTGTTTCCATCTTGTTTGTACCAGAACAGATTTGGACTGGGGTCACTGGTCTGAAATGTACAGTCAAGTGTAACTGTGTCTCCTTCAGTAGCATTGACATCTCCTGGTGGCTGGATCACTCTGTCTTGTCCTTTACACTCTGGGGAAGAAGAGAACATGCAGAGGAAGAGATGAATCAATAAAGATGATTGATTAAAGGAGAACAATCAGTAGGTTTAAAGAGTTACCTAGCCAGAGAGTCAGAATCAGGATGTTTCTCAGCCAGTGTTTCATGTCTGCAGTGAGAGGGGAGGAGAGAGAGGAAGAACATTGATACTCTGATGGATCTGGGCCTTCACATCATTGGTCCTTCCTCTTTATCATCTGTTGAACAACTCTCAACATGTTAAGTTCATCAGTATCATCACATCCCATTGAAGTTTAACAGTGTGTGACTCCCTCTAGTGGATGTTGTGGAGTATTCTGTTGTCTTTGCTCCAAAGGTTTTTGTACAGAGTTTTGGTGTTTCCTGTCACTGTGGGCTGCAGAGCACAGTAGTACACAGCAGAGTCAGACAGCTGAAGCTTCTGGATCTTCAGAGGAACTGATCTTCAGGTGGAATTCAGTGTGGATGAAAATCTTTCATTAAACTCATCTTCTGTTTTAAAGCGGCTCAGTATGAATTTGGGGTTGTTGTTTCCATCTTGTTTGTACCAGAAGAGACACTCATTGGTTGAACTGGTGTTATATTGACAGCCAAGTGTTACTGCCTGTCCTTCAGTAGCAGTCACATGTCGTTCTGGTTGCAGCACGTTGTCTTTTTGTGCTCTGCATTCTGTAAAACAGCAACAAACAGTATCAGTGTGCTGTTAAAGAATCATGTCAATGTTGGATTGATATCACAGAAACAGAGTTGTGTTCATACCAAGGCACACAGCAGCCAGCAACACTGAGATGAACAGAGGCATCATATGTGCAGTGTTGAGTAACTGTGAGCTCCAGCAAGTAAAAAGAAGGCTGTGATCTCTCTGAGTTCATCAACACTAAGTTGGTGGATTAGAAGGAGGAGCCTGATCACAGTGACAGGGCTCATTCACAGCCCTATATTATTCCCCTACTGACAACTTTACACTCAACACATTTTACTGACACTCTCCTTTCTGTGAAGAGTTTGTCTGAGACATCATTGGACATTTCAGCCCACAAGTTTTCTTTGTACCTTGACATATAAAAGGTGCTAATTGTTGTGACTCTGCTACGGCCCATCTCACAGTTTATTATTACCAAGATGCAGCAGGGTCTGAAATTAGCACCCGTCAACCAACAAATGCTTTCAAACTGTTGGTGTCAAACAGTAAGGCCGTCCACCTCTTTGAACAGTGAAAACACACAACTGTTCTGGAATTTTCTATCCTTAGGTTACACGAGGTCACGTGTGGGCCTTGAGGTCCTCGGCAGTATTAATTGTTTGGCTTTGGTTGAGAATAGTAGGTGCCAGTCTATCTCAACACTGTGGTGGCCAGGGTCGAAGAGACCTATTGCTGCCTTCATAGACATAATAGATAGCTGGCCGTTGACGTTCCAATCTGCGTAAACAGACATCTGTGTCTCCAGACTAGAATATGCTGACAATAACACCTGCACGGGTAAAGACATTCTCTTTGTCTCATTCTGGGCGTATAGTATTTGTGACAGTGAACAGTTGATGCACTCATTGATCCTGATTGGCCCACATGATACAAAGTAAGTCATTTATTAGTTTGTCATGTTGTCGAGTGTTTGAAGCATCATAATATTAAGTTCATTTGAAAACAGGGACAGTGCACATTAATAACATTGCTGTAAATGCGCCAGAATTAGCCAAGAGGCTATTTCTCATCTGTAGTCCCTAGACAGATGTTAACGTCACCCTAAAAACAGAACAGAATATGAAAAATAAGATTAAAATGACAAAGTTACTGGCCAAGGCAATCTGCAAAACATGCACAGCAGTTAACAACATGACAAAATAACATATATAACATCAATCAGAAAACATCATTCAAGACATCCCCAAAACATGCTGCACAAAAACCCATGACGCAAGACACATCACACCACAGCATGCAAAGCAGAAGCACAGACACAAATGCATGCATACACAATAAGAGCAAGACCACAATAAGACATGCATGCCGACACATGAAGGCAGACAGACAACAGCAAGATGGCTACAGGTTCAGCACAGATGGACCGAGGACAGGAAGGTGTAATCAAGTGCCAGTGCTGAGCACCAATTAACCATCTCTTCAAATGAGCTCTGAATAAACTGTAGGTATTCAGCTCTCTAATAGTTGCTGGGATGGAATTCCATTGTAGTGCAGCTCTAACAGAGAATGCAGACTGACTAAAATTACTTTTCCTAAGTGGAATAATACAGTCTCCTCTTGCTGCACCTCTTGTGAACCCATATGCAGTTGTTCTTATGTTGATTAACTGTCTGAGCGGAGGAGAGGTGGAACCATGTATAATCTTGTACATAAGACAAGCATTTACATATTTGATCAAATTGTCCCAACTCAGCAGGTTATATTTTCTTAATATTGGGCAATGATGAAAATGTACTGGTTTCTTGTCAAGGATTTTAACTGTTCTTTTATACAAAGATTCTATTGGTTTTAGAGAAGTGTTACTAGCCTGCGACCAGACAGTTAAACAGTAAATGATATGAGAAAAAAACATGGAATGCATATCCATCTTAGCCACCTCTGTTGACAAGTAATCTCGAATGAACCTGAAGTTTGAGAGATTGAATTTGACCCGGTTACAGACCTTTTTCACCTGAGCCTTGAAAGAAAGTTTAGAGTCAACCAAAACACCAAGGTACTTGTATTCAGATACAACCTGTAGCCTCTCCCCTGTTACAAAGATATCCGGCTCAACATTAGGACTGTTCTTCTTGGTAAAAAACATACATACTGTTTTAGACACATTCAGCTGCAAACAGCATTGCTTTAACCATGCTGTTACACGAGCCATGGAGTTTGTAAGTTTATCAGCAACCTGTGTCATGCTGCTACCATGTACATAAATTACTGTGTCGTCAGCATACATTTGGATGTTGATGTCAGGATATACAGTACATATGGTAAGTCATGGATATATAATGTAAATAGCAAAGGGCCCCGTATGGATCCTTGTGGGACTCCTGTGGACAGTCGAAGGGCAGCTGATTGATGATTCTGTACCTGAACAGACTGAGATCGATTTGACAAATATGATTCTATCCACTTAAGTGTATTTGAACAAAAATTTAAACTATCTAACTTTGACATGAGAATTCTATGATTAACAGTATTAAATGCCTTCTTGAGGTCAAGGAACACAGCTCCAACAACACCACCTTTATTCAATAGAGATTTGATTTTTTCTATTAAAAAACAGTTGGCTGTTTCAGTTGAATAATTGGCTCTGAAGCCGAATTGCATTGGGTGCAGAGTAAAAGAGCTATTGTTTAGATGGCAGGTGATTTGTTCAGCTACTACTTTCTCTGCAACCTTTGACACTGTAGGTAGGCTACTGATAGGTCTGTAATTGCAAGTTGAAACAGGATCTCCACATTTAAATATTGGGACGACAACAGCCGACTTCCAAACACTGAAGTGATAGGATTAGTTAGTGTTGTACTGAGCTCTTTGAGCATAACTGCATCCATACCAAATATATCCTTTGCTCTGGATTGTTTCCGAGCTCGAATCATTCTGGCAACCTCTGATTCAGTGACATTCCTTATGCTGAAAGCAGGCTCCATTGTATTAACTGGACAAACATTAGTGTACTCAGGTGAAAAACACTCTGCAATAGTAGCCACAGAATCGATAAAGTACTGGTTAAGAGCTTCCGCTACTTCCGCAGGATCGTTTGTAAGCATTCCATTTATTTTAAGTTCAAGCTGTTTCCTCTCTTTATTTTGATGTCCTGTTAATTTTTTTAGCTGCTTCCAGATAATTTTAGAGTTACCTCTTGCCTTTTCTATTATGGTCAAGAAAAAATCTGCCTTTGCTTTTCTTAGTTTCTTTACCACTTTGTTCCTTAAACTAGCAAAGTGTTGTCTGTCAAGACTCAACTTAGTTTTTATTGCAGTTTTTAAAACAAGATCCCGTTCTTTCATTAGTTTTAAAATGTCTGCATTTATCCAAGGGACGGTGTTTTTGTTATTTTTGCGCCTTAATAATGCTCTCTAGTTTTTTTGAGAATATTTCACTATCTTCTTCATGGTCTATGCCCAACAGTAAATTATCCCACTCAATCTGTTGAACAGCACTTTTAAAGTTCTCCTGTTTGTTTTGGGGGATTCCAAAAGATTCATATTCCTTGGCACTAGGGCTAAACCGCTTATTGCTTAGTTTTCTGGCTACCAGTGTCAAATTGTGGTCAGAGAGACCAGTTACCATATTATAGGATTTTAAAATTCTCTCAGGTCTGTTACTAAATATTAAATCAATTTGAGTACTGGTGGAATTAGTTATTCTTGTGGGCCCAATAATCAGTTGCATAAGGTCAAATTAAAGTTATCTGCTTGAAGTTCTTTCTAGAGGATTTTCCCCCCAGTTGATGTTAAAATCTCCCATACTGTAATAATTACTTCTTTGTTGAAATTACTTTCTTTTAATAATTTCTCAAATTTCTCATAGAAACTAATATTGGAAGAGGGAGGCCGGTAAATTACAATAAGAGTAAAGGACATCTGCGGTGACAAAATGATATTTAGACCAATACATTCCAATTCCTCACAGTTTGACCAATGGATTTCATTACACTGGATTCTGTCCTTCACATAAGTCATAACTCCTCCTCCCTTTGAGCCCACTCTATCTCTCCTGTAAAAGTTAAGACCAGGGACATTTAATGCTGCTGATGGAGTGTTTCTGTGCAGCCAAGTCTCAGATAAACAAAGGAAGTCCAAATTAGAATCCAGTAAAAGATGATGCACTTGATCACTTTTAGATTTAATACTTCTTATGTTCAGATGCCCTCCCAGAAGACCCTTTGGCTTAGCTTTATGATCCCAAACAATTTTTGAGTGATTGACAGTCCGAAAGACATCCCACTTCCTGTTCTTTAAGTGCGCCGGATTTACCAGTTTCCTGTTTACTTTGTGCGAAATAACTGCACGTGGATTACTTGACCCAAAGTCGACAATGGTCGGAATATTCTGCGGTTCAGCCAGTGTACCGTCCCCCTCGCTCTCCGAATCAGCCGCGACGCTCCCGGCCTCCATGCCGGCAGCCAAGCTCTCCCCCGGCGCCGACAGACCCCCCAACGGCATGTCGAGTCCCGTCAATCCCGGTCCTGGAAGCCTCCGTCAGCCCGGCCACCGCGACCGCCACACCAGCTCCTCCAATCCGGGTAGGCAGCATACTCCCAACAGCGCGAAACAAGCGGGGGCGATGAGGAAGGTTAGTTTGTTGAACATGAACAGATGGTAACTTTTCTCCAGTGCGTACCTGTGACACACCTGTATTGCGTGTCGCGTCCGCCGGGACGCTGGCCTCATCATCCAGTTGGTTTGATTCACATGTAGGTTTCTGAATGAATGTGTTTTTGTGGAGGAAACTCCATCTCATGGTGACTCCCTGCAAGTGAATGAATGGAGCTGGTCAGCTGGCTGGCAGCCAGAGAGTCTGGGAGCATCAGTTTTAGATCCTGCTGCTGGAACTTGTCTTGTATGTAGACGTCATCAGAAATGTCAGCTGACAGCTCTCCTATCTTACTACTTTGTGTTGTTAAAAAGTCAGTTTGTCATGTTGTCGAGTGCTTGAAGCATCATCCAGTTGGTTTGTGGTTGATGTGGATTTGCTGCTCATGTGAATCCTCCCACAGTGTTTCATTAGCAGCTGTAACCACAGTGACTCTGATAAAACAGGAATTAGCAGAATCCATCTGATATGAAGCTGTGGTTTGAATACCACTTCCCTCCTCTTTGAAGAGTAGTCAGATATCTGTGTTCAGGTTTTTGTACAGCCTCTTCTACACTTTGTATCACTGTGTTTCTACAGCACAGTAGTAGAGAGCTGTGTCTTCCAGGGTTAGTTTTTTGATGGTCAGTTCAGTTGATGAACTTGATGTTTTGGATTCATATTTTATTTTATCAGGAATATGTTCACTGTCACTCCATGATCCTGCTCCTTTATAGAGTATAAACTGAGGTGCATGAAGGTCAGAATGATGTTTGTACCAGTAAAGAAGGCGACCACTTGCCGTTGACTGATATTGACATGTGAGTGTGACAGATTGTCCTTCTCTTCCACTGACTTCATCTCCTTCAGGAGAGATTGTGTCTCCAGCTATTAGTCCTGGACAAAGTGGAGAAAATGAAGCCATTAGACTAACATTGTTGATGAGGCTGAGAGGAGAAGACAGTGTAAAATATCAAGTGTACAGTGTTACTCTGTGGACAGAAACAGCTCAACTGTTGAGAGATTTCTGCTCTGAACTCCAGTTTCCATCAATCTTTAGAAAAGAATCCAAACATGTTGTTGTTTCTATCTTACCAAAGAAAAGAGCAGCAAGAATAATCCACAGCCAATGTTCCATCTCTACAACAAGGTTTAAATCAACAGGAGAAACTAGCTGATGTTCAACATTCAGTGTGAGAATTGTTCTCTTCACAGCAGCACTTATTATTGACACAATGGTTGAACACAGTGCAGAAGTAGTGCACCGCCTACTTGATAATGTCGCCCTCTAGTGGAGGTCAAAAGTTCAGTACAACAGTGTGGAAAAAAGGCTTCCAGCAGCTTGTCAGTGTGTCAGCTTGTGTTTTTGTACAGAGTTTTGGTGTTTCCTGTCACTGTGGGCCTCACAGCACAGTAGTACACAGCAGAGTCTGTCACTGCAGCAGAGGAGATCTGCAGATCCATTTGGGTTTTATCCTCACTCACTTTAACAGACAGTCTAGAGCTTGATGCATTTTTTGTTCCCAAGTGAGAGAAGAGGAACTCTGGAGGTTTTCCTGGATATTGTCGATACCAGAAGAATCTTGACTAGTTGCTTGTTTGGAGTAATTGTAGGACAGAGTAACAGTGCTGTCTTCTAAACTGGACTCTTCTTTCTTGACTGCAGTGAGTTCTTGACAGCTGACACCTAAAGGAAGAGATAACTCTGTTATTTCATGTTGGAAAAGACTCAAGAAATGATTCACATTTAACAAAGATTGGACTGTAAATTGTAAAAATGCAGAAAGTAACGTACCTGTTAGAATAGTGACAAACATCAGAGAAAGTCCATAATAGTCTAATGACAGCATGTTGAATAAAGGTAATGTTTGTGGTTTGTGTATTGAACTCTGCTGAATATGGAAGTTCCTCTCTCTTCTATAGTTCAGTAACAGCTTAGCTCCTCCCTGAATCTCTCCGTCTCCTCTTAGATCTGGATTTTCACTTCTCTCTGTTGACACTGCATGATGAGGAAAACCTTAAAACTGCTTTAACAAAGATAAATGTTGAGGGCTGCAGGACTCACAAACCCAGATGCAGACAGACAAGGAGTCAGATACCAAGTTTAAGGTATTTATTGTAACATACTGGAGGAAGATGGCTGACAGGGGAGTAATGGAGCTGTAGCACAGAGACAGGGATTGTGTCTTGAGCTGGGCAGAGAGAGTCCAGAGAGCAGGTCCACAGTGAGATCCAAGGAGACTGCAGAGAGCCAAGACAAAGGTGGACCCTACCTGAAAACTATTAGGCTGATATCTGGGGCTGAGGCTTCGGTGCAGAGGAAGCTGCAGTGACAGGCTCAGGGGAAGTATAAATATAGAAATGCGACCATGAACGTGCCACCATCTGGTCAAATTCAGGGTCCTGCCTCCAGAAACAAGAGCAGTACCTGCACTGCAGTGCAGTGATGAACAGATTTAGTGTTGGAGGTAGGTGGTTGAAGGGGGTATGAAGCTGGTAGCAGAGAGCCGGGGATTTGGCCATTGCAGGGCAAAGAGAGACTGACGGAGCTGATCCAGAGTGGAGCAGCAGACTGAACCAAGCAGGGCTGTGAGGCATGAGCATTTGTTCTGTGATCATCCTTAAAGTTTAACAGTGTGTGACTCCCTCTAGTGGATGTTGTGGAGTATTCTGTTGTCTTTGCTCCAAAGGTTTTTGTACAGAGTTTTGGTGTTTCCTGTCACTGTGGGCCTCACAGCACAGTAGTACACAGCAGAGTCTGTCACTGCAGCAGAGGAGATCTGCAGATGAAATGATTTTACGGTGGAATCCAGTGTGGATGAAAATCTTTCATTAAACTCGTCTTCTGTTTTAAAGCGGCTCAGTATGAATTTGGGGCTGTTGTTTCCATCCTGTTTGTACCAGAAGAGATATGGACTGCTGTCAGTGGTCTCAAATGTACAGTCAAGTGTAACTGTGCCTCCTTCAGTAGCATTGACATCTCCTGGTGGCTGGATCACTCTGTCTTGTCCTTTACACTCTGGGGAAGAAGAGAACATGCAGAGGAAGAGATGAATCAATAAAGATGATTGATTAAAGGAGAACAATCAGTAGGTTTAAAGAGTTACCTAGCCAGAGAGTCAGAATCAGGATGTTTCTCAGCCAGTGTTTCATGTCTGCAGTGAGAGGGGAGGAGAGAGAGGAAGAACATTGATACTCTGATGGATCTGGGCCTTCACATCATTGGTCCTTCCTCTTTATCATCTGTTGAACAACTCTCAACATTTGCATCTCATTTATATTCAGCAGTGAATTATCTCATCAGTTATGTCATAGATTGTCATTATATTTGGTTCAGACATTCATGTTCCCCCAAGATGAATTGTAATAACTCTGATGATCCTCTGACTTTTCATCATATTTCATCTGTCCAATACTTTGGTCCATGACCAAACACAAAACTAACCATAACTAACAACACAGCTGAAGTTAAAATGAGGCTTCAGCAGTCTTCATCAGTCAGATCAAGTGTGTTTCTTCCAAAGTTTCAGTCTTCTCAACATGAAATCCTCTCTTTGTGTTTTTATCCCTCCAACACAACTCAGCAAGAAAACTCTGTCCAGGGAACCATAAAGGAACATTTTTGGACTGAAAGACTTCAACTAGTGAACATCTTCACCTGATTAGTCTAACTCAGACTGCTGAAACTTCAAATCAACTTTGGAATATCTTTTTGTGCAGAACAAGGACTGTGGATTCATCACTTCATCACTTGGATGGAAACATCATGAAAACATCTTTTAATGGTCATTATGAATGAGAGGAATTATTACACAAGAAAGACCTGCTTTCATGTACATCTGAGCATGTGAGTGTGTTTAAGACAGACTTGACAGACCTTTAACTGAAGTCCTATTTGTCTCTGGATCATGTTGTCTCTGTCCACCTGATGGCGCTGCTGTTCAGTAAAAGCAGAAGCTGAAGGGTGTAAATCAGTGAACGACAACTGGCGCCCACGGGCTGCATCCGGCCCACCAGAGCTTTCCATGTGGCCCCCAGAATATTATTCAGGAATAGCCTGGTGAAGAGGACAAAGTATGTTTCTACATTTTTCTTTAAGTGAAATGAAACAAACGCCCTCAGAAAAGTAGCTTGTGCCAAAGCCCGCCTCCAATCAAAAATGACGATAAACGCGTTGCTCTTTTATTGTTTCACGTCTGTCAGAATTGTCCTTTCTTGGGCTTCATTTCCCTGCATAATAGCGCACTATTGCAGTGTCTCAACAACATCAACGCCTATGATGGTTAATTGAACTAAACTCAGCAATGATGTTGCCAACAAAACTCGCGATCATGAAATGCCAAACACATAGGTAATAAAGACGTCATAAGAGGTAACAATGCAGCTGATGAGGCGGCAAAGCTAGCAGCAAAAAGTGAAATTTCAGTTATGGCACCAGTGGTGTCATTAGAACCAATTGTAACTCCAGAAGACATCATTCTGATGCAGCAAAATACAGGGCTAAGTGAACAGCGTCTGGCAGCAAAGGGGGGCAACAAAGGATGAGAGAGGTCTGTGGAGATCTCATGAAGGTTTGTTGGTTGCACCGGTGGCGCTGTTGACCATGTTGATATCTGGAGTGCACAGTGTTGACCACTGTGCAAGGGGGGAAGTAATTAGAATTAGAATAATCGATAATTAGAAAAATAAAACAGCAATATTATTAGTATTTATTTGAATAAAGACATCAGTAGGTCACATTCCAGTGCCAGAAGGTCCATTCAAACATTTAATAATGGATTATGTAGATATGATAAAATTAGTTCATGGGAAAAGATACACGTTGGTAATTGGTTGGTAATTATTGGTTGGTAATTATTCACAGATTCAGTCGGTGGGTTGAAGCCACACCCCCAAAAGATCAAGGGTCTGAAACAGTCAAAATTCTTAATGAAAGAAGTAATTCCACGATTTGGCATACCATCAGAAATAAGCTCTGATAATGGCTCATTATTTATCCAAAGAGCAGGTAAAGGAATTCTACAGCAGTTAAGAATAAAACAGAGATTAGGGTGTGTCTATCATCCTCAATCTCAAACGATGGTTGAGAGAGTGAATGGAACCCTCAAAGCTAAGCTTAATGAAATCTGTGCTAACGCTAAGCTAAACTGGATGATGCTTAACCACTCGCACTAATGAGCTATTGCATGCAAGTAAACAGAGTAACACATTTAACCCTGTATGAGATGCTTACGACCCATGCTTACACCACACTTAAGGGGTCCCCATAAGGGACCCCCGCTTGAGCAACTGCAAATGGAGATAAAGGAGTACATGAAACAATTAACTGCCGTACGCAGATCTATATATTTGCAGGAAAAAGGCCGAACCCCAGAGTCCAGTCTGGTGACGGAGGGCCATTTGGTGCCGAGAGACAAAGTCTATATTAAGGTCTTCAGAGGGAAGTGGCACGAGCCGAGACGAGAAGGTCCCTATAAGGTGGTGCGGGCAACGCCAACAGCCGTTCAGGTCGAAGGAAGTACCACATGGTACCACCTGAATCACTGCACCAGAGCTGCGAGAGCTAAACAGGAAGAGGAAAAGCCTGTTCAAAACAAAAGTGAATCAAAGAGCAAGGATGAACATGAAGCTGGTGATTCACCTGCTGATGCTGATGGTGGCAAACTGCTTGATGGAGATACCACCCAAAGATCAAGCCAAGGAGAAACTGCTTTGGACGGAGGCCAAGAGACATGAATCAGATGAGTATTATGCAACAACCAATCACGCAAACATGAGCATGAGTTAGAATGCAGCATTTAAAGTAGCGAGATCAGAAGATAAAGTAATACAGTTTAATTAATAACTTAATTGTTTGTTGCATCATACCCATACTGAGAAATGTGCTCACGAAGATTTTTGTTCGTCAGATGTCCACGATGGCAACCATGAAAGTGGCAGAGGCTCAGCTGGCACAAGTGGTGGCCGACCACCCCGACTTGTTCCTCAATCCTGAATACCTCGAGAACTCGGACAGTGAGTCGATGGACTTTAAGGAGGAAGAGGTATGAGAACTTTACAGTAGGGGAACAAGGACCGAACTTTGGATCAAAAACACATCAAATGTTTGTGCTGAAGCTGATGCCATTCTGCCAAGGACTTTGAACTGTAAAGAACAATTTGGTGCCATCTGTAGGACTGAATGGACTTTCATCAATGGACAATTAAGAAGTGCGATTGACTGTGTTATCTCAATGTATCTCAAATATTATCATGATCATGCTATTCCAGGTAATTTCACTGAGTTATGTTGAATTCAGTTTGTCTCGAGATGAGGTTTGCATTTATACTTCTTGTCACACATCAATATGAGTTATTAATTTCTTATTTCATCACTTAATTTCATATGTGGACACATTTTGAGTTTGGGTTTATTACTACACATCTTGAGTTTGTTTTATTCCTGCTACACATAATTTTGATTTTGTTTCATTACAACACATGACTTTGACTTTGTTTTATTCCTGTTACGCTTAAGTTTGATTTTGTTTATTACATGTAATTAGTATAATGTAATCAGTATAACCAACAATGCAGGCCATTGTGTGATCGCCCGTGTTAATCATATGACCAAAAAGTGTTTCCGGGGGTCGTAAGGGAATTTTTCCCCTAGTGGGTTTTCGCCCTTACTTGCATTGTTGTTGTGTTGAACTGTTAGTGGGGATTTGATATCCCAGAGGAGGGATATGTGGTGTTCTGAGTGACACATATATACTTTTAAATGGAATATCATAAAAGCACACACATAGACACACAAAACACACAAACATACAGACACACAGATGACACAGCTAGGAAACATACTGCCAGTATTAAATGTTCCTGTGCCACCAGATAACATTCAGTCAGTCTGTTTTCAGGTTGGCCTTGACCAGATTAGGGAATCGAGCACACACACACACACACCATACACACTGATGGAAAACACACAGACAGCATTACATTCGCATGACGCTCAGAACACTGACTACGTGATTATAAGAAAGTACAGGATGGTTGGGTCCATATCTGGTGATTTGACTATGTAACAGTGACGTAAGGATGGTTATAAAAGGTTGTGAAGATGTGAAGTAAAGTTACGTTCGGATTCGCAAGCAGCTGTCTCCGTGTTGTTATTTCACTAAGTTTTGGGGACTTTTCTCCACGACAAAACCTGTTGCCAGCTAAGGTGACCATCCGCCGGGAGTTTTGCATCTGTGGCCAAATTGGCGAAGGAGGTCAGCGAGACAAGCTGTCATTCACCAACCGCATGCACCAGATAGAGAGCGGGCTCCGCAAGGGTCATGATGAGTCCGAAATCATCGAGGCTGTAATAAGGGCCATCAGCCCTGGTCTAAAACTGAGAGACATGATGGAAATAAAGGCTGAATTGTCCCTACCTAAGCTAAAAACAATCTTAAAGGGACATTACAGGGAAGATGACACATCAGACCTGTATCAAAAATTGCTCAACCTCTCCTAGGAACCAAAAGAGTCAGCCCAAGACTTTTTGTTGAGAGCTATTGAACTAAAAGATAGACTCCTGTTTGCATCCAAGGGGCGAGAGTCAGAGGAACACTACAGTGTAGGCCTGGTTAAAAAGAAGTTTCTGAGGTCAGTTGGAACGGGGCTGCTTAGTGACAATATCAAGTTCCAGATGAAGCCTTTCCTTGATAACCTGGATGTGACAGATGAAATCCTGATTGAGAAATTGACTGAAGCAGCGAATCTGGAGAATGAGAGGCTCATGAAATTCAAGAGGAGCAACACCAAGATGCCCAGAGTGAGCGAGCTACAACCAGCAGCACTTGGGACAACTCACAGGACCCCTCAACTCAGAACACGCGGCAGTTGAGGAACCATAAAGAGTCTTCCAAAGAAAGGATAAAGGCCGCTCACCCCCCACCCGAGCCTGAGGTGCACACCCTGTTAAGAGAGCTTCAAACTGAGGTAGCTGAAATGAGACGCATGATGCTGTCATCCATGAGAACAGGCAAACAGCAGGACTCCAAGCAAGTGGCAGAGGAAAGACATCCAGAAAAGAGGCTGCAGGATGTGCCAGGAGAAAGGAGAGGGAGCAAGCTGCAGTCACTGCTTCAAGTGTGGTCAGCTGGGCCACATCTCCAGAGGATGCAGAGCTCCACGCCAAACGGAGGGAAACTTCAGAGGGTCGCTGCAGAGGGACCAGCAGAGACCCAGCAACAACTACTGAAGTCCCGCCGCTGCCACTACTGTCTACAGGAGAGCACAGACAGAAGAGATTCCAGTCATGTTCAGGTTGTGCAACCACAACATACTGTTCCAAAGCATGTCAGAAGCATCACTGGCAAGAACATAAGCCCCTTTGTAGAGCAGTCAGAGTAGTCGAACAACACCTAGTGGAGACAGAAAAACATAAACACAAATTACCAGACACATGCAAGGTTGATTACCTCTCAACAAAACAAGGTAAAAGACAATCAAATTGATAGGTAAACGTAAAATGGTGAAATGTACCTTTGATGATGTACCAGTAACAGCACTGTGGGATACGGGGGCCCAGGCAACTGTAATAAATGACAAATGGCGAGCCGAACACCTTCCTCACAGTACTATTAGAGCAATAGATGAACTCTTAGGGCCAGAACCATTGAATGGAGTTGCCGCTAATCAAACAGAGATTCCATTTTTGGGATGGGTACCAGTGGAATTCAAACTTAGCGGGCCAGAGAACTCCAGTCCCAGCCTTTTAGTGCCAGTACTGGTTTCCAGTGATCCTAAAGTAGCAGAAGACCCTATAATTGGTTTAAATGTAATAGAAGAAGTGATCAATGAACAACTTAAACAACAGCAGAGCATGACTGTGAGTGACGGTGTGACAGAAGTGGTCAGTGGTGCATTTGACATTGACTCCTGTGCTGCCAAAACTTTTATCCAGCTAATGCACACTCATCAATACACAAGTGAGGGCACCGTGGTGAAAACAGGCAAAAACAAAGTTGTTTTGCATCCAGTTAAGTGTCGCACACGCACACAAGCTGAGAAAGAGACTGTAATGTTGCTCTGCCCCAGCATGAACACAAGTTTACCTGAAGGGTTACACATCCAAGAAGTACTGTTCACCAGGCGGAGTTGTAGCTCCACCACTGTCCCTGTCTCTATGATCAACACCACAAGACACAGTATAACACTTGGGCCACGTGTCAGCCTAGGACACATCGAGAGTGTTAAAGCTGTGTACCCAGCAGCTGTTGAACCTGTGACACAGATTCAACCACAACAACCAGAAGCAGGCCTAGATAAATCAACACAAAAAGACATGGTCTGTTCAAGTATAACACAGTACACCAGTGCCACCACTGACTGTAGCGAAGCGTGGGGCCCCCCTGTAACACTGGACCATTTAACTAGAGAACAGCAGGTCCTAGTAAGAGAAATGCTGAGGGAGGAATGCAAAGCTTTTGCTCAGAATGAGGATGATGTAGGCTGTATACCATCACTCCGTATGCACATCACCCTGAAAGACCAGACACCTGTCCAAAAGACCTACATTAGTGTGCCAACGCCACTACATCGGGAGGTAAAGGAGTACTTGGAGGACTTGAGTAATAGGGGATGGATTACAAAATCTAAATCGCCTTACTCGTCACCCATAGTGTGTGTAAGAAAAAAATCGGGTGAACTGAGACTGTGTGTGGACTATCGTGAGCTGAATCGCAAGTCAGTGCCAGACAGACATCCTATTCCTATAATACAGGACATGTTGGACAGTCTGAGCGGAAGCTCATGGTTTTCTGTATTAGATGAAGGCAAGGCGTATCACCAAGGTTTTGTAGATGAAGACAGTCAGCCTCTCACCGCCTTCATCACTCCATGGGGTCTGTATCAATGGGTGAAGGATCCCCTTTGGCCTGAGTTCGGCACCTGCTGAATTTCAAAGAAGTATGGAGGAGTGTCTGTGGGGTTTGCGTGATGACATCTGTCTGCCTTACCTGGATGACAATTTAGTTCACAGTAAATCCTTCCAAGACCATGTTGACCATGTAAGAACAGTCCTGCGCAGATATCAGCAGCATGGTGTGAAACTCACACCAAAGAAATGTGAACTTTTTAAACCCAAGGTTAGGTTTTTGGGGAGGATAGTGTCTAAAGAGGGTCATAGTATGGATCCAGCAGAGGTTGCTCCTGTACAGTCCTTGAAAGAAAGACATCCACGCACAGTAGGAGATGTGAGACAGATTTTAGGCTTCTTGTCCTACTACAGACCATACATTCAAGACTTTTCTCGCATAGCAAAGCCATTGTATGAGCTGTTGTCAGCTCCACCCACTGCTCCAGCTCCTCTCCAAAACCACATGTCTAAAAAGGGGAAAACAAAAAAGGGGAAACAAGGACAGTTGCCTTCCACAACACCAGTTTTATGGACTGACAGTCATCGCCAGGTCCTGAGCCACCTGCTGGACAAACTCTCCAACCCATCGATCCTAGGCTACCCAGACCTGAATGAGCCGTTTATCCTGCATACAGATGCTTCACAGGCAGGACTTGATGCAGTGCTTTACCAGCGCAGTCACAGCAAGCTGAAAGTCATAGCCTATGGATCCAGAACACTTACCCCTCCAGAGAACAATTATCACTTGCACTCTGGTAAGCTTGAATTTCTTGCACTTAAGTGGGCCATCTGTGAACGCTTCAGAGACTATCTCTTTCATGCACCCTCTTTTGTGGTGTATACAGATAACAATCCACTCACATACGTACTGACAACAGCAAAGTTAAATGCTGTAGGACAGCGGTGGGTTGCTGAGTTAGCAGATTTTAACTTTACCATTAAGTATAGACCGGGGAAGGCAAATGCCGATGCAGACGGCTTATCAAGGATGCCAGTTAATTTTGATAGCTACATGAGTCAGTGCACACAGTCAGTCTGTCAGGAAGTGGTCAGGGCAACTGAACAAGGCATTCTAGTGCAACAAGAAGAGCTAAGCCCACTCTTCAGTTCAGTTTCATTCAACACTCTTCAGGAACAGATGGAAGCTGAGACTCTGCTCAACACCGTTCAGCCATTATCTCGGCACAACAACAAGACCCAGTGATAGGCAAAATCTATGACCACAAAATGAGAAATAAGAGACCTTGTGCACAAGAGTGGAACAGGCTTGAGATCAGAACAGATGGGACCATGCACCGAAGGACTACGACAAAAAGTCAACTACTGCTCCCAGAGGTGTACCGTCCACTTGTTTTAAATGAGTTGCACAAAGAAATGGGACATTTGGGTGCAGAAAGGACATTAAACCTGACAAGAGACCGTTTCTTTTGGCCCAAAATGCAAAGAGACATAGAACATTTTGTGATGAATATGTGTGAGTGTCTCAAGAAAAGAAAACCAAACAGACAGGCACGTGCACCCATGTTGAACATTGAGAGCACTCATCTATTCCAGCTTGTCTGTTGACTTCTTACATCTAGAAGAATGTAGAGGTGGTTATGAGTACATACTTGTAGTAATGGACCACTACACACGGTTTGCTCAAGCATATGCAACTACCAACAAATCAGCAAAAACTGTGGCAGACAAGCTGTTTAATGATTTCTGCCTCAAATTTAGGTTCCCAGAAAAGTTGCACCATGACTTGGGGAGAGAATTTGAGAATAAGCTGTTATACCACCTGAAAACACTGTCTGGTGTCCAGGGGTCTCATACTAGTCCCTATCACCCCCAAGGGAACGGACAGACAGAGCGTTTCAACAGAACCCTCCTTTCAATGTTAAGAACACTCACTGAAGAACAGAAAGGTGACTGGAAAAATCACCTGCCCAAGGTCATACACGCCTATAACTGCACAACTAATGAGGCCACAGGCTACTCTCCATTTTTTCTTCTCTTTGGCAGGCCACCCAGACTGCCAGTAGACCTGCTGTTTGGGATTGAAAGTCAGGACTGTTCAGGCTCTTACCTGGACTATGTGGAGAGGTGGCGACAGAGAATGGCTGAGGCTTATGACATTGCCTCCAGGAATGCCTTCAAGTCAGCTGACAGAGGAAAGAGACAATATGACAAAAAAGTGCATGGGCCTACACTGCAAGTGGGCAGTCGTGTTCTGGTGAGAAATGTGGCTGAGAGGGGGAGGACCAGGAAAAATCCGTTCCTACTGGGAGGATAACATTTATGTTGTCAGGAGTCAGAAAGGGGAGGACAGTCCAGTGTTTGAGGTTGAACCAGAGAATGGCAGAGGCAGAAAAAGGATACTTCACAGAAACATGCTGTTACCTTGTGATTTCCTTCCAGTTACTGCTAACAACAATAAGACTCTCACCACAACACAAGTAAAGAAAAGACACAGTCAAAACAGACAAAAACCTGTGAATAGATCCACACAGGAAACCGATGTTGAGGAGGAATCAGATTATGACTTCCCTGCAGTGTTAATTACCTGGCCTCCAGCTGAATACCATCACTCCTCTGCACTCGTCCCCACAGCACAGGAATTCTATCCTCAGGATGAAGAGTGAAAACGTCATAGCAAGTTTGAGTGACACATCTCACCTCATTTAAATACCTGAGTGTTTTTTTTTTGTTGTTGTTGTTGTTTATGTGAAAAAGGGAAACATAGAGATTGTTGGCTGAATTTTTGCATTTTGTGTGCGGGTTAGGTTAGGAAATTGCTATAGGAAAAAGAAACTACCCGCCCAAGTGTGTGAACTCATGGTGTGGTAATTATGGTGCAATTGTTGGGGCATGAAAACTGATAAAATCAGGAATATTCATGACATCAGTGCACGGTAGTCTGGGTTATTGGCAAACTTGTTTAAGTCTAAATGTTAGCGGTTAACATCCCCATTCAGATTGATTACTGTCCATGTATCCATGTGTAAAGCTAAGAGGTATAATTTAAATATCGGGACGATATTTTTAAAGTGGGGGAGAGTGTGGGAGATCCACCAGTGTCCAGATGATTGATGGTTTTGCAGATTGTTTGTGTTGTGAAATGTTATTGGGGTTAATTGTTGTCGTTGATTTTCTCAGGCTGCAGTATTTATATATTTATATATATATATTTAGACAGTAGTAACATGATAGGATACACTGCACGGTTCCGCCACCAGGCTGCATCTGGAGGACCAACTGCTCTAGTTCTGGGACGTTGGTGGGTTGCTATGGCAACGGAAGAGAGCGAGAGGACGGACATTGGATGAGCGATTAAAAAAGCTGTAGATAGGCAGCTCTGAGTATAAATTAAATATTTTCATTGTGTTAAAATAAATTATTTTCGGGGGAACTACATCCCAGCGTCCGCCTGTGTTTCCGGCTGCAACACAAACAACATGATGAAGGCTGTAACGAAGAAAACTTTTTATTGTTGAAAAGTCTTTCAGTCTGTAAAATGCTGTTTGAAGCATCATCCAGTTGGTTTGTGGTTGATGTGGATTTGCTGCTCATGTGAATCCTCCCACAGTGTTTCATTAGCAGCTGTAACCACAGTGACTCTGATAAAACAGGAATTAGCAGAATCCATCTGATATGAAGCTGTGGTTTGAATACCACTTCCCTCCTCTTTGAAGAGTAGTCAGATATCTGTGTTCAGGTTTTTGTACAGCCTCTTCTACACTTTGTATCACTGTGTTTCTACAGCACAGTAGTAGAGAGCTGTGTCTTCCAGGGTTAGTTTATTGATGGTCAGTTCAGTTGATGTACTTGATGTTTCGGATTCATATTTTATTTTATCAGGAATATGTTCACTTGTTGCTGTTTTTGCTCCTTTATAGAGTATAAACTGAGGTGCATGAAGGTCAGAATGATGTTTGTACCAGTTAAGGTAAGGATCATCGTAATCTGACTGATATTGACATTTGAGTGTGACAGATTGTCCTTCTCTTCCACTGACTTCATCTCTTTCAGGAGAGATTGTGTCTCCAGCTATTAGTCCTGGACAAAGTGGAGAAAATGAAGCCATTAGACTAACATTGTTGATGAGGCTGAGAGGAGAAGACAGTGTAAAATATCAAGTGTACAGTGTTACTCTGTGGACAGAAACAGCTCAACTGTTGAGAGATTTCTGCTCTGAACTCCAGTTTCCATCAATCTTTAGAAAAGAATCCAAACATGTTGTTGTTTCTATCTTACCAAAGAAAAGAGCAGCAAGAATAATCCACAGCCAATGTTCCATCTCTACAACAAGGTTTAAATCAACAGGAGAAACTAGCTGATGTTCAACATTCAGTGTGAGAATTGTTCTCTTCACAGCAGCACTTATTATTGACACAATGGTTGAACACAGTGCAGAAGTAGTGCACCGCCTACTTGATAATGTCGCCCTCTAGTGGAGGTCAAAAGTTCAGTACAACAGTGTGGAAAAAAGGCTTCCAGCAGCTTGTCAGTGTGTCAGCTTGTGTTTTTGTACAGAGTTTTGGTGTTTCCTGTCACTGTGGGCCTCACAGCACAGTAGTACACAGCAGAGTCTGTCACTGCAGCAGAGGAGATCTGCAGATCCATTTGGGTTTTATCCTCACTCACTTTAACAGACAGTCCAGAGTTTGATGCATTTTGTGTTCCTAGGTGAAAGATGAGGAACTCTGGAGGTTTTCCTGGATATTGTCGATACCAGAAGAAATGATCAGTGCCATCAGCTTGTTTGGAGTAATTGTAGGACAGAGTAACAGTGCTGTCTTCTAAACTGGACTCTTCTTTCTTGAATGGAGTGAGTTCTTCACAGCTGACACCTAAAGGAAGAGATAACTCAATTAATTTGATCATAATTAAGTCGACACGTTCAAACAACATTGGAATTAAATTATTAAAAGTTAACAAACCTTTTAGAATGAGTAGAAAGATGAGAGAAAACACAGAATGATGCAGCGACAGCATGTTGAATAAAGGTAATGTTTGTGGTTTGTGTATTGAACTCTGCTGAATATGGAAGTTCCTCTCTCTTCTATAGTTCAGTAACAGCTTAGCTCCTCCCTGAATCTCTCCGTCTCCTCTTAGATCTGGATTTTCACTTCTCTCTGTTGACACTGCATGATGAGGAAAACCTTAAAACTGCTTTAACAAAGATAAATGTTGAGGGCTGCAGGACTCACAAACCCAGATGCAGACAGACAAGGAGTCAGATACCAAGTTTAAGGTATTTATTGTAACATACTGGAGGAAGATGGCTGACAGGGAGTAATGGAGCTGTAGCACAGAGACAGGGATTGTGTCTTGAGCTGGGCAGAGAGAGTCCAGAGAGCAGGTCCACAGTGAGATCCAAGGAGACTGCAGAGAGCCAAGACAAAGGTGGACCCTACCTGAAAACTATTAGGCTGATATCTGGGGCTGAGGCTTTGGTGCAGAGGAAGCTGGAGTGACAGGCTCAGGAGAAGGATAAGAATAGAAATGCGACCATGAATGTGCCACCATCTGGTCAAATTCAGGGTCCTGCCTCCAGAAACAAGAGCAGTACCTGCACTGCAGTGCAGTGATGAACAGATTTAGTGTTGGAGGTAGGTGGTTGAAGGGGGTATGAAGCTGGTAGCAGAGAGCCGGGGATTTGACCATTGCAGGGCAAAGAGAGACTGACGGAGCTGATCCAGAGTGGAGCAGCAGACTGAACCAAGCAGGGCTGTGAGGCATGAGCATTTGTTCTGTGATCATCCTTAAAGTTTAACAGTGTGTGACTCCCTCTAGTGGATGTTGTGGAGTATTCTGTTGTCTTTGCTCCAAAGGTTTTTGTACAGAGTTTTGGTGTTTCCTGTCACTGTGGGCTGCAGAGCACAGTAGTACACAGCAGAGTCAGACAGCTGAAGCTTCTGGATCTTCAGAGGAACTGACTTTTTCTGGATTGTTGCATCAAATCTGTCTTTCGGGAACTCAGCAGCATTATCTTTACCTTTGAAGGTATCACGACGCAAAATATAAATCGGAATGTCATTTACTTCTTGTTTGTACCAGAAGAGATATGCATTTGAGGAAACACTGGTCTCAAATGTACAGTCAAGTGTAACTGTGCCTCCTTCAGTAGCATTGACATCTCCTGGTGGCTGGATCACTCTGTCTTGTCCTTTACACTCTGGGGAAGAAGAGAACATGCAGAGGAAGAGATGAATCAATAAAGATGATTGATTAAAGGAGAACAATCAGTAGGTTTAAAGAGTTACCTAGCCAGAGAGTCAGAATCAGGATGTTTCTCAGCCAGTGTTTCATGTCTGCAGTGAGAGGGGGAGGAGAGAGAGGAAGAACATTGATACTCTGATGGATCTGGGCCTTCACATCATTGGTCCTTCCTCTTTATCATCTGTTGAACAACTCTCAACATGTCAAGTTCATCAGTATCATCACATCCCATTGAAGTTTAACAGTGTGTGACTCCCTCTAGTGGATGTTGTGGAGTATTCTGTTGTCTTTGCTCCAAAGGTTTTTGTACAGAGTTTTGGTGTTTCCTGTCACTGTGGGCTGCAGAGCACAGTAGTACACAGCAGAGTCTGTCACTGCAGCAGAGGAGATCTGCAAATGAAACTCATTTCTTGTTTTGTTATGGATTAAAGACAACCCTTTTTTCTCTGAATATTCTTTGATGAGAAACTGTGGAGATGAACTGGACTTCTGTTGATACCAGAACAAGTTGTCAGCAGATTCTGAATATGTGCAGGAGAGAGTCACAGTGTCTCCTTCCAAAGCCAGCATTACATCTTTAAGTGGTTTCACTAAATCCTCAGAGGATCCTGAAAAGAACAAAGATATATTTCACTGTGACATTTGTATTCTTCAAACTATATATCTCCATGTTTAAGTTCAGTCTATGAAGAGTTGAGTCAGACATAATATATCTTGGTCATATCTACCATCACTTGTTCCACCTTGATACGTGTCTTGAGTACTTACCAGTATGAAACATGAACATCATCATCCAAACTAAAAAGAGCTGCATTATTTTCACTTGTACTGAATGAACAATAGAGAGAACACAGCAGCTCTTCAGTTCCAAAATGAAGCCTTTCATATTCAGTTGTGTAGCTCCTCCTCTTCCTGTGGTCTGTTTACATTCAGGCTGATGGAAGCTTTAGAAATGACAGTGATGCTGCAGTCATCATCATCCAAGAAGGTGTTGTCTCACAGTCCTCAACTTCTTCCTTGTTCAGCAGACTGGATGGCAACTTGTCTAATTTCAGGTCCAAATTAGGTCAAATAGTGTTACTCTACTTCTGTAGGCAATAACACACAGGATTCATCAGGATTGGCAGCAGAATGAACTCTTTATTATCTTTACAGACAACAAGAGCCCGAGTCACCCATGGATAGACTGAATTCGCTGACTCGGGGCTTTCTCTTATATACTCTTTCTTTCAAAATTATTTTCATTGAGTTTTCCTTGGATGCATGTTAATATCAACTGTCAGGGCAAACAGGATTTTATCCAATACATCCATAATATAGGCAAACACAAGAGTAGTAAAAACACCAAAATTATATGTAACCAGAAACAAAGCAAATATAGTATAATATGAGAAATAACCATATATGAGATAAAGAATTCAAAAATTCAAAAAAAATGAATAAGTCAATAACTAAATAAAGAAAAAATAAAATAAAAATAATACTCAAAACAAAATAGTAAGAAAAATGAAATAAAAATAAGAAAGGAAAAAGAGACATAGACAGACAGATAGGAAGGGATAACATAAAAAGGAAGGAAAGGATTAAGGGTAAAGGGTGGGGCTCCGGGAGTGGGGTGGGGTAAGGTGGGGAGAGGGTCCAGTTGCACGGTGAATTAACCATCCTCAACCAGAGTAAATAAAGTTATAATGGGTCAGCTGGATTTTTATCACTCTAATTGAAGCCCATCTAATTGCTTCACAAATCCAATAAAGTCATCTCATGTCTTATGAAATTTCTGAAGAGCTCCATTAACAGTATACCTAATCTTTTCTAACTTGAGATTACACATGATACTCTTGATGAGATGTGTATGGGTGGGTGGGGCAGCATTCTTCCACTTCAGCAAAATCAACCGCCGCACTAGTACGGAGGAGAATGCCATAGCCCTGCGCTGACAGAAGGTCATAGATGTGTTTTCTGAGGTTACACCAAAAATGGCAATGAGGGGACAGGGAGTTACACGTTTTTTAAATATTTTAGAGAATAAGTGAAAGAAAGAGGACCAGAATCGATCCAATTCAGGGCAACCCCAGAACATATGATATAAAGTCGCAGGAAGCATTTTGCATCTATCACATAGAGGGTCAATGTGTGGGTAAATTTTTGTCAGAGCAGTCTTACAATAATGTAGGCTGTGCAATACCTTGAACTGGATAAGACTGTGACATGCACATATGGATGAGTGTACACGATCCAAGGCTGCGTCCCAAATGTCATCCAGAATGTCAAAGCCAAGTTCCTCTTCCCAGCGCTGTTTTATAATAGTTAAAGAGGGCATATTAATCGAAATTATGTATTCGTAAACTTTGGCCAGCCTGTATTTTTTAAAAGTTTAATATATTTGACACTGTTGCAAGTCACACATTTATATGATTCACATCAAATCATACTAAAAAGTCAAGTGCTCATTACTTCATTAATCTTGTGTTCACACATCCAATACTAAAACTCAAGTGCTCTCTATCTGACTTACAGCTTCTGTGAGGTCACATGAGGTCACATGTGGATTCCAGTTTTCAAAGGATTATAATTCATCTTGATTATACAACACTTCAAACAGTGACCTTCTTCCAGTGATTTACTATATTTTCCGCTACCAGTGTTTGCACTACATTCCCTTAAATGCTTCCAGAGCATGCGTGATGTTCCAGTCTACATGTCGGCTACATACTCTAACCATGGCACTGCGAAACCTTGAATGTTCCAGAGCACGTCCAGCATTCCTCTACAAAACACTAAGTGCCTCGCTGCACACACAGCGTTTCAGTCGACATGTTGGTTGTATACTCAACTCTTAACTCAAAGATGACAGAAAAGAACAATCTACATGTTGGTTATACACTCAACCCTTAACTCTAAGAAGATAGAAAAGGAAAAAAGGAAAAGAACAGTTTGGCACTCAGTCAATTAAACAGTACTCACTAAATTTTATACATCAAAGGTCAGACTGAAGGAGGAATCTGCACAGAATTCACCTGATCCTTTCCCATGAACATGGAGGTATAAACTTCCACCCTCAGCCGCACCTTTTAAACTAGCTTTGGATGAATTTAAATACCTTGGAATTACTGTCGCACAGAAACCTGCCGACCTATTTAATAAGAACTTCGTACTAGCTCTGGAATCTGCTAAATCAGACTTCACACGCTGGCCACCTCTCCCTCTGTCACTAACAGGTCGTATTAACTCTGTAAAGATGAACATATTACCTACATTCCTGTACCTTTTTCAGTGTGTCCTGTTTTTATACCTAAAGCTTTTTTCAGAACTCTTAACCAAGCCATCTCTTCCTTCATTTGGAATAAAGGTCCTAGTAGGATACGAAGGCCTATATTACAACTACCAAAAATGTCTGGCGGGCTTGCCCTCCCAGACTTTCAGTCATACTACTGGGCCGCCAACATCCACAGCATTCTCTACTGGCCACATTGCCATTTTGGTCTCAGTGATTGGGTCCCTGCATGGGTACAAATCGAGGAAACTTCCTGCAAACCAGCATACCTGACAGTGCTTCTTTGTTCCCCACTAACTTTGAAACCAGATAGTCACTCAGTCTCTACACTGTAATAAATTTCAGGTCAGTTTAACTTATAAACTTAAGTTCAAAAGCTGCCTTAAATATATGAGTAAACTCAACTCTGATAAAAGCTTTATTTCAACTCAGGAAGACAAGTTATATAAATTACTGAATTAATCACCATTTATTGTTTGAACTTGACACTCTGAGTTGAAATGACTTACTATGTTACATTATGCATTAAATAAAACTTACTTTCTCTTGTTAACTTATGATTATATGTTGCTTCAACTCACAAAGTTCAGTTATACTAGTTATTTAACTCATGATTTTTTAGCATTTGAACTTGATACTTTGAGTTTAAACTACTAACTATATTACATCACCCATTTGAGAAAACTTGCCATGTCTTGTCAATTGAACATACAATTACACACCCTTTCAACTTACATTTTTCAGTTTAACTAACTATATATACATTCACACCAATTGCATTTTCAAGTTACCTTAACTCTTGTTTTTGAGGCAGCTTTTGAACTTAAAGTTGCAAATTGAGCAAACTAATGTTTTTAATTATTGATTTTGTCTTGACTCATAATGGCAAGTTAACCAGTTTCCTAAAGATCACACTGAATAGACTAACTGTTCAAATTCATTTATTGAACAATAATAAGAAACTATACAATCTTGCCCGAGACAAATTTCTCCACTCACAATAAAAGCTCATCTTATCAATGCACATTAAAGAGTGTGTGTGAGTGAGTGAGTTGAGTGAGAGAGAGAGTGAGAGAGTGAAGTGAGCTGAGTAAGTGGAGTGTGTGTACAGGGTCCCATTCCACAGAACGAGAACAACAATCAAAAACAACAATCTTGCCCAAAAAGACTCTCCACTCACATTAAAGGCTCATCTTATCAAAGCACATTAAAGAGTGTGAGTGTGTGAGTGTGTGAGTGAGTGAGTGAGTGAGTGAGTGAAGTGAGTGAGTGAGTGAGTGAGTGAAGTGAGTGTGTGTGTGAGTGAATGAGAGAGTGAAGTGAGTTGAGTAAGTGGAGTGTGTGTACAGGGTCCCATTCCACAGGACAACAATAACAATCAAGAAACAACAATCTTGCCCAAAAAGACTTTCTCCACTCACATTAAAGACTCATCTTATCAAAGCACATTGAAATGTGTGAGTGTGAGAGACAGAGGGAAACCTTGTTAACGTTTATATCTCAGGATCCTGTTTCGTAAGCCATGTATTCTCGCAGAGGCTTGCTCTGCTTTGACTTCCATCACAACTCTCTGAATGAACTCAAATGAGTACTTCATGGCATCCGGGTACTCAAGGTTAACACAGTATATTACACCCATCAGCATTGCAAAACCTTGAGCGATGTCTTTCAGGTTGTGGAGAACAATTGTCTCCTCAACCACGACGGCAATGCTGAAAATGTTGTGTGGAATGGGCTCCAGTTCACTCCCTTCGCAGGCAATCAGCAGGCCGAGCTGCATACTCTTCATCGTGTCGTCCAGCATGTCAGTGTATGCCTTGAAAAGAAAACTGAGTAAGACTATTTTCATATTTCAACACTATATGTATAAGAAAGAGAGGAGGAGTGAGACAGGGAGGAAGAAAGAGAGAGGAAGAGGTAGACGAAGAGGGGAAATGTAGTAGGGGGAGGAGGGACAGAAAGAGGAAGAGAAGGAGATTAGGAGACAAAAATGCACACATACAATTTTTCATTACAAAAAAATTATTCTTACATCACAAATTCTGATGACATTCGAAGCATCTTCACCCGATATAAAGTGTGGCAGGCCAAGAAGCGCAGCCGCCCTTCTTCTCCCATTTGTGTCCTACAAGACAAAGAAACATGCAGTAAGATGAAAATATTAACAAAAATTGTCTCTTTCTAGTCATCTGCTCTTCAACTTACATCTTTTTCAAGACACTCCAAAAGTTTCTGGAGCGACCGTTTTTTTCCGCTCATGGTCGCTGCCCTGTAAACGGCCAACAGTCTTGGCACAAGGCCATCCAGTCCAGCAAAAAACTTCTCCAGGAGGTCCTCAGCCACAATACGCTGGAATTCTGCCCTAATCTGAGGAGAGAGACAGAAAACATTGATCAACATAGTTTGTGATGTGGAGAGGAAAGGGTAAAAGGGAGGAGAACTGACCGAAGGAGGGAGAGAAGCAGAGGAAGAGGGAGAGAATAAGGAGAGAATGAGGAGAAGGGGAGAATGAAAAAAATAACATTTCATTACATACAATGTTGTGATTACCTGTCTCTCATCAAACAGCGCTGGCCACTGGGAAATTACTTCTGCGATAGGCGGCTCATCTCATGTTTTCAAGACACTGTCCTTCAGGTGGATCAGGACAGTAGTTCACCTCACCCTTCTTTGACTTCTTGAACCGTTTTCCCTTTAAGCCTTCTCCTTTACGCTTGTTTATGACGACCTCTGGACATCCTGCTGCACTCAACTTTTGCCGGTAATTGCCGAGCTTAAACTTCAGGCTGTGAAACCATGAATACCATCCTTGTTTGGAGCCTGGCTCTCGCAGACAGGGATGCTTCTCCACCAATGCTTTGGCTACAATTTCATAGTGAGCCCTCTCAGGATAAGCACTAATCTTCGCCATACTATCTGCAAGTGTGTCGAGAATGTCAGTCTTTACACTTTTCGGAATCACCATCACAGATTCATCCTTTGAGTGTCTGCAGTTAGCTTCTCTCAGTTGCAGCTCTACATCATGTGAGAACTGTGGAATTGGGAAGGGGTCAGGCCATTCGACAGAATCTCCACTACTGGTGGATGGGAGGCTGCCTGTATCGAGTGTAGAATCTGAGGAGTCATCAGAACAACACTTTTAAAGTTGCTCGCTCTGAAGGAAGGTCTTTGATGTCAGTTAGGTTGCACAACTGATTATTAAAATCAGGATCCTCAAACTGTAAAATAAATCCCCCTCTGAGACCAAGGTTGGCTCGTAAGATCAGGTACAGCTCCTCAACGCTTGAGGGGACGCCTTCAACTGACAGACGTCTGATTTCATTTAATGCAACGATGATACGGAGAAGCATTGTGGACACTTTTGCCTGAAAATGGAAAAAAACAAGCACTTTAAAAAGATATCCACTATAAATTATTTTAACCCATCCCTCACACGCCTGTCCTTAAATTGTCCTTGTCCAGACTGTAGAATCCCTTTTTTCTAATGAGAATGTGTTTAGTGTTTCTACAGTGTCAATATAATAAACTGTTTAAAAAGAATTTCTGACAGCGCTGTTAAAGAAAAGCAATAGATTTAACAGGTCTCCATAGTAAAAGAGGTAGAGGAGGAGGTAAATGAGGAGATCACAATTAAGAGGTAAGGAAATAGAGGAGGGAAAGAAGATGAGTTAGGCAAGGAGTAAAGAGGAAGAGAAGGGGGAGAAGGAGGTAGGCAACGATAGGAGGACGTGCAGAGGAGGTAGAGATGGACAGGAGGAAGGAGAAGATGAAAGGAGGAAGAGAAGAGGGGTAGAGAAGGAGAGGGGGGAGCAGAGGAGTAGGAAGAGTAGGAGAGGAGGGAGAGAATGTGGAGGAGAGAATGATGAAGGGAAGGAGGAGGGAGAGGAAAGGAGGAAGCAGAAAAGAAGAGAGAAGTATGAGGGTGAGAGGAAGGGGGAGGAGGAAGAGAAGAGAGTGAGAGAAAGAGGAGAAGTAGGAGGTAGAGAAGAATTAAATGAGAAATGTAAACGTGGCATTCTCTCTAATACAAATGACCTTAAGCAGTGTCAGTGAAGACTATCAGTTTTTCAAATTTGTTCAGCCTTCTGATGAATGTTTACTTACAGCAGGCTTATCTCAGCAAGAAGTTCTTGGGAGTGACGAGGAGGCAGCCCCGAAGCATGTATGACACCAATGGCACGTAGTCGTTCAGATCCTCTGGTTTCACCAGCAGACACGCAGTAGGATTTTTCTTCACCAGATGGTAACTCCGCAGATGCTCCACATAGTACGCTGTAAAAGGTTCAATTACAAAGCAAACTTGACAATCCAACACAACGCATATTTCCAGAATTCTCCCAAAGTCCGGTAGCCCACTTGTACTCCCAGCAGAGAGAATCATTCCCTTTGAATATTTTGTTCCATTTCGAAAGACATGTGGGGTCAGTCCTACTACGTCAACATGTCCAAATTTTTTCAAGATGGCTTGTCTGATATCAGCATCCAAAACTTCGAGGCACACATCAGACACTTTTGCCGTCTCCGTGTCAGGCTTAAAAATGCTTGGCATCTCCAGGTAATGTGCCAACATGAGCTGGTGTCTTGAGGCAAGGGTAAGTAGAATGTTTTTAAAGTTGTTGGCATCCCGCACAACCTTTTTAAAGAAAGAATGTTTTGCCTCAAACCTAATGGTCCAACGCTCAGTTGGAGGTCCAAACTTTTGTATAAGATGTGGCTAGTGTTCCACGAAGTGATGTTTGGGACACAACTTTTTTTCAGAGAAAACTGTCTGCAGCAACTGTCTGTGGTCTGATATTTTTGCTTGTAAATAACAAAGTGAGTCTTGAGTGAAATATGGGGTCGACAATAACTCAACCAAGTCTTTGAGCTCGAGGACTAATTCCCATGTTTGATCACCTTCTGGAACACGGTGGCCGATGATGAGGGGAAGGAAACGCACAAGACTCCAATTTTCGTGTCCATTACCGCAAGTGTCTTATTCCTCTTGAAAGTTATTGGAATTTTCTGAGGGCGGTTTGTCTTGTCAGAAAACTTAAAAGGAAAACTTTCTATTGCCCCATTCAGTTCATCCAATGTGAAATAGTTCTTGGAAATAAAATCTGCAAGGCACAGACTTAGTTCTCTGGGCACAATGCCTTCAAGTACATCATGTAGAAAATCAGGGGGAAAGCCTTGGCATGCATGGAAACCTGTCAATCTGTTAAAAGGACATTCTCGTTTCACACCATCAACAGACAGAAGTTCACTGTGCTTCAACACATTTACAGCTTCGTTGTACAATTCTGGAGTCCGTAAAATAAATTTACCACTTCTAACATCACAAGTCTGTATTTCTTCACGACTACACAGACAAAACCTACAAAATTTATCCACATTAAAGGACTCCTGGAACCCACCTAAGGAGTGTGCAGCCAAGTTATCTGCAGCGACATATAAAATGGTCCCTTTTACATTGCAACCAAGTTTCTCAACAAACACACCAACTGTTTCTAGATATTGAATGTATTTTATCAGTGGCTCCAAAACACTATTATACCCATAAATTTTTATGTGTTCAGTCTTGCACAGTAAAGCTAGATAAATTGACGACAGTAATGACTTGTATTTTTTTGGCAAATTGGCAAGGATCCAATATACACCACAGACTTTGTGTTTTTTTCTGGACGTGCCCAAGGGATTACAAATTTCAAAATCGTCAATGTAAAAAGTTATGCATAAACTAATATCTTCATGTGAGAGAATCTAATTTCCTTTAAAGTAATCACCATCCAAACATGATGAGTAATGCCCTGATTGTTCAGCTGGTCTGTTTACTCTCAGCTCATTCAATACTTCGTCTCTTTTTAGAAGTTCTGAAAGTAATTTTAGAATAGGGACATAAACAACAGTATGAGACGTTTTTTGTCTACTCAAAACATATTCAACAGGTTCTATGACAGTAAAATGATATCTATAAAATGCCTGCCTTTTATATTCTGTACCTAGAGACCCCTCTCTTGAAAGTAAAGAAAGTGGGTTGGTGCTCTGTAATGCTTCAGTCAATGATGCTGTTAATTCCTCAGATGTGCAGTTATGCTCTTTTAAAATATTTTCAACTGTCTGTCTAGTTATTTGTCCTGCACATTCACCAATATCAAATAAGTCATCAACAATTTGTTGAATTGCTGCCTTTGACACATGAAGGACTGCTTGCAGGCGAAGTAAAAGGGATGCAATCCGCCGCTGAATGGAATTGTGTACAGGTTGAAATTCTGATACAGACAATTCTGATGACACCGAATTGTTCAAGTCTCCCTCAACATCATTTACAAAGGCTTGACTTTGAACTCTTACAACAAGGTCAGGTTTGAAACTGGCAAAATCAGCACATTGATGATATCGACTCTTGTGGGCAGAAAAAGTTGAAACTATGCTCGACTTAAAAGAGCACCCCTCAAATGGACAAGTCACAGTCTCTCGAGTTCTCAAATGTGTCTTTAAATGAAGAAAATATTGCTTTATATTGGTTGGGGCGGAAAAAGTACAAAGTTCACAGCGTAGTTTAGCAACAGTATTTGATCCCTTTTTATGCTCCTTGATATGCTTTGTAAAATCGACATGCGATTGGAACACAGTTAGACAGCTGGGGTAAATGCAGCTCAAGCCCTGTCTTCCACGTCCATGTCTGTCTTTGTAATGATTGAGTATGGTTCTCTCATTGTACGTAGCAAAACTGCAAACCTTACAGCTCCACTTCATCCAATTGTTGCCAAACTTCTATGGACAGCAGCACCTAAAAAAAACACAACATACTTTAGACTATGGTATAAAAACCTTGGTCACGTGAAATGGAAACATGAGCAAAAACACATCATTTGAATTTATTTCACATTCATGTGTTAGTTGTATGATGAAAAGTGTGTGTGGGAAAATGTGTAACAGCGTGACCTATATATACACACTTGTAATGACGTTAATACATAATAAGGGTGATTTCATATGCCACAACTCACACTGCTTATTTTATTGAAACTGATTAATATTATGGTTGATGATTTTTCATTGAACACAACAACTGTGCAGACTAGGGTCGTCCATCCAAGAAGATGGCAACAGTTTGGCTGCCATCTCTGTGTGAGAGCACGTGTCTGTATGTGAAGGAGATTGCCTGAATATTCCTCCGCCAGATACCGAAATAAATGGCCAATGCCAACAATGATTTATCTAATTGATTACAGTATTTGAGTGAAAACGTGCTTCTCTGTGATTGACAGTCGTTTTGCGTAATAGCGTATAGGCGAGACTGAGGGGCGCACGTTACGCTCAGGTATACACAGCTATATACTGGGTTAATTAGCATAATGTCATACATCTTTCGAAAGGTTGAAATCTCCTTTAGAAGATGAAGATGACAAATCTAAGTCCATCTTTACAGTATAGCAACGCCATGCAGTTGAACAAAAGCATAACAAAGTCGAGTAGCCAGCTCACGGTAAAGATAAGTCGGTCTCTCGGCTTCAAAACATTACTGACAGTGATGAAACAACACTGAGCCAGCTTCTAACATTGTACAGTATTGAAAACAGGCGTGATAGTGATCGCCGACGTTGTTTTCTGACACAAACACCAAAAAACATCACCAGAATCAAACCACACGTGAAAAGTGAAAGTTATGATCTTGTGACCACTTTCTAGACAGCTTATCTCAGCGAAAATGGTCGTAGGAGTGAGCCACTTACTTTTTATAAAACAGCTAACTCCGTGCTGACTTTCGTTCAAGTCGCGTGTAATCCTGTAACTTTTCCCGTCGAAAGACGAGAAGACCCGACTTGTAACCGCTCATCGCGATTTTGACAGTGTGTTTAGACTGCTCTTATGCGAAATACGTCAGAGACAAAAGAAAAACGATGTTATTTTTGCAAAGACGAGAGCTTCCTGAATCCAGCGATACCAAATATGCATTGACTCAAAGTCAAGATGCGGATTGGCGGGAGCTTTCGCCACCATTAAACTGAATGTGACTGCCGCCTTCGCCACATTCACCAACTGCATTAATGTCCGTCACCACAGCCTATTCAGTTTCAACAAGTTTCTCTCACGTTTATGTAACCGCAGCCTACACCTCAGCTAATGGCGGACGCAAGCGCTGCTGGCCACGACTAATAACTGACACGCAGAGCCTTAAAGCAGCTACCTCGACAAATGTTACAAAGCACCAGTTCCACCCAAAACGTTTACCAAGCACCATGAATGTGCTTCTAAATGACTTAATGCCATACAACTCTTACTAACAACTCGCATAACTATTGAAAGTTTAAAAAGTATTGTACTCAAATTAGGCTAACCAACATTACTTCCCACAAAAAGCTGTTATCTAACTATTTCGTTTTTTATAAATGTTAGAACGCGTGAAATTCGACTATCCATAGCCAATTTACAATCATGTTGAATTAAAAAGAAAAGCTAAATCAACCACTTACCTTAATTCACTCGACGTTAGCTTGCTCCCCGCCAATTTCTCTCCCGCACCTGCAGCTCGTAGAGAATGAAAATGAGATCCGAGCTACATGCCGCGTCCTGATTTTGCTGACAAAAAGTAGTCCTCCGCCACTACTCGTTAATCATCCTCTATCTGCTCAACAACAAGTCTTCCTCTTCTTCTGTGCGATCGGGCGGAGTTCCAGAAGTATTTTAAAAGATCTTATATGATAATTATTGGTCCCATATCAGATCAAGACAAAATTTCAAGCACTATTTTTTACCACGCATTAATATTGCTACCACACCAAGGGTCACGGCCAGTTCATGAGAGATCCAGTTACCATTGTAAAACTCATATTGTCAAGTTAGGTTGACACATTGAAATTTCCATTTCATTGAAATGGCTTAAACCTTTAAATTGAAATACCAAGAACTCATTAAATTAAGTTAAAATTTCTTAACTCATTATGTTAAGTTGATTTAAATGATAGAAACTAGCCAGGATAACTTATTGAGCTGGTGGCTTTTTACAGTGTACGCATCTGGAGACAGTTGAGATCCCACTTTGGGCTTCAGTCTCCCCAGTGGTCCTCCCCTTGCAATAGAAACCCAGCATTTCCCCCATCATTGAATGACAATGTCTTTGGGCTCTGGTCTAAGAAGGGAATTATAACAATTAAGGATCTGTATGTTGATGGAATGTTTGCCTCCTTCTCGCAGTTATCTTCAAAATTGAACCTACCTAAGACCCACCTTTTTAGGTTCTTTCAGATTCAAGACTTTTTCACACTTCCCAAGACTCCTGCCCCAAACGCCCCTTGACACTATTCTAGAAATGGATGTCAATGGTAAGCTGTGTCTGCACTTTATGACCTCATTACTGGACCCTCTTCTGTTATAGCCACAAGACAAAACTGGGAGGACGATTTGGATCATAAGTTTAAAGATGAGGAGTGGAAAGAACTTTTAAATAGGATTCATTCCTCTTCTATATGCGCTCGTCATAACCTCATACAGTTTAAATTTATACATCACATTTATTGGACTGTGGTCTGACTAGCAAAGATTAAACCAGATATAGACCCTACTTGTGATAGATGTAGGCAAGCTCCTGCATCACTCCTCCATATGTTCTGGCTTTGTCCAAGACTGCTCACTTTCTGGAAATCTATTTTTAACTTCCTGTCAATAGCATTGGGCTCAACAATCATCCTGTGCCCGCTCGTTTCACTTTTTAGCCAAAAAACACAAAAATCTTCAAGAGGGCACCCTCGCCTTCTCTACTTTAATAGCCAGACAACTGGTTCTTCTGAACTGGAAATCTGAGCACCCACCTGTTTATATTAACTGGGTCATGACATGATGAGCTACATTCACCTTGAAAAGATTAGGTAGTAGGTACTTGAGGGATGATAAGGAACAAAAGTTTTGCCTGGTTTGGGAACCATTTATTTCCCATTTCTCTTCTCTTAGTGCTGCTGAGATCACCCCCACTCTGCCATCAGCCTCCTAATTTTTTAACTGGAGAATATGGAGAGACTTGTCTCTAATTGCCAGGCTTGGGAATGTTTGTTTTTTCATATCTTGTATATGTTGTAACTTCAAAAAATGAAAAATAAAGTTCTAAAAAAAAATAAAAAGATTCACCTGATCCTCATTGCTCTGTGGTTCTGATGGAGCTTTCTGCAGTGGACTGGTCTACAGCTATACATCCTCATACACAGTAAACTGTGATGCACTGTGTGTTCTGACACCTTTCTATCAGAACCAGCATGAACTGATTCAGCAGTCTGAGCTACAATAGCTCGTCTGTTGGATCGGACCACACAGGTCAACCTTCATTTCTCACGTGCATCAGTGAACCTTGGCCGCCCATGACCATGTCACTGGTTCAACACTTTTCCTTCCTTTGACCACTCAGGACTGACCACTGCAGACTGTGAACACCCCACAAGAGCTACAGTTTGAGATGTTCTGACCCAGTTGTCGAGCCATCACAGTTTGCTTCTTGTCAGAGTCGCTCAAATTCTGATGCTCGCCTGTTTTCCTGCTTCTAACACGTCAACTTTGAGGACAAAGTGAGGACTTACTGCCTGATATATCCCACCCACTGACAGGAGCCATGATAACGAGATAATCAGTGTGTTTCACTTCACCTGTCAGAGGTCTGAATGTTATGGCTGATCGGCGTATATAAGACACTGTGTGTTGGTGTGGTGTGGTGCTGGTTGTCTTTTCTCTGAATTTCAAAGCCATAAATGTCCAATGTGAGGGTCACATCATGGCTTTAATCAAATCAAATCAAAATCAAATTTTATTTGTATAGCCCAAAGTCGCAAAATACATTTTGCCTCGGAGGGCTTCACAATCTGTACAGGGAGTGACACCCTCTGTCCTTAGACCCTCTGTTCGAGTGAGGAAAAACTTGCCCACAAAAAACCCTTTTAACAGGGAAAAAAGTGGAAGAAACCTCAGGAAGAGCCACAGAGGAGGGATCCCTCTCCCAGGACGGACAGACGTGCAATAGATGTCACGTGTACAGTCAACAAGTCAGCAGAAACATTTTGTGTAATTACAATGAAAATTGACAATGGATTACAATGAATGATAAAATGATTACAGTAGCAGTGGAACCTGTGATAGAGATAGAGAGACACAGATGCACAGCAGCAACAAATTATTAACGAAGTTACTATAAACTGTAATGGAGATCTGGTAACATTAATGACAGTAATAATATATGTAGTGGATGTCAGCAGGACCACAGCAGCAGTCACGATCCACGAGAACCTGCTGGACGAGAGAGCACAGAAACTCCAGGGAAGAAGTTTAGTTAGTAAGATGCATTAATGTACATGTATGACAGACATGTATGTTTACAGATGGTGGTGGTGATGGAGAGAGAGAGAGAGAGAGAGAGAGAGAGAGAGAGAGAGAGAGAGAGAGAGAGAGAGAGAGAAAGAAAGAAAGAAAGAAAGAAAGAAAGAAAGAAAGAAAGAAAGAAAGAAAGAAAGAAAGAAAGAAAGAAAGAAAGAAAGAAAGAAAGAAAGAGAGAGAGAGAAAGAAAGAAAGAAAGAAAGAAAGAGAGAGAGAGAGAGAGAGAGAGAGAGAGAGAGAGAGAGAGAGAGAGAGAGAGAGAGAGAGAGAGAGAGAGAGAGGGTTTTCAGTAAAGGGAGATGTGACTGCATCTTCAACCAATACCGTGCCTGGCTAGGCATAACCCTGAAAGGAGGAGTCCCCCGGCAGTATAGTCCTATAGCAGCATAACTAAGGGATGACCTGAGCCAGCACTAACTATAAGCTCTATCAAAAAGGAAAGTCTTAAGTTTACTCTTAAAAGTGTTGACCGTGTCTGCCTCCTGAACCCAAAATGGTAGTTTGTTCCACAGAAGAGGAGCTTGATAGCTGAAAGCTCTGGCTCCCAATCTACTTTTGGAAACTATAGGAACTACAAGGAACCCAGCATTCTGAGAGCGCAGTGTTCTAGAGGGGTAGTAAGGTACTATGAGCTCTTTTAGATATGATGGTGCCTGACCATGAAGAGCTTTGTATGTAAGGAGAAGAATTTTAAATTCTATTCTAGATTTAACAGGTAGCCAATGCAAGGAAGCCAAAATGGGAGAGATGTGATCTCTGATCTTGGTTCCTGTCAGAACACGTGCAGCAGCATTCTGAATTAGCTGCAAAGTCCTCAGAGACTTATTGGAGCAGCCTGATAACAAAGAGTTACAATAGTCCAGCCTAGAAGTAACAAATGCGTGGACTAGTTTTTCTGCATCTGCTTGAGACACAATGCGTCTGATTTTGGCAATGTTACGTAAGTGGAAGAATGCAGTCCTTGAAATTTGTTTTATGTGGACATTTGTAGCGGGTTGGACTAGATTTAATCCTTTTTTGGGGTGCCAGTCAGAGTCAAGCCTGACAAAGTAAAATAAAACAGAACAAAATAATAGTTTAGTCAACCCACACAAAATAATAACCATGCAGATCAAACACAGCAATAATCCACAAAAACAATCAGACAACCAACAAGGCGATTTTCACAATATATGTTTCCACATTTATTATGCACAGTGCCAAAAGAAAAGAAGAAGAAAAAGAAAACTCAGTTCAGTTCAGTTCATTCAAAATTCCACTCCAGTTTTCCTCCGTACCACAGTTCAGTCCAGTACAAACGCAACCACAAAACAAGAACTCAAAACTCCGCTCCGGGTTTTACCACGGGCTTCAACACAAAATAAGGAAATAACTCAAAATAACCAGCGTCTCTCGTCGCGGTGCAGCAACCAATAAATACAAACAAAAATGCACACCGGGTACTCACGGTACCGAAGTTTAATTAGTCGGTCAGTCAGTCAGAGTCAGACTTTGCTCCACCGGAACCGGCATTTCCCGACTCCTGATCCGAAATACACATCCCCCGGCAATCCACCGACGGACTCGAGCGACTAGGATTTAATATCCAAGGCGGCTATCTCGCGGACTTTCAACACGCTTAATATCGCTGTCACTCGTCTCTTTCCCGGACTCTCCTTCTGACTCCTTTTTCCCCCCTCACCGGTGACTTGTCCCCATCCTAAAATGCCCTTCCTGGAGGACGGATTCAAACTGCGCGGGGATCGTGGATTATTTCCATTGGAGTAGGAGATGAATGTGGGTGGATGACGGAGGAAGCCATGAATGGAGGTGTGTTTTAATGAAAAGGTGTGTAGCAATGTGATTCTGACTTTGCGGGCGCTACACATTAAAGGACAAATCCTGATCAAAAACAACTCCAAGATTCTTTACGGTGGAGCTGGAGGCCAGGGTGATCCCATCTAAGGTAACTAAGTCTCTAGAAAGAGAGTCTCTGATGTTTTTGGGTCCAATTACAAGAACTTCAGTTTTGTCTGAATTTAACATCAGAAAATTGAAGGTCATCCAACTTTTTATATCCTTAAGGCATGCTTGGAGTTTAGTTAATTGATTGGTTTCATCAGGCTTGATCGATAAATATAATTGAGTGTCGTCGGCATAACAATGAAAATTAATGGAGTGATTCCTAATAATGTTCCCTAGAGGAAGCATATATAAACTGAACAGAAGTGGTCCGAGTACAGAACCTTGTGGGACTCCATGACAAACTTTGGTATGCATGGAGGATTCATCATTGACAAGAACAAACTGAGAACGATCTAAAAAATAAGACTTAAACCAGCTTAGGGCGGTTCCTTTGATGCCAATTTGATGTTCTAGTCTCTGTAAAAGAATTTGATGGTCAATGGTGTCAAATGCGGCACTAAGATCTAACAGGACAAGTACAGAGATGAGTCCTTTGTCTGATGCCATTAGGAGGTCGTTTGTAACTTTGACTAGTGCGGTCTCTGTGCTATGATGTACTCTAAATCCTGACTGAAAATCCTCATATAAACTGTTCTTATGGAGAAAGTCACACAGCTGATTGGCTACAGCTTTCTCAAGTATCTTAGAGAGAAAGGGAAGGTTTGATATCGGTCTGTAATTGGCTAAAACCTCTGGATCTAGAGTGGGCTTTTTAAGAAGAGGTTTAATTACAGCTACTTTAAAAGACTGTGGTACATATCCTGATAATAAAGACAGGTTAATCATATCCAATAAAGAAGGGCTAACTAGAGGTAAAACATCCTTGACCAGCCTGGTTGGGATGGGATCTAAGAGACAGGTTGACGACTTAGATGAAGAAATTATTGAAGTTATTTGATGAAGGTCGATGGGAGAAAAACAGTCTAAATATATATCAGGTTTTACAGCTGTTTCCAAACTTGCTGTATCAGAATGCAGATCAGTGCCTGTTGAGGGCAAGAGGTGATGAATTTTGTCTCTAATAGTTATAATTTTATCATTAAAGAAGTTCATGAAGTCATTACTACTTAGACCTGAAGGAATAGATGGCTCAATGGAGCTGTGGCTCTCTGTTAGCCTGGCTACAGTGCTGAAGAGAAACCTGGGGTTGTTCTTATTTTCCTCTATTAATGAAGAGTAATAGGCTGCTCTGGCACTACGGAGAGCCTTCCTGTATGTTTTAAGATTATCTTGCCAGGCTAAACGAGATTCTTCCAGTTTAGTGGCACGCCATTTGTGTTCAGAATTACGTGCCTCTTGCTTTAAGTTGCGAGTCTGCTGGCTATACCATGGTGCTAACCTCCTTTGTTTAATTATCTTCTTCTTCAGAGGTGCAATAGAGTCTAGAGTTGTTCGTAATGAGCCTGTAGTACTATCAACCAGAAGATCTATTTGTGAGGGGCTAAAGGAAGCAGACAAGTCCTCTGCTACATTGAGACAAGTCATTGAATTCAATACTGAGGGAATCACTTCCTTAAATTTGGCTACAGCACTATCAGATAAACATCTGCTGTAGGAGTTTCTGCAGAAAGGCTTATAGTCCAGTAATATGAACTCAAAGGTTATTAAAAAATGGTCTGACAGAAGAGGATTCTGTGGAAAGACTATTAGATGATCAATTTCAATGCCATATGAGAGAACAAGATCAAGAGTGTGGTTCAGACAATGAGTCGGTTTATTTACACTCTGACAGAAGCCAATTGAATCTAACAAAGAGATAAACGCAGTGCTAAGACTATCATTGTGGTTGTCCACATGAATATTAAAATCACCTACAATAATTACTTTATCTGTTTTAAGGATCAAGCCTGATGCAAATTCTGCAAATTCAGATAAAAATTCAGAGTAAGGACCAGGAGCACGATATACTATAAGAAATAGAATTGGCTGTGATGTTTTCCAGGTTGGGTGAGTAAGGCTAAGAACAAGACTTTCAAATGAATTATAATTTAGTTTAGGTTTAGGATTTATTAATAGACTTGAGTCAAATATGGCTCCAACTCCACCACCTCGACCAGTACTTCGAGGAATATGAGTATTACAATGACTGGGAGGAGTGGATTCATTTAAACTAACATATTCATCCTCCTGCAGCCAGGTTTCAGTAAGACAGAATAAATCAATACCATAATCAGATATTAATTCATTGACTAAAACAGCTTTAGAGGACAGAGACCTGATATTCAAGAGTCCACATTTAATTATCTTATTTTGGCCTGCTGGGGATGTTGTTTTAATTTTTATTAGGTTTTTATGATGAGCTCCTCCTCTGTTTGTTTTATCTTTAAATAATGTAGGTGGACAGGGGACAGACACAGTCTCTATACTAAAGGATTGGGTGGGTGGCTGCCCTAATGGAGGCGCAGAGAAGCGTGTAAGACTGCAGCTCTGCTTCCTGGTCTCAACTCTGGGTTGTCACGGTTTTGGTCGACTAATAAACTTGGCCATGTTTCTAGATATGAGAGCTGCTCCATCCAAAGTGGGATGGATGCCGTCTCTCCTAATCAGACCAGGTTTTCCCCAGAAAGGTGTCCAATTGTCTATGAAGCCCACATCGTTTGCTGGACACCACCTCGACAGCCAGCGGTGGAATGACGACATGCGGCTATACATGTCATCACTGGTCACATTGGGTAGGGGTCACTAATTTTAGTGACCTCCGATTGGCGTAACCGGGTGTCATTACCGCCGACGTGAATAACAATCTTACTGTATTTACGCTTATCTTTAGCCAGCAGTTTTAAATTAGACTCGATGTCGCCCGCTCTGGCCCCCGGGACGCATTTAACTATGGCCCCCGGTGTCGCTAACTTCACGTTTCGTAAAATGGAGCTGCCAATCACCAGAGTTGGCCTCTCAGCGGGTGTGTCGCTGAGTGGGGAATATCTGTTAGAAACGTGGAGCGGTTGGTGGTGTACCGTGGGCTTCAGTTTGGGGCTATGCCTCTTTCGGACAGTCACCCAGCCTCCCGGCTGCTCGGGGGTTGCCGGGGGACGGCTAGCTGAAGCTACCTTCGGTGGTACCGCACCGGCTACAGGGGACTTGCTAACTATAGCAGCTACTGACTGTTCGGTGGTGCGGTACCGTGCCTCTAACTCACTGAGCCTCGCCTCCAAAGCTACAAATAAACTACATTTATTACAAGTACCGTTATCGCTAAAGGAGGACGAGGAGTAACTAAACATGAGGCACACAGGGCAGGAGAGAGCAGGAGAGGAGAGAGCAGGAGAGGAGAGAGGAGGAGAGGAGAGAGCAGGAGAGGAGAGAGAAGCCATTGCTACAGTTAGGCTAGTTAGTGTGACTAACAGAAACTGGTAAAACTTTCGGATTTAAAGTGTTACTAAAGTTCAGAGACCTGTTCGTGCTCAAACAGAACAAGTCTAAGGATAGTGTAGAGATATGTAGATAATCACTGATGTGAGAAATATACGTAAATCTGTTAAAGTGAGCAGAGAGCACCGTGGCAGTAACACCGATAACCGGAAGTGACAGAATACGCTTACCGCAAAGCTGTTACAGATATGTGAATAATAACTTTTAATGACTAGACGGGGGACAAACCATCAACTGCTGTAAGTCTGGGAAACAAACTGTACAAACCATGGCCTGAACAAAGAAACGTGACACTGCAGGGCACTGTGGGCTTCACATGTAGGTTTCTGAGTGAATGTGTTTTTGTGGAGGAAGCTCCATCTCATGGTGACTCCCTGCAAGTGAATGAATGGTGCTGGTCAGCTGGCTGGCAGCCAGAGAGTCTGGGAGCATCAGTTTTAGATCCTGCTGCTGGAACTTGTCTTGTATGTAGACGTCATCAGAAATGTCAGCTGACAGCTCTCCTATCTTACTACTTTGTATTGTTAAAAAGTCACTTTGTCATGTTGTCGAGTGTTTGAAGCATCTTCCAGTTGGTTTGTGGTTGATGTGGATTTGCTGCTCATGTGAATCCTCCCACAGTGTTTCATTAGCAGCTGTAACCACAGTGACTCTGATAAAACAGGAATTAGCAGAATCCATCTGATATGAAGCTGTGGTTTGAATACCACTTCCCTCCTCTTTGAAGAGTAGTCAGATATCTGTGTTCAGGTTTTTGTACAGCCTCTTCTACACTTTGTATCACTGTGTTTCTACAGCACAGTAGTAGAGAGCTGTGTCTTCCAGGGTTAGTTTATTGATGGTCAGTTCAGTTGATGAACTTGATGTTTCGGATTCATATCGTTTATCAGGAATATATTCATCTGTTGCTTTTTTTGCTCCTTTGTAGAGTATAAACTGAGGTGCATGAAGGTCAGAATGATGTTTGTACCAGTTAAGGTAAGGATCATCGTAATCTGACTGATATTGACATTTGAGTGTGACAGATTGTCCTTCTCTTCCACTGACTTCATCTCTTTCAGGAGAGATTGTGTCTCCAGCTATTAGTCCTGGACAAAGTGGAGAAAATGAAGCCATTAGACTAACATTGTTGATGAGGCTGAGAGGAGAAGACAGTGTAAAATATCAAGTGTACAGTGTTACTCTGTGGACAGAAACAGCTCAACTGTTGAGAGATTTCTGCTCTGAACTCCAGTTTCCATCAATCTTTAGAAAAGAATCCAAACATGTTGTTGTTTCTATCTTACCAAAGAAAAGAGCAGCAAGAATAATCCACAGCCAATGTTCCATCTCTACAACAAGGTTGAAATCAACAGGAGAAACTAGCTGATGTTCAACATTCAGTGTGAGAATTGTTCTCTTCACAGCAGCACTTATTATTGACACAATGGTTGAACACAGTGCAGAAGTAGTGCACCGCCTACTTGATAATGTCGCCCTCTAGTGGAGGTCAGTCAGACAACTTCTACTGAATATGAGAGATTTACTTTGAGAATAAATGTCAAAGGTTGCTGTGAGTAATCTTCAAATAAACTGTCAAGATTACAGGTGGTGAATATTTGATAGTCAGATGAGACATTTTCAGAGGAATATTCCTTCAAAGAAACAAAACATCTGGATGTTGAGATCAAGTCTACTTTATTAGGACAGTCCAATATCACAGACAGTGTCTCAGTGGGTTTGACAGGCCGACATCATCAGAAAGTGAAAACTCTCCAGACTGTTCTGCCTCAACATGGAAGAAAACTGATGGAAACCTCTGGATATGAAATTCAGACAGACTTCCCCCTCCATGACTGACTGGAGGTGAGACAGAAATTTAAGATGGGAAATAATAAGATGAATATTCATTGACCAGTCAGAGGTTTACAATAAGTCCAGGATGAGTATGAAAGGTCAAGTATGATTTTTAAAACCATAAACTAAAGGTCATCTTTGGGCAGTTGTGGCTCAGGAGGTTGAGCAGGTCAAAGGGTTGGTGGTTCAATCCCCAACTCCTCCTGTCCACATGCTGAAGTGTCCTTGAGTAAAAGACTGAAGCTGTTAGCTGACAGCTCTGCCACCATCAGGGGGAGTGAGTGTGAGTCTGTTTGGGTGATGGAGAGGCTCATTATGAAAGGCCTTGGTATGAAGAGGGTTCAGAAAATACAGTTAATTTAAGACTTAAAGGAAAGTTTGATGACCTGAAGATCTTGTCTTTGATTCTTTAAATGACAAAGAAGTGTTAAGATCATAAGTGTGAGGAATATTGATGTAAACACTTTATCTACATAGTTAACATCCCACAACACCTTATTATCATCAGGACAAAGAATCTAGACTGTATCATCACATCCCATTGAAGTTTAACAGTGTGTGACTCCCTCTAGTGGATGTTGTGGAGTATTCTGTTGTCTTTGCTCCAAAGGTTTTTGTACAGAGTTTTGGTGTTTCCTGTCACTGTGGGCCTCACAGCACAGTAGTACACAGCAGAGTCTGTCACTGCAGCAGAGGAGATCTGCAGATGAAACTCATTTCTTGTTTTGTTATGGATTAAAGACAACCCTTTTTTCTCTGAATATTCTTTGATGAGAAACTGTGGAGATGAACTGGACTTCTGTTGATACCAGAACAAGTAGTTAACAGATCCTGAATATGTGCAGGAGAGAGTCACAGTGTCTCCTTCCAAAGCCAGCATTACATCTTTAAGTGGTTTCACTAAATCCTCAGAGGATCCTGAAAAGAACAAAGATATATTTCACTGTGACATTTGTATTCTTCAAACTATATATCTCCATGTTTAAGTTCAGTCTATGAAGAGTTGAGTCAGACATAATATATCTTGGTCATATCTACCATCACTTGTTCCACCTTGATACGTGTCTTGAGTACTTACCAGTATGGAACATGAACATCATCATCCAAACTAAAAAGAGCTGCATTATTTTCACTTGTACTGAATGAACAATAGAGAGAACACAGCAGCTCTTCAGTTCCAAAATGAAGCCTTTCATATTCAGTTGTGTAGCTCCTCCTCTTCCTGTGGTCTGTTTACATTCAGGCTGATGGAAGCTTTAGAAATGACAGTGATGCTGCAGTCATCATCATCCAAGAAGGTGTTGTCTCACAGTCCTCAACTTCTTCCTTGTTCAGCAGACTGGATGGCAACTTGTCTAATTTCAGGTCCAAATTAGGTCAAATAGTGTTACTCTACTTCTGTAGGCAATAACACACAGGATTCATCAGGATTGGCAGAATGAACTCTTTATTATCTTTACAGACAACAAGAGCCCGAGTCACCCATGGATAGACTGAATTCGCTGACTCGGGGCTTTCTCTTATATACTCTTTCTTTCAAAATTATTTTTAATGAGAAAGGAAAAAGAGACATAGACAGACAGATAGGAAGGGATAACATAAAAAGGAAGGAAAGGAGTAAGGGTAAAGGGTGGGGCTCCGGGAGTGGGGTGAGGTAAGGTGGGGAGAGGGTCCAGTTGCACGGTGAATTAACCATCCTCAACCAGAGTAAATAAAGTTATAATGGGTCAGCTGGAATTTTATCACTCTAATTGAAGCCCATCTAATTGCTTCACAAATCCAATAAAGTCATCTCATGTCTTATGAAATTTCTGAAGAGCTCCATTAACAGCAGGGTCCGACATAACTCATGGCCCGATGGCCCGGGGCCAGTAAAAGTACATGCAGGGCAAGTTGATTGGCCACCTTTCGAAAAGAATGGTGTCGACGTCGGGTCCCAATATTGCTCCGATGTGGCATGTCGAAGGTGAGTTAAAGTTCAAAACTAAAAGTTACAAATTTGTAGTGTGTAAATTTGCTGATACAGTTTCATAGTGCTCATACTGTTTAGATCCAAAACAATCAGACCTGCTTACAGTTTCGGCTGTAGCTTCAGCCTTCGTCGGAGCTGTCAAAGCGTCTTGGTGTAACGTGTCTCCCACATACCTGGGACACCGTTCTCCACCGGCGGCGTGAGGGCGGAGGACGGGCGCGGCTGGGCTGGGGAACTTTATTTTGAAAGGTTTCAGCCCTGTCAGCTGTTTTAAGACACGTCACAACAAGACGCTTTGACAGCTCCGACGAAGGCTGAAGCTACAGCCGAAACTGTAAGCAGGTATGATTACATCCTATCCTCACTTACTTGTCTGATCACAATAAACTCAAACTATAATACCTTGTGAATACGTTGTCCTAACTACTACTTTTTTATTTTTCAGGTTTGGAAATGTCATCTATGATGAGCTGTGGGAGGGCTGTGCAGCTGAGATTAGAGCAGCACATTTCATAAGTGTGTTGGCAGACGCTGCTACAGATGTCAGTGGCAGAGATCTTGAGGGGGGTCTACATCCGGATCCTGAGCAGTGGAAGGCCAAAAAATGTTTTCATCAGAGTAGAGGAGCTCCAGCTTCAGTGCCATGAAACGGATCAAAACCGACTGGAGGAGCAACCTCAGTGTAAATACACTGACACAGCTGCTCTTCATTAGTCTGGAGGGTCCAGACCTTGAGCACTTAAACACCATGTCTGTGGTGGACAGGTGGCTTGCAGCAGCAGACAGAAGGGGCTTGGAGTGAACACACACACACCTTTTTTCCTCTCACTGTTCTATGTGATTGTGTTCTACGGCAGATGTGTTCTTAGTTATTGACATTAGAAAGAGAAATTATTATCTGAAATGTGTAAATTGTAAAATGTAAATGAAATGAATTTAATAAATCAAAATTTAGGTTAAAAAAAAAGAGTTATTTTTATTTTTGTCGGCCGGGCCAGTGAAAATACCCAAGGGGCCAGTAAAACTCTGATCTACTGACCCGGGGGGCCAGTAGGGAAAAAATGTTATGTTGAGCCCTGAGCAGTATACCTAATCTTTTCTACTTTGAGATTACGCATGATACTCTTGATGAGATGTGTATGGGTGGGTGGGGCAGCATTCTTCCAGTTCAGCAAAATCAACCGCCGCGCTAGTAGGGAGGAGAATGCCATAGTCCTGTGTTGACAGAAGTTCAGCAGAGGAGATCTGCAGATGAAATGATTTTAAGGTGGAATTCAGTGTGGATGAAAATCTTTCATTAAACTCGTCTTCTGTTTTAAAGCAGCTCAGTATGAATTTGGGGCTGTTTTTTTTTTTATCCTGTTTGTACCAGAAGAGATTTGGACTGCTGTCACTGGTCTCAAATGTACAGTCAAGTGTAACTGTGCCTCCTTCAGTAGCATTGACATCTCCTGGTGGCTGGATCACTCTGTCTTGTCCTTTACACTCTGGGGAAGAAGAGAACATGCAGAGGAAGAGATGAATCAATAAAGATGATTGATTAAAGGAGAACAATCAGTAGGTTTAAAGAGTTACCTAGCCAGAGAGTCAGAATCAGGATGTTTCTCAGCCAGTGTTTCATGTCTGCAGTGAGAGGGGAGGAGAGAGAGGAAGAACATTGATACTCTGATGGATCTGGGCCTTCACATCATTGGTCCTTCCTCTTTATCATCTGTTGAACAACTCTCAACATTTGCATCTCATTTATATTCAGCAGTGAATTATCTCATCAGTTATGTCATAGATTTTCATTATATTTGGTTCAGACATTCATGTTCCCCCAAGATGAATTGTAATAACTCTGATGATCCTCTGACTTTTCATCATATTTCATCTGTCCAATCCTCAATAGGAAAGAGGCAAAATGGCATCCATGGGAGAGTTTTCCATTTTCCAAAAAACATCTTGATAATCTCCAAGACTTTTGAGAAAATATTCTGTAGACTGACGAGACAAAAGCTGAAATTTGAGGTGTGCATCCTGCTACTTATGATGTGAAACTAACACAGCATTTCATGAAAAGAACATCATACCAACAGTCACATATGGTGGTGGTAGTGTGATGGTCTTGATTGGGCGACTTGCTGTAATTGAATTCTGCTCTCTACCAGAAAATCTTGAAGGAGAAAGTCGGACCATCAGTTCGTGACTTTAAGCTCAAACACACTTGGGTTATGCAGCAGGGCAATGATCCAAAACACACCAGCAAGTCCACCTGTGAATGGCGTAAAAAACAAAATGAAGGTTTTGAGTGCCCTAGTCAAAGTCCAGACTCAAATCTGATTGAGATGTTGTAGCATGACTTTAAAGAGGCCTTTCATGCCAAAAACCCTCAAATGTGGCTGAATTAAAACAATTCTTCAAAGAAGAGTGGGCCAGAATTCCTCCACAGCGATGTGAAAGACTCATTGGCAGTTATCACAAATGCTTCATTGCAGTTGTTGCCACCGAGGGTGACACAACCAGTTATTAGGTTTAGGGGGCAATTAATTTTTCACATAGTACCAGGTAGTTTTGGGGCTTTTTTCCCTTAATGAATGAAATCATCATTTAACAACTGCATTTTGTATTTCTTCATGTTGTCATTGTCTAGTGTTAAAATTTGTTTGATGATCTGAAACATTTAAGTGTGATAAATGCAAAAACTAAGAAATCAGGAAGGGAGCAAATACTTTATAACAGCACTGTAGTTAACATCTGACAACACCGTATTATCATCAGTACAAAGAATCTAGACTGTATCATCACATCCCATTGAAGTTTAACAGTGTGTGACTCCCTCTAGTGGATGTTGTGGAGTATTCTGTTGTCTTTGCTCCAAAGGTTTTTGTACAGAGTTTTGGTGTTTCCTGTCACTGTGGGCTGCAGAGCACAGTAGTACACAGCAGAGTCAGACAGCTGAAGCTTCTGGATCTTCAGAGGAACTGATCTTGAGGTGGAATTCAGTGTGGATGAAAATCTCTCCTCGTCTTCTGTTTTCCCCCTGGCCAATTTTAAAGCGGCTCAGTATGAATTTGGGGTTGTTGTTTCCATCTTGTTTGTACCAGAAGAGATACTCATTGTTTGAACTGGTGTTATATTGACAGCCAAGTGTTACTGCCTGTTCTTCAGTAGCAGTCACATGTCGTTCTGGTTGCAGCACGTTGTCTTTTTGTGCTCTGCATTCTGTAAAACAGCAACAAACAGTATCAGTGTGTGATAAAGAATCATGTCAATGTTGGATTGATATCACAGAAACAGAGTTGTGTTCATACCAAGGCACACAGCAGCCAGCAACACTGAGATGAACAGAGGCATCATATGTGCAGTGTTGAGTAACTGTGAGCTCCAGCAAGTAAAAAGAAGGCTGTGATCTCTCTGAGTTCATCAACACTAAATTGGTGGATTAGAAGGAGGAGCCTGATCACAGTGACAGGGCTCATTCACAGCCCTATATTATTCCCCTACTGACAACTTTACGCTCAACACATTTTACTGACACTCTCCTTTCTGTGAAGAGTTTGTCTGAGACATCATTGGACATTTCAGCCCACATCTTTCCTGATTTACAACTCACTTTGTACCGTAACATATTGAAAGTGAAGTTATTGTGACCGTGTTAAAGCCCGTTTCAGTTTTTTATGATAAAGATCACTCGTATATGCAATCAATAAGCAACACTATTGGCCGTAGTCAAATTCATTTGTCTTGATCAAATTTGAACCATCAACCATCAATAAAGAGACGCCCAGACAAACACATACACGGCCACTCGTGACTGCATGAACTTCACCTGCACAGTGTACGGTCACAGACAATGCTTCGTGGACTGTGAGAAAGAGAGCAGGACTGAGGACTGCTCAGGTGTCATTTTCAGTCTGTCCTGTTAAACTGAGACAAATAAAGGTGCTAAATGGTTCTTCAGTAGAGAACCTGTTTTAAATGCTTCTTGTTCTCATTTTAAATCAAATGTTGAAAAACAAAAAGAACATGAACAGTTGTCCTCTGTTTCTTGATGTTCCTTTAGACTTCATTCAGTTACAGATGGGAAGAAGTCGACCTGTGGTCAAAGAACACATTAGCTCATCATGAATTCATTGTTCATGATATTTATTGCATTTGTTTGATCTGTGCTGGATGTGTTTTTTTATTGATTTGTTTCCACAGTCAGTCAGCCAATGAGCCCAAACTATTGAAAGGTGTGATTTTAGATTTCACACAGAGCTGCAACTGTCAGTTGATGAGTTGATGGACAGAAAATGAATTAAGGATTATTGTCATCAGAGGACTTGATAATCATTGGAGTCAGTTTGAAGCAGAAATGTCAGAATGTTCCACATTTCTGACTCTTACATTTTAATACTTTGATATTTTGTTTTTGAACAACAGATTTCAACATGTTAACTTGGGATTTGTGAAGTTTTGACTGACACTTTTTACAATTTTAATGCAGATGAATTCAGAGTGAAAATAATTTATGCTGTCGACCTCCACCAAATAACTCAAATAAAGATGAAGAACCTTCAGTCCTTCACAGAAAGTTTATGAAGAACCATCACAGAAATAAAGAGGTTCTTCAACTTGTTCTGGCCCCTTGTAGAATCAGAGAACCTTGTAAATTTTGCACTCCAAAGTCCGAGTTGTAAGTAAATTTACCCTCCATGTAATGTGTTTAGTGTAAATGTATCAAATCTGATGGACATTCTTTGCATTCAAGTTCCAGACTTGAATAAATGAATTCTTACCTGCCACAGTGGCACTAAGTGAAGAAAGTTAATTTGAGGTTGTAAGACGCCTCAAATTCAAGACACTCATTGATCCTGATTGGCCCACATGATACAAAGTCAGTCATGTATTAGTTTGTCATGTTGTCTAGTGTTTGAAGCATCATCCAGTTGGTTTGTGGTTGATGTGGATTTGCTGCTCATGTGAATCCTCCCACAGTGTTTCATTAGCAGCTGTAACCACAGTGACTCTGATAAAACAGGAATTAGCAGAATCCATCTGATATGAAGCTGTGGTTTGAATACCACTTCCCTCCTCTTTGAAGAGTAGTCAGATATCTGTGTTCAGGTTTTTGTACAGCCTCTTCTACACTTTGTATCACTGTGTTTCTACAGCACAGTAGTAGAGAGCTGTGTCTTCCAGGGTTAGTTTATTGATGGTCAGTTCAGTTGATGAACTTGATGTTTTGGATTCATATCGTTTATCAGGAATATATTCATCTGTTGTTTGTGCTTGTTTCCAGAGTATAAACTGAGGTGCATGAAGGTCAGAATGATGTTTGTACCAGTAAAGGTAGCGATCACCCGTTGACTGATATTGACATGTGAGTGTGACAGATTGTCCTTCTCTTCCACTGACTTCATCTCTTTCAGGAGAGATTGTGTCTCCAGCTATTAGTCCTGCACAAAGTGGAGAAAATGAAGCCATTAGACTAACATTGTTGATGAGGCTGAGAGGAGAAGACAGTGTAAAATATCAAGTGTACAGTGTTATTCTGTGGACAGAAACAGCTCAACTGTTGAGAGATTTCTGCTCTGAACTCCAGTTTCCATCAATCTTTAGAAAAGAATCCAAACATGTTGTTGTTTCTATCTTACCAAAGAAAAGAGCAGCAAGAATAATCCACAGCCAATGTTCCATCTCTACAACAAGGTTTAAATCAACAGGAGAAACTAGCTGATGTTCAACATTCAGTGTGAGAATTGTTCTCTTCACAGCAGCACTTATTATTGACACAATGGTTGAACACAGGGCAGAAGTAGTGCACCGCCTACTTGATAATGTCGCCCTCTAGTGGAGGTCAAAAGTTCAGTACAACAGTGTGGAAAAAAGGCTTCCAGCAGCTTGTCAGTGTGTCAGCTTGTGTTTTTGTACAGAGTTTTGGTGTTTCCTGTCACTGTGGGCTGCAGAGCACAGTAGTACACAGCAGAGTCTGTCACTGCAGCAGAGGAGATCTGCAGATCCACTCTGTTTCTCTCTGCGTTCAGTTCAACAGTCAGTCGAGGGTGTGGAGGTGTTGCTTGCACCACTAAAGGCTCTGTAGCATCAGTGATCAGGAGAAGGAACTGAGGAGCTGATCCAGGATCCTGTCTATACCACTGGAGATTATCAGCTTTAACTGAATAGCTACAGGACAGAGTAAGACTACGGCCCTCTGATGAAAACTCTTCATCTTTGCTGGCAGTAATATCATCTTCCAAGGTGTTACCTAGTGAGGGAAACAACATGTTCTATTTAGAGTTCTGTTCCAACGTGAGAAATCCATCATTTGAGAAACATCACACACTGACAGAAACATACGTACCTACGAGAGTTGAAAAGAACAAAATGGCAGTGAGTTTTTCCATGTTGACAGAGGTGAAATGCTGGAATTGAATGTTCAGTATGAATAAGTTTTGTCAGTTGTGTTTGGTTTGATGTTCACAGCTGGAATCAAACAGTTCTCTGCCATGAAGCAGCTCTGCAGTCAGTAGGAGGAGACTCGTGTCAAATTAGTTTCATTGCTGAAGTTCATCATCACAAGTGAAAAGAATCTAGACTGTATCATCACATCCCATTGAAGTTTAACAGTGTGTGACTCCCTCTAGTGGATGTTGTGGAGTATTCTGTTGTCTTTGCTCCAAAGGTTTTTGTACAGAGTTTTGGTGTTTCCTGTCACTGTGGGCGTCACAGCACAGTAGTACACAGCAGAGTCTGTCACTGCAGCAGAGGAGATCTGCAGATGAAACTCCTTTCTTGTTTTGTTATGGATTAAAGACAACCCTTTTTTCTCTGAATATTCCATGATGAGAAACTGTGGAGATGAACTGGACTTCTGTTGATACCAGAACAAGTAGTCAGCAGATGAATATGTGCAGGAGAGAGTCACAGTGTCTCCTTCCAAAGCCAGCATTACATCTTTAAGTGGTTTCACTAAATCCTCAGAGGATCCTGAAAAGAACAAAGATATATTTCACTGTGACATTTGTATTCTTCAAACTATATATCTCCATGTTTAAGTTCAGTCTATGAAGAGTTGAGTCAGACATAATATATCTTGGTCATATCTACCATCACTTGTTCCACCTTGATACGTGTCTTGAGTACTTACCAGTATGAAACATGAACATCATCATCCAAACTAAAAAGAGCTGCATTATTTTCACTTGTACTGAATGAACAATAGAGAGAACACAGCAGCTCTTCAGTTCCAAAATGAAGCCTTTCATATTCAGTTGTGTAGCTCCTCCTCTTCCTGTGGTCTGTTTACATTCAGGCTGATGGAAGCTTTAGAAATGACAGTGATGCTGCAGTCATCATCATCCAAGAAGGTCAGACTGAAGGAGGAATCTGCACAGAATTCACGTCAATCAATCTGGAGAGAAACAATGACAGATGACACTCAGCTGTATCTATCATTTCCTCGATCTCTGCACGGGTCTCCGATTGCCTCTCAGACATCGCCGAAAACTGAACTGCTGGTCCTCTCAGCCAAACCTACAATACACCACGACATCAAAACACATTTGAGACCGTGGTGGAGAGGAGGACACTGAATAAACTGCTATCCATCATAAACAATGAACACCACCCTCTCCATCACACAGTGGCCAGACAGCAGAGCACCTTCTCCCACAGGCTGCTCCAGCTCGGCTGTCGAAGGGACAGATACAGGAAATCCTTCCTGCCACATGCCATCACATTATACAATGAAAGCTAAAATCACTGGTCATTATTATTTTCAGTCTCCACCTATACTTTACACACTTTGTCCATTACACACCATTGCCCATTTGTACATTTAAATACTGCACACTGTACATACTGGTTGAATCCGATATTTTATTTTATTTATTTGTATACTTGAATTTTATATTGTATTACTACCTTTATTTTTATATGTCTCATCTTATATTTTATGTTTATACTACTACTTAATATGCCTAGGTTGTTTTTTATTTATCTAGGATGTTCTTTTCTATTTTATTTTTATGTCATTGAGGTGTATATTGTAACTACGGGTGAAATGCTGTTGCTGCAATGCAATTTCCCAGTTTGGGATTAATAAAGTATTTCTAATCTAATCTAATCTAAAACATCAAAATTGACTCCCTATGTCTGCCCCCACCAGGGTGGTGAGAAACTTAGGGGTTATGATCGATGACCAGCTAACCTTTTCCAATCATGTCACCTCAGTTGCTCAGTCTTGCCGCTTTGCACTTTACAACATCAGAAAAATCTGACCTTACTTAACGCAACACGCCACTCAGCTCCTGACACAAGCTGTGGTCATCTCAACACTAGATTACTGTCCGTCCTCCTGACGGGCCTCCCAGCCTGCACAGTGAAACCTCTTCAGATGATCCAGAATGCGGCGGCCTGCCTGGTCTACAACCAACCCAAAAGGTCACATGTCACCCCGCTGCTTACCAAGCTCCACTGGCTACCTGTTGCAGCCCGCATTAAATTCAAAGCGCTAATGCTCGCCTACAAAGTTGTCTCCGGTACTGCACCTACCTACCTGAACGCCCTGGTACAGGCATATGTTACCTCACGACCGCTGCAATCCTCCAATGAGCGACGCCTGGCTCTGCCACCTGTTTGCTCAAGGCAATCCAAACTTTTTTCGTTTGTTGTTCCCCGTTGGTGGAACGCACTACCACTTCCTACCAGATCACCTACCTTTAAAAATCTCCTGAAGACCTCCAGCTCTTCAGAGAGGACCTTCTCTCCTAGCACTACCTACAACTGGACATGAGAAAGCTACCCCTTTAAGAATTGTCATGGCACTTATTGTTGCACTAACGCTTTCTTATTGCACTGTACCTTGATTGTTCCCTTCTCTGTAAGTCGCTTTGGATAAAAGCGTCTGCTAAATGACTAAATGTAAACGTAAACATCCACACTGTATGAACTCTAATGGTTGTGAGTGTGAAACATGTTGAAAGTTACAGATTTTGAACTCACCAAAATCTGTAACTTTCACACTTCCTGCTTTGCTTGAGTGCAGACGCTTCACTCTTTTGCTCTCCGCTTTTACTCTCTTTTTTTCTTTTTTTCCATTGCAATCCTTTCCTTTTGCAAAAATATTTACGAAAAGTGGGTCCTGGATACCTACATATCACTGGGAGCTTAATTTTTGATAGTTACCGAAGGCTACCACAATTATTTTAAACTATTTTACTTTGTGAGTGTGGCTTATCAGTAGTACAAGCCTCTGCTATCGTGACTGGGAGCTTCAGCTAACAGAAACTAATTAGCAGCAAGATGCCTCCCTTTTCCATGGATGATTTCCACAAACTGCTCCAGAAGATAGCAGTACTGGAAACAAAAATTCATCGGCTCGAAGTGAACGTGGAGATTAATGGACATTATGGGAATGAAACTACTCTGCCGATATCCCAAAACACTGAAAGGGAACAGGCTAACAGAAAGCTAACTGGCACTACAGAGACGCTCCAGGAGCCAGGTGTAAATGGCAGTAAAGCATCCTGTCCTCCCTGGAACTCTCTTGGTGCAAAGCCAAAGCACTACAAATCGCCTCCCTCAGATATGGGAAGACGGTTATCAGGCAGAACCCAGCACCCGGAGACTGATGACACCGAGTGGCCTGCACTGCCATCACACAGGAATGTCTCTTCAACCCCAGTACCAAGGAGAAAGCAACCATGCACCGAGGCTACTACAGAAACGAAGAGCAAATTGTCCCAAGACGCAGGGATTCTACTAGAGAACAGATTTGCTCCACTTTCACATAACCCTGACTCCCCAAAAGAAGGCTCATCTCCCAGCACCAGAGAAAGGTATGAGGCTAAATCTTATGCTAAAAGGCTACCGAAAGAGCTAACCAGTGGGCCTCAAACTCTGATAGTGGGTGACGGAGCTGTGAATGAAATAAAACGATTTTGCACCAAGAAAAACACCAAAGTACTCTGTTTTACCAACGACATGGTGTCTGATATCTCAAAGAAGATCCTAAACATTGCTGCTGAGCATCCGACACTGAAATCTCTCATCAGACACACAGGAGCCCTTGATGTTGTGAAGCAACAATCGGAGGTATTAAAACAAGACTTTATTGATCTGATGAACAAAGTTCAGTGTTTAAATACTGAGGTGTTTTTCAGTGGACCCCTACCGACAGTTCGGCGAGGAGATGAGAGATTCAGCAGGCTGATGATGCTAAACAGATGGCTCAAAGACACGAGTGCCGCTCAATCACTGAACTTTATTGACAATTTCAACATATTTTGGGGACGGAGGCACCTCTTCAAGGCAGATGGATTTTGCCTTAACAAGTCAGGAGTACAGCTGCTAAGCTCCAACATTTTTTATTCTCTGCGTCAGACACCAGCAGCCCCTGTCAAGGACAAGAGGCAAGACAAGCCAAAACAACAGATAAGACGGCGCTCTGGCGAGGGCGCTGAGATAAAGACTGACCACGGAGGACAGCGGATCCAGAAAGAACCTGCAACATCATCATCCTCACCCCAACAAGAGGAGTCTCCCCCAACCCCAACAGCACAACAATTGGAGTCTCCCCCAGCCCCAACAGCCCTACAAGTGGAGCCTCCCCCAGCCCCAACACCACAACAAGTGGAGTCTCCCCCAGCCCCAACAGGAGACTCCCAACCTTCACCCCCCCAGACCCCACCCAGCCCCCAACTCTCTCCACTCAGTCTGGACTCCCCACTTCTGGATTTCACCGACAGGATGAAGAGCCTTGTCAATATTGGAATCCAACTAACACCACGCCAAAATCCCATATTTTCCCCCATTAACCTCCCCCATCGTCCAGCCCCTCCCACTCCACCACCTCGGAAAGCACTCTCGACCAAAAGTCACCGAGCCCCTCCACCTCCTCTGAATCATATCTGTGAGTCTGACTGATATGTGCCGGGTCCAGGCTGCAATACTGATATCAGCAATGTTCTTCCCCAGGAACAGTCAGGGCCCTATGGAGTTCAGGCAGTCTTCTCAATCCCTGTGATGACAGGTAACAGAAAAGTGGTTAAACTGCTGAGAAATAAAAAGGGTTCAATTAAATCTACCAATCTATTGAGTATAGCTTGCCAACCCCGAAACTCACCGGTGTCTCCTGTTATCTCCACAAGGTTAGCCCTACTCAATATCAGATCACTAGCCAACAAATCTCTGTTAGTAAATGACATCATTTTGACCTATAAGCTAGACCTTTTACTTCTTAGTGAAACATGGCTAACTGAATGTAACTGTGCTACCATTCCCAATGAGGCAGCACCAGCAAATTTCAGTTTTATGAATAAGTGTCGAAGTGGTAAGAAGGGCGGTGGAGTTGCTGCCATTTTTAAATCAGTATTTCAGTGCAAGGAAACTTTATTTGGTGATTTTAGCTCTTTTGAATATCTCTGTTTTTTAGTAAAGGGGGATCCAAAAGTTATTTTTCTAATCATTTATAGACCACCAAAATACCCAGGAAAATTCTTTGATGAGTTTGCTGAACTGCTGTCAGTTATCTGCACTGACTACAACTTTTTTATCATAACGGGGGATTTTAACATTCACATAGACAATAACATGGACACAAATGCCAAAGAACTTTGTTCTCTACTTGACACTTTTGGCCTCTGCCAACATGTGAAAGGGCCCACACACAATCGAGGCCACACTCTGGATCTGGTTATCTCTAAAGGTGTTGACATTTTTTCTGTTGATATTAAGGACTTGGCTCTTTCTGATCATTTCTGTGTGTTCTTTGACTTACAGATAACTCCAAACATTCAGTCAACCTCTGTGTCTGTTAGAAAAAGGTACATAAATGAGAATACCAGTGCTAAGTTTATGGAGGCTATAGCTATGTCACCAACTGTGAGTGCAGAGACAGTTGATGAACTCTTGGATAATTTCAACTCGAAAATCTCAAATGTCATGGATACTGTTGCACCTATTAAAACTAAGATGACTGTGAGCAGACAGAGAACGCCATGGAGGAACACTATGATGGTAAAGGCTTTGAAAACAGAATGCAGGAAAGCAGAGCGTAAATGGAGAAAAAACTAAACTTCAAATTCACCATGACCTCTACAAACAAAGTATTTTTAATTTTAACCACGGGTTACTCAAGGCTAGACAGCAACACTTATCTGAAATGATTAATAAGAACATCAACAACACTCGCACTCTGTTTGCTATGGTTGATAAGCTTACAACCCCCCCAAAAGAGATAGCTTCAGAACTTTCTTCCACAGAAAAATGCAATGAATTTGCCTGCTTTTTCAATGAAAAAATCAAATCTATAAGGCTAAATATCAACACAAATCAGCAAAATAATAAAATGACGCAATCCTTAAAACCACCTGGGAATAAATCAGCTTTGATGTCAGAATTTAATACAGTTGACCAAAAAACCATAGAGCAAACAGTTCAGCATCTTAAACCATCGACATACTGTCTTGACACAATCCCATCTGACTTTTTTAAAACTATTGTAAGCTCTGTCCAAACAGATCTGCAGCAAATAATAAATTGCTCACTTCAATCAGGCACGTTTCCTAAACCCCTAAAAGTAGCTGCCATCAAGCCACTCTTAAAAAAGAAAGCGCTGGACGCTTCCATGTTAACCAACTACAGACCAATCTCAAATCTTCCTTTCATAGCCAAGATCATTGAGAAAGTGGTTTTTAATCAACTCAGCAACTTCTTGAACTCAAATGGAATTTTTTGACAAATTTCAATCAGGCTTCCGACCTCACCACAGTACAGAAACAGCTCTCATTAGAGTGTTGAATGACATAAGGTTGAACACTGACTCAGGCAAGGTGTCAGTTCTGGTCCTGTTGGATCTCAGTGCTGCGTTCGACACTGTGGATCACAGTATACTGCTGAACAGGTTGGAAACCTGGGCAGGACTCAGTGAAACAGTCCTAGAATGGTTCAGGTCCTACTTGGAGGAGCGGAGTTATTTTGTGACCATTGGAAGTTATCAATCCGATCGAGTGGCTATGACATATGGAGTTCCTCAGGGGTCAGTCCTTGGACCCCTTCTGTTCAGCCTATATATGCTGCCTTTGGGTCAAATTCTGCAGAATTCTAATGTCAACTATCATAGTTATGCAGATGACACACAGATATATCTTGCACTGTCTCCAGATGACTGCAGTCAAATAGAGTCATTGTGTCACTGTTTAGAGCAAGTCAGAAATTGGATGAACCAAAATTTCCTTCAGTTAAATCAAGAAAAAACTGAGGTCATTGTTTTTGGCAATAAAGAGAAGAGGGTTACTGTCAGTAAACACCTTGAGTCACTGTCTCTAGAAACTAAACACCAAGTCCGAAACCTTGGCGTGCTGATAGACTCAGATCTGACCTTTAATAGTCATATCAAATCAATCACCAAAACAGCCTTTTATCAACTTAAGAACATATCCAGAATTAAGGGCTTTATGTCCCAAACAGATCAGGAGAAGCTGATTCATGCCTTCATCTCCAATAGACTCGACTACTGTAACGGTCTTCTGACTGGACTCCCCCAAAAAAGTATCAAACAGCTGCAGCTCATCCAGAACGCTGCAGCTCGAGTTTTAACCAGAACAAAGAAATCAGAGCATATCACCCCAGTTCTCAAGTCTTTACATTGGCTCCCAGTCAGCTACAGAATAGATTTTAAAGTTCTGCTACTGGTTTACAAATCACTGAATGGTTTAGGTCCAGAATACATGAATGACATGTTAGCAGTGTATAAACCCAGTCGAGCTCTGAGATCTACTGACTCAGGTCAGATAGTTGAGCACAGAGTTCAAACCAGACACGGTGAAGCAGCATTTAGCTGTTACGCTGCACGCAACTGGAACAAACTACCAGCAGAACTCAAATCAGCCCCAACTGTAAGCACTTTTAAATCCAGGTTAAAAACATTTCTCTTTTCATGTGCTTATGGCTGAGCCCTTTTAAATCATTTTAAATCGTAATCTTGGATTTGCACTGTAAGTCCTCTAAATCGTTTTAATATATATATAATATACTTTTCTTTTTAATTTTTCTTTTTCTTTGTTCTTGCTTTTAACTGTGTGTTTTAATTTGTTCTTTTTAAATACTCTGTTTGTATGTAAAGCACATTGAGTTGCCTCTTGGTATGAAATGCGCTATATAAATAAAAATGCCTTGCCTTGCCATTGAGGATTGATAACAGCTGTAGAAAATAATTTACATTCATATCAAACTTTTTGTTCGGCCTTCTACTGAACTTTTACAACACTTGTCATGTTCACCCATTCACACATTGATGGCAGGACAGGTACCAACTATCCCATCCCAAGCACCTGTAAAAATACTGACTTGACTGAGGAAGCCTGTCATCAGACCAGAAGCACTCCAATTACAAGACGACCCGCTCTGATACCTGAGCCACAGTTGTCCCAAACATAAATCTGTAAATGCGTGCATGAATATTAAAATATTTTTCTCTGAGATCTGGAAATAAAAACAAGTCATCAGTTGGCAGAGATCTTTAAATGTGTGTGGAGGTTTGTCCCTGTTTCTCAGCAGCTGTACAGCCAACGTAGCACCACTGTCATTGCTGGTCTGGGTGAGTCTATCGTTTTTCTCAGACCAGCCACAAACTCCAAGACAGACAAATGTTAGTTTGAGACCAGGTAACCAAGCTGGATTTCTTGCTGGGTTTAGCTCCTGACATCCAGGGGGCTGACCCCAACATAACCCCCCTCAGGCCTCTGGAGGTGGTCGGTTCGTCCTCTCAGTCCTCTTCCACTTCATGCCTCTCCTGTCCTTGCCTGAACCCATCATGTCTTTGTGCTCCCTGGAGCCACGGTAAATCACCTCAGTACTGTATTACTGTCATCAAACCCACTCCTTCGGTCTCTGAGGCCGTCTGTTCCAGGTCTGTGTTCACTGTCTACACCATCGAGGCTGTATCCTGACTACTACTTCTGTCAGTGTAGAGCGACAGGTGTGTGTGTCACTGACATTGTTCAATAATGTAAGTCAATACAGAGAGCACAGTTTCACTGCCAGCCATCTACAAGTGGAGCAGAGAGAAGGAGAGAAATGATGGAGGAAGAAAACTGGAAACAAAGAGAGACATCATGTCTGTGTCGTAACAAGAAGCGTTGAAATCTAGGTACAGACCTAAAGACAAACAACATGATGAAGGCTGTAACGAAGAAAACTTTATTGTTGAAAAGTCTTTCAGTCTGTAAAATCGTGTTTGAAGCATCATCCAGTTGGTTTGTGGTTGATGTGGATTTGCTGCTCATGTGAATCCTCCCACAGTGTTTCATTAGCAGCTGTAACCACAGTGACTCTGATAAAACAGGAATTAGCAGAATCCATCTGATATGAAGCTGTGGTTTGAATACCACTTCCCTCCTCTTTGAAGAGTAGTCAGATATCTGTGTTCAGGTTTTTGTACAGCCTCTTCTACACTTTGTATCACTGTGTTTCTACAGCACAGTAGTAGAGAGCTGTGTCTTCCAGGGTTAGTTTATTGATGGTCAGTTCAGTTGATGAACTTGATGTTTTGGATTCATATCGTCTATCAGGAATATATTCACTTGCTGTTGCTCCTTTCCAGAGTATAAACTGAGGTGCACGAAGGTCAGAATGATGTTTGTACCAGAAAAGGGCTGGATTACTTCTCGTTGACGGATATTGACATTTGAGTGTGACAGATTGTCCTTCTCTTCCACTGACTTCATCTCTTTCAGGAGAGATTGTGTCTCCAGCTATTAGTCCTGGACAAAGTGGAGAAAATGAAGCCATTAGACTAACATTGTTGATGAGGCTGAGAGGAGAAGACAGTGTAAAATATCAAGTGTACAGTGTTACTCTGTGGACAGAAACAGCTCAACTGTTGAGAGATTTCTGCTCTGAACTCCAGTTTCCATCAATCTTTAGAAAAGAATCCAAACATGTTGTTGTTTCTATCTTACCAAAGAAAAGAGCAGCAAGAATAATCCACAGCCAATGTTCCATCTCTACAACAAGGTTTAAATCAACAGGAGAAACTAGCTGATGTTCAACATTCAGTGTGAGAATTGTTCTCTTCACAGCAGCACTTATTATTGACACAATGGTTGAACACAGTGCAGAAGTAGTGCACCGCCTACTTGATAATGTCGCCCTCTAGTGGAGGTCAAAAGTTCAGTACAACAGTGTGGAAAAAAGGCTTCCAGCAGCTTGTCAGTGTGTCAGCTTGTGTTTTTGTACAGAGTTTTGGTGTTTCCTGTCACTGTGGGCCTCACAGCACAGTAGTACACAGCAGAGTCTGTCACTGCAGCAGAGGAGATCTGCAGATCCATTTGGGTTTTATCCTCACTCACTTTAAAAGACAGTCTAGAGTTTTTATTTTGTAATTGTTGTCCTGTTCCTGAGTGAGAGACGAGGAACTCTGGAGGTTTCCCTGGATATTGTCGATACCAGAAGAAATAATCACTACCAGTTGCTTTTTTGGAGTAATTGTAGGACAGAGTAACAGTGCTGTCTTCTAAACTGGACTCTTCTTTCTTGAATGGAGTGAGTTCTTGACAGCTGACATCTAAAGGAAGAGATAACTCAATTAATTTGATCATAATTAAGTCGACACGTTCAAACAACATTGGAATTAAATTATTAAAAGTTAACAAACCTTTTAGAATGAGTAGAAAGATGAGAGAAAACACAGAATGATGCAGCGACAGCATGTTGAATAAAGGTAATGTTTGTGGTTTGTGTATTGAACTCTGCTGAATATGGAAGTTCCTCTCTCTTCTATAGTTCAGTAACAGCTTAGCTCCTCCCTGAATCTCTCCGTCTCCTCTTAGATCTGGATTTTCACTTCTCTCTGGTGACACTGCATGATGAGGAAAACCTTAAAACTGCTTTAACAAAGATAAATGTTGAGGGCTGCAGGACTCACAAACCCAGATGCAGACAGACAAGGAGTCAGATACCAAGTTTAAGGTATTTATTGTAACATACTGGAGGAAGATGGCTGACAGGGAGTAATGGAGCTGTAGCACAGAGACAGAGATTGTGTCTTGAGCTGGGCAGAGAGAGTCCAGAGAGCAGGTCCACAGTGAGATCCAAGGAGACTGCAGAGAGCCAAGACAAAGGTGGACCCTACCTGAAAACTATTAGGCTGATATCTGGGGCTGAGGCTACGGTGCAGAGGAAGCTGGAGTGACAGGCTCAGGGGAAGGAGTAAACTAGAAATGCGACCATGAACATGCCACCATCTGGTCAAATTCAGGGTCCTGCCTCCAGAAACAAGAGCAGTACCTGCACAGCATTGCAGTGATAAACAGATTTAGTGTTGGAGGTAGGTGGTTGAAGGGGGTATGAAGCTGGTAGCAGAGAGCCGGGGATTTGGCCATTGCAGGGCAAAGAGAGACTGACGGAGCTGATCCAGAGTGGAGCAGCAGACTGAACCAAGCAGGGCTGTGAGGCATGAGCATTTGTTCTGTGATCATCCTTAAAGTTTAACAGTGTGTGACTCCCTCTAGTGGATGTTGTGGAGTATTCTGTTGTCTTTGCTCCAAAGGTTTTTGTACAGAGTTTTGGTGTTTCCTGTCACTGTGGGCTGCACAGCACAGTAGTACACAGCAGAGTCAGACAGCTGAAGCTTCTGGATCTTCAGAGGAACTGACTTATTCTGAATTGTTGCATCAAATCTGTCTTTCGGGAACTCAGCAGCATTATCTTCACCTTTGAAAGTATCACGACGCAAAAAATAAATTGGAATGTCATTTACTTCTTGTTTGTACCAGAAGAGATATGGATTTGTGCCAGTGGTCTGGAATGTACAGTCAAGTGTAACTGTGCCTCCTTCAGTAGCACTGACATCTCCTGGTGGCTGGATCACTCTGTCTTGTCCTTTACACTCTGGGGAAGAAGAGAACATGCAGAGGAAGAGATGAATCAATAAAGATGATTGATTAAAGGAGAACAATCAGTAGGTTTAAAGAGTTACCTAGCCAGAGAGTCAGAATCAGGATGTTTCTCAGCCAGTGTTTCATGTCTGCAGTGAGAGGGGAGGAGAGAGAGGAAGAACATTGATACTCTGATGGATCTGGGCCTTCACATCATTGGTCCTTCCTCTTTATCATCTGTTGAACAACTCTCAACATGTCAAGTTCATCAGTATCATCACATCCCATTGAAGTTTAACAGTGTGTGACTCCCTCTAGTGGATGTTGTGGAGTATTCTGTTGTCTTTGCTCCAAAGGTTTTTGTGCAGAGTTTTGGTGTTTCCTGTCACTGTGGGCTGCAGAGCACAGTAGTACACAGCAGAGTCTGTCACTTTAGCTGAGATGATCTTCAGATCTACACGTTTCTCTGATTTGTTAATGTCAGCTGAGAAATCAGAATCAGTTGGATGAATCAATCCTCCCTCTGTGATGTAGAGCAGGAACTCTGGTCTGGATCTCTGGTATTGTCGGTACCACTGGATGTTGTAGATAGAACCGTCATATTTACAGGTCAGGTTGATGTTTCCTCCCTCTGCAACATGTTCTTCAGTAGTTTCTGGATTTATGCTGTTCATGGAACCCAGGGCTGCAAAATGAGGATTATTCATGTCAGTTAGTCTGCAAGAGATTCAAACATGAAGCGACTCAACAAAGGCTCTTGACTTTTTCTTTCATCTTTGATCATTTTGAGATTAAACTTGACCAAAAGTCTTTTTCTATCATGGAAACAGATGAAGCTCTAGATCTGAGATGTAGACCAGATATCTGGTTAACACAGCAGGTTAAATGAGACTCTAATGTCTGTTCTAACACTCACCTATAAAGTGAGAGAACAGTAAAAAGAGGTGAAGCAACATGTCTTTGGAGTTGTTGAAGTCAAACAGACAGCAGATGACCAATGTTCTTCCACTGCAGTCGAATGAAAAACCTAAACAGCCTCTCTGCTGCACAGACCTTCTCCTCAACATCAAGCTGATTGAGCTTTTACTTCCTCAAACATTTCTGCTCTGGAGACACAAACAATCTCATTGGTTGAGTTGAAGGTCAGTGGGCGGGGCCAGAGAAAACCTTTGTCTGCATCCAGAGCAGCTCTGCCTCAGAGAAATGTTTGCTGAATGTCCAGGTTCAGTTCTTCACACTGTTGTGAGACCGAGGCAGGTCACAGTAGAAGGAAGCTTGATCACCTGAACATTTAGTCTTTATCCTGGAAACATGGAGGACATTTCATACTTCCTCTAATTACAATGGACACATCCTAATATGAATATTTTAGATATTGAATCAGCCCCAGCAATGATCAGAAGCCATCGTGTCTTCATGTCTTGACTCGTCTTTGTTAAGGCGTTGGATGACTTGTGGTCAGTGACTTTGACTCCCTCCCAGTCAATGCTGTGGCTGGTTTTGGTCTGGTGTTCTCAGACTGATGACTGATTGAACCCTGTGGTACACCACAAGAAATCACAGCCTGAGAGAACAACAGAGAAACTTGTTTTAGAAAGAAGAAAAGCTCAAACCTGAGTCTGTGATGCAAACCAGTTCATGGAGATACTTGATCCAAACTCTGTGATTTGTCAGAAGTTGAAGTAAATATAACAGTCAATATATGTTTCATGTCCTTTACTTTATTGAATATCTTTACTCAAATGTATTTAGTCATAAATATGTAAGAGTGCCTCACAAAGATGGTTGACCTACAGAGTTGAATTTGAGCTTTATCTGATGTCAGAGGATTTTCTGTTACACTCAGTTATGATGAAGTATTGTTCATGTAAATAATATCCCACAACACCTCATTATCATCAGAGTTTGTGTCGTATGAAACAACCTTTTCCCTCATTCTGTATTTTTTCTTTAGTGCTTCAGTTTCTGTCTTTTTATCATCAGTACAAAGAATCTAGACTGTATCATCACATCCCATTGAAGTTTAACAGTGTGTGACTCCCTCTAGTGGATGTTGTGGAGTATTCTGTTGTCTTTGCTCCAAAGGTTTTTGTACAGAGTTTTGGTGTTTCCTGTCACTGTGGGCCTCACAGCACAGTAGTACACAGCAGAGTCTGTCACTGCAGCAGAGGAGATCTGCAGATGAAACTCCTTCCTTGTTTTGTTATGGATTAAAGACAACCCTTTTTTCTCTGAATATTCTGTGATGAGAAACTGTGGAGATGAACTGGACTTCTGTTGATACCAGAACAAGTAGTTAACAGATCCTGAATATGTGCAGGAGAGAGTCACAGTGTCTCCTTCCAAAGCCAGCATTACATCTTTAAGTGGTTTCACTAAATCCTCAGAGGATCCTGAAAAGAACAAAGATATATTTCACTGTCACATTTGTATTCTTCAAACTATATATCTCCATGTTTAAGTTCAGTCTATGAAGAGTTGAGTCAGACATAATATATCTTGGTCATATCTACCATCACTTGTTCCACCTTGATACGTGTCTTGAGTACTTACCAGTATGAAACATGAACATCATCATCCAAACTAAAAAGAGCTGCATTATTTTCACTTGTACTGAATGAACAATAGAGAGAACACAGCAGCTCTTCAGTTCCAAAATGAAGCCTTTCATATTCAGTTGTGTAGCTCCTCCTCTTCCTGTGGTCTGTTTACATTCAGGCTGATGGAAGCTTTAGAAATGACAGTGATAGTTTGGTCCAGTTCTGATGGAGCTTTCTGTAGTGGACTGGTCTACAGCTATACATCCTCATACACAGTAAACTGTGATGCACTGTGTGTTCTGACATCTTTCTATCAGAACCAGCATGAACTGATTCAGCAGTCTGAGCTACAGTAGCTCGTCTGTTGGATCGGACCACACAGGTCAACCTTTGTTTACCACGTGCATCAGTGAACCTTGGCCGCCCATGACCATGTCACTGGTTCAACACTTTTCCCCTCTTTGACCACTCAGGACTGACCACTGCAGACTGTGAACACCCCACAAGAGCTACAGTTTGAGATGTTCTGACCCAGTTGTCGAGCCATCACAGTTTGCTTCTTGTCAGAGTCGCTCAAATTCTGATGCTCGCCTGTTTTCCTGCTTCTAACACGTCAACTTTGACGACAAAGTGAGGACTTACTGCCTGATATATCCCACCCACTGACAGGAGCCATGATAACGAGATAATCAGTGTGTTTCACTTCACCTGTCAGAGGTCTGAATGTCATGGCTGTGTGTTGGTGTGGTGTGGTGCTGGTGGTCTTTTCTCTGAATTTCAAAGCCATAACTGTCCAATGTGAGGGTCACATCATGGCTTTAGCTGTTAAAAATATGTGAATAATAACTTTTAATAAGTAGACTAACAGATGTAATGTTCTTTCAAAAGCTGCTTGTGATCATCTATGCTCTTCTCACGGAAGCCTCTACATTTCCCCAAAGGGTGAGGCCTTTTGTGTAGAGGGCAGTGTTTATTTGGGTCAATTCGTTACTTTCTCTAGACTCAGACTTAGTGGTTCCTGAGACCTGTGTCTTGTGAACATATACAGATGTCTTTGCGGACCTCTCCCACTTACTCTTTCTCTCTGCTGGAGCTTGCATGAAGAGGTTAAAGCTTGGGTCTGTGCGAGCCCTTTCCTCTGAGGAGATGAAGTTTACCAACACGGAGAAGGTGGGAAGCTAACAAAATGTTCTTGTTTGTTCTTCGTCCCAAAGTAAAGCCACTTTTCTTGCATGTTGTATGGGAGTTTCTCGATGATAGGCTTAATTCCTCTGGAGGTATCCAAGTACGACAAACCTGCGAGGTAGCCATCTTCCTTGGCGGCTTGCAGCTCCGACAACAGGTCGGCTAGATCCCGGAGTCTTTGTGGATCCTCTGTTGTGACTTTTGGGAAGTTTTCTAGTTTGTTGAACAGAGCCTGTTCGACAGTCTCTGGAGAGCCGTATACCTCGTCCAGGCGCTCCCATGCCATGCACAGTCCAGTAGCAGGATTTCTAATGTTGACTGTTCTCCTTACTAGTTCTGCTGATTCTTCTCCCAGATACTTGATAAGGAGGTCGAATTCTTCTGCAGGAGACAGATCTAGATCAGCAATAGCATTCTGGAACGATGTTTTCCATGCCCAAGTTCCAAGCCCAGTTCATTGGCTGATCATCGTATGTGGTGAGACCTGAAGTCACCAGACGGTTGCGAGCAAGATATTTGATGAGGTCTCCGGTGATTGTAGAATGGTCGTGGCTATCTCCATAAGACGTCCTGTGAACAGGAGGGTGGGCAGGAGATGAGGAATCCTGTTTGGAGTTCTGTTGTGGACGTGTTCTGCTGAGCTGAGGAGCTGGAGAGGAGTAAAGAGGCTGATTGAAGCTTTGTTGTGGCGGTGTCTCACTGGTTTGAGGGGCCTGAGGTGCGTGATGTGGTATAATGACAGCAGAAGCGGCAGCTTGGGTTTGACTGGTGCTGAGTGGGTGGTGTGTTAAAGGGATCACACAGGTAGGTTGAGGGTGTGGAGGATGAAACGTTGGTGAAGTATTGTTGTTCTCTCTTTTGACAGGTAAACCCTTGCTGCTTAGGCTGGCTTGTTCCGACACAAAGGTGGCAATGCGCTGGTCTTTGATAGATTGGGGGACCAGGCTGTTAACCTCACTGCATACTTCAAAGCCCATATCTTGTAAACCGGCCACAAGTGCATTTGCCTCTGCTATGGCAGCATCTGTTTCTTTTTCATCATTTAATGCATCGAGATTGGCTTGAATACATACCTGCTCCACTTTAAGTTCAATTTCCCTTTGCGAATGTGCTGCTCGAGCTCGCGCTGCTTCAGCCTTTGCCTTGGCCATGGCGACGGCCATGCTAATCTTTGAGCTGGACGATGTACCAGATGAGCGACTGCTTCTTGAGCGCGCAGTTTCAGACTGGTTATCTCCATTTCCTTTATTGCTGCTGCTACGTTGTGACATCATGACTCACTGTGTTTTCAGTATCAGGAGAAGGAGGCTAGTGTGAAGCCGTCTGGAGGCTGTAGAGTTAGTTGCTTATCTCTTGATAATGAGTTGCTCCGTAGGACGGCAATCCTTGTGTCCCTTGTTAGCTGTATTGCCGTCTTTTCACTGTCATGGGCTTACGTTTCCAATCAGTTTAAACACTCCCAAAAAACTCCAGGGCACAGGTGATTCACTTCCATGAAGTTTACTGAGAAGCTAAACACACAGTATCAAGGTGAAAAGCATCACTTAACTGGCATAGCTGTGTAGCTTATATGATGGAACACAATCAAGCTAATAAAGACAAGCAGCAGCAGATATAAAGCTAACTTAGCTTAGCATAAACTAATTAGCGCCTTACCCATCACGATATTTTTAGAAACTCAAAGATAAGTGATAACTTAAAGTTACAAGATAAAAAACACTTACACACATTTAAACCTGGTGCGCTGAAGCATCGGGCGGCTTGTTTTCTTTTGAGTGTGAGCTCGCCTCGTTGGTTGCAAAGTTTGATTGTTACCAGTGGTTAACTTGTTCGTGGAGGTTATTTTCGTACGTTACTGGGACTGGGCGGGGTTTAGTTAGTTTTATAGACTGTACTGATTTCACATAGATTCATTAGTTTAGGGGTGCTGTTTTTGATGTGTTTTTGTTATTGATAATTAAATTAGATCCTGAGGTTTTTCTTTCCCATTTAGTTTAACTCAGATAGTACAGGCTCTGTTAAGAGTTCTCTTTTTGTTATATTTATTTGTTTTTTGAACAGCATCCGCTCGCCCTTTGTTCCCTTAACACCTCACCTCCTTTTGTTAAAACAATTTGAACTTTCATTTAATAAATACCTTTGTTTACAAACCTCAACACCTGGTTTTATGTTACTTCCTTCTACCCCTACGCTGCTCGTAACGGTTGTTGATGTGGATTTGCTGCTCATGTGAATCCTCCCACAGTGTTTCATTAGCAGCTGTAACCACAGTGACTCTGATAAAACAGGAATTAGCAGAATCCATCTGATATGAAGCTGTGGTTTGAATACCACTTCCCTCCTCTTTGAAGAGTAGTCAGATATCTGTGTTCAGGTTTTTGTACAGCCTCTTCTACACTTTGTATCACTGTGTTTCTACAGCACAGTAGTAGAGAGCTGTGTCTTCCAGGGTTAGTTTATTGATGGTCAGTTCAGTTGACGAACTTGATGTTTTGGATTTATATTTTATTTTATCAGGAATATATTCACTTGCTGTTGTTACTCGTTTCCAGAGTATAAACTGAGGTGCATGAAGTTCAGAATGATGTTTGTACCAGTAAAGGTAGGGATTATCGTAATCTGACTGATATTTACATTTGAGTGTGACAGATTGTCCTTCTCTTCCACTGACTTCATCTCCTTCAGGAGAGATTGTGTCTCCAGCTATTAGTCCTGGACAAAGTGGAGAAAATGAAGCCATTAGACTAACATTGGTGATGAGGCTGAGAGGAGAAGACAGTGTAAAATATCAAGTGTACAGTGTTACTCTGTGGACAGAAACAGCTCAACTGTTGAGAGATTTCTGCTCTGAACTCCAGTTTCCATCAATCTTTAGAAAAGAATCCAAACATGTTGTTGTTTCTATCTTACCAAAGAAAAGAGCAGCAAGAATAATCCACAGCCAATGTTCCATCTCTACAACAAGGTTTAAATCAACAGGAGAAACTAGCTGATGTTCAACATTCAGTGTGAGAATTGTTCTCTTCACAGCAGCACTTATTATTGACACAATGGTTGAACACAGTGCAGAAGTAGTGCACCGCCTACTTGATAATGTCGCCCTCTAGTGGAGGTCAAAAGTTCAGTACAGCAGTGTGGAAAAAAGGCTTCCAGCAGCTTGTCAGTGTGTCAGCTTGTGTTTTTGTACAGAGTTTTGGTGTTTCCTGTCACTGTGGGCCTCACAGCACAGTAGTACACAGCAGAGTCTGTCACTGCAGCAGAGGAGATCTGCAGATCTACACGTTTCTTGTCTTCAGTCAGTTTTGTTGAGAACTTTGTGTCTGATTTCAAAGACTCTGCCGGTCTTGTATCATTTAGTCCTGAGATGTAGAAGAGGAACTCTGGAGGTTTTCCTGGATATTGTCGATACCAGAAGAAATAATCTTGACCAGTTGCTTGTTTGGAGTAATTGTAGGACAGAGTAACAGTGCTGTCTTCTAAACTGGACTCTTCTTTCTTGACTGCAGTGAGTTCTTCACAGCTGACACCTAAAGGAAGAGATCACTCTGTAACTTTATGATCTAAATGTTTTCATCAATGAAGCTCCTTTAATGTTAATATTCTCACCTACCTCTTATTGTGAGCAGAAACAAAGTGACAAACAGACTGAAGTTGACTGACAGCATCTTAAAGATGAAGAGAATATCTCTGTTTTTTGGATCAAACCTCACAGTCAAAGATTTTGTCTTTTCTGTACTTGAGTCACAGTTTTTCTCCTCCCTTAATCCCGCCCTCCTTCCTCTCACAAGTCTGACAAACAAACTCTATTTGTCACAGCTGAGGACAGAGAAGCAGAGGAATACAATGCCTTGAAAGAACCAACCCTCCAGCCTTCTTATTCACAGAAATCTCAGGCTGAACTCCTTTTACTATCTTTCCCTGTCAACACTGGTTTCATGTTCTGCACAAAGTCAAAGTGAAATGTAACTCTGGCCAACATTATGTGTCAGTGATGACTATCACATGGGCATTATAGTAGTTACACTACATGAGTTGTGTCACAGTTCTTGGATGCTTTTACAGTTAGATAGATAGATAGATTCAAGTGGACATCATTGAAGTTGTTCATTGTTGCACGGTGGTACAATAGATAGGTCTACCCACAAAGCCTCATGGTCTGCGATTAAGCCAAGTTCCCTTTTTATCTCTTGGTAGGTAGCTATGGACTAACTGGTATCCTAGGGGAGGTTTTCTTCTGAAATCAGCTGGTGCAGATGGAAACACATATTTGAGAAGTGAATAATTTTCTATGATTTTTCAATTGTTGTTGATTTGCTTTATTTTATTTGTTCTGTTGCTGAACTGTGTCAAAAAGTTCAACTCTTGTTGTTGTTCCAACCCTGACCTATAGTCATGAGCTTTGGGAAGTGACCAAAGTCACATCCCATTGAAGTTTAACAGTGTGTGACTCCCTCTAGTGGATGTTGTGGAGTATTCTGTTGTCTTTGCTCCAAAGGTTTTTGTACAGAGTTTTGGTGTTTCCTGTCACTGTGGGCCTCACAGCACAGTAGTACACAGCAGAGTCAGACAGCTGAAGCTTCTGGATCTTCAGAGGAACTGATGTCTTGTTGATTGTAACATAAATTCTCTCTTCCTGTAAAGGTTTATCTTTTGTTCCAGAGTACTGTCGCAGCATTAACTTTGGCACATCATTTACTTCTTTTTTGTACCAGAAGAGATATGGATTTGAGGAAACGCTGGTCTCAAATGTACAGTGAAGTATAACTGTGTCTCCTTCAGTAGCATTGACATCTCCTGGTGGCTGGATCACTCTGTCTTGTCCTTTACACTCTGGGGAAGAAGAGAACATGCAGAGGAAGAGATGAATCAATAAAGATGATTGATTAAAGGAGAACAATCAGTAGGTTTAAAGAGTTACCTAGCCAGAGTCAGAATCAGGATGTTTCTCAGCCAGTGTTTCATGTCTGCAGTGAGAGGGGAGGAGAGAGAGGAAGAACATTGATACTCTGATGGATCTGGGCCTTCACATCATTGGTCCTTCCTCTTTATCATCTGTTGAACAACTCTCAACATTTGCATCTCATTTATATTCAGCAGTGAATTATCTCATCAGTTATGTCATAGATTGTCATTATATTTGGTTCAGACATTCATGTTCCCCCAAGATGAATTGTAATAACTCTGATGATCCTCTGACTTTTCATCATATTTCATCTGTCCAATACTTTGGTCCGTGAACAAACACAAAACTAACCATAACTAACAACACAGCTGAAGTTAAAATGAGGCTTCAGCAGTCTTCATCAGTCAGATCAAGTGTGTTTCTTCCAAAGTTTCAGTCTTCTCAACATGAAATCCTCTCTTTGTGTTTTTATCCCTCCAACACAACTCAGCAAGAAAACTCTGTCCAGGGAACCATAAAGGAACATTTTTGGACTGAAAGACTTCAACTAGTGAACAACTTCACCTGATTAGTCTAACTCAGACTGCTGAAACTTCAAATCAACTTTGGAATATCTTTTTGTGCAGAACAAGGACTGTGGATTCATCACTTCATCACTTGGATGGAAACATCATGAAAACATCTTTTAATGGTCATTATGAATGAGAGGAATTATTACACAAGAAAGACCTGCTTTCATGTACATCTGAGCATGTGAGTGTGTTTAAGACAGACTTGACAGACCTTTAACTGAAGTCCTATTTGTCTCTGGATCATGTTGTCTCTGTCCACCTGATGGCGCTGCTGTTCAGTAAAAGGAGAATCAGTGAACGTCAACTGGCGGCCCGCGGGCCACATCCGGCCCACCCGAGCTTTCCATGTGGCCCCCAGAATATTACTGGATTCAGGAATAGCTTGGTGAAGAGGACAAAGTATGTTTTCTACATTTTCCTTTAAGTGAAAATGAAAATAAGTGAAATGAAACAAACACCCTCAGAAAAGTAGCTTGTGCCAAAGCCTGCCACTATTGCAGTGTCTCAACAACATCCGTCAACATAACAGAGAAGAGCATTGTAAGTGCAAGCTTTATGTGAGAAGTCCACCAGTACCCAGTTATTTTTAGTGTTGTGGTTATTTCGGGTTAATGTTGTCTTGATTTCCTCAGGCTGCAGTATTTATTTAGACAGTAGTAACATGATAGGATGCACTGCACGGTTTCGCCACCAGGCTGCGTCTGAAGGAGACCAACTGCTCTAGTTCTGGGAGGTTGGTGGGTTGCTATGGCAACGGAGGCGAGCGACAGGACGGACTTTGGACGACCGATAAAAAAAAAACTGTAGATAGGCAGCTCTGAGTATGAATTTAATATTTTCATTGTGTTAAAATATTTTTTTTTAAGTGAACTACATCCCAGCGTCCGCCTATGTTTCCGGCTGCAACATTTACATCAACAAATAGATACAAACAACAAATAAAAGCGTCAGCTGAAATGTTCCTCTTTACATCAAATTTGTCAAGAACACAGAGACTGGCGGACACAATTGCAGGCAGGCAGACGGTAATCAGTTCTCAAGGGTTATTTAATTCAGTCCAAGGGTCAAAATCCAGAAAGACAGTCAGACAGGCAGAGGTACAAAATCAGGAGACTAAGACTCGGAATCTAGGAACAAAACGGTCAGACACGGGGAAAACTCTCTATACAAAACGCTGGAATGCTGCTCTAGGAAACAAGACTATCAAAATAAAACAGGAAACTGACACATGACACAGAGACAAGACTATCAAAATAAAACAAAACTGACACATGACAGAGAGACAAGACTATCAAAATAAAACAAAACTGACACATGACAGACCCTGACAAAATTAAAGTAGCCTGTGATCCCACAAATACGAAGTAAAACCAAGAAAATCACCAGACTGAAATACTCACGTTTGGTTAATGGGAGAAGTGACATTTCCCCTCCGACACTATCTTTTTAACATCGGCCTTGACAGCTGTTAGCCTGATGCGAATGCAGTCCTAGTTCATTTTTCACAGCTTCACAGGTGTGTGTTCATCTGAGCGTGGTGAGCACATACATGGCCAGTGTCTTCAGTGTGTCATACTTTTGGGGACGAGCCACCCAAAAGGCGCCCAGGTGTTCAGCACCACGGAGAGCAGCCTTCATGTCACCATCAGTTCACCGTGATTGGTCGCCTCGCCCGGCGGCATCACCTTCCCCACGTTAGCAGTTGACAGCCTCGTGAATATGAAGCCTAAAATGTCGCTTTTGTCCCCTAGTGGCTCGCTCCTGTACAGGTAATATGATTCTGTTAACACTGACAAAGGCTAAAAAATAACATACATTTCAAAGGCAAATTGATATATGAAATAATAATATATGACTTAGGATACAATATTCATTTAATTTACGAGAGTGTCTGACCCTGATAGTGTCTGCTGAGGAAAATTCTGGCCCTTGGACAAATGTGGTTGATGACCCCTGGTGTAAATGATCAGTGAGGAGCTGTCAGGTTGTGGAAGGAGGGAGAATCCATGATAATATCTCATGATATAGATATGTTTGTTTGACTGAAACATGGTTAAAAGCAGAGGAACACAGTGCCTTGAATGAAGACTCATAACTGCTGATAACTTGAAGATCCAAAATGTTTCTCTTTGTACCAGTTTTTTCAGTTTATCTCCTCTCTTACACATTTCTATGGCCTCTGTCTGGACTCAGCCTCAGAGATAGAGTGAGGAGCTCGAACATCTGGAGGGAGCTCAGAGTAGAGCTGCTGCTCCGTCATGTTGAATGGAGCGACCTGAGATGGTTCAGGTATCTATTGAGGATTTCTCCTCTGTCCAACTAGAACTCAATGGACGGATTACATGCACACATATTGTTCTGTTGAGTTGCAAACCTGTAAAGGAGTTATTTAAAGCTTTCAGTGGGTTGAGTGGGTTCTGGAGGTGTGGTTACAGAAAGGTTGGTGTGTCCCAACATGATACCTGTTCATTCTGTGCAAAGTCCCTGGAAGCGCCCCAGACTGTATCATCACATCCCATTGAAGTTTAACAGTGTGTGACTCCCTCTAGTGCATGTTGTGGAGTATTCTGTTGTCTTTGCTCCAAAGGTTTTTGTACAGAGTTTTGGTGTTTCCTGTCACTGTGGGCCTCACAGCACAGTAGTACACAGCAGAGTCAGACAGCTGAAGCTTCTGGATCTTCAGATCTACACGTTTCTTTTCTTCAGTCAGATCAGTAAAAAATCTGTTTGATTCTAGAGAATCTGCAGGTTTTGTAATGTTCATTCCTGAGATGTAGAAGAGGAACTCTGGAGGTTTTCCTGGATATTGTCGATACCAGAAGAAATGATCACCAGTTGACAGTTTGGGGTATCTGTAGGACAGAGTAACAGTGCTGTCTTCTAAACTGGACTCTTCTTTCTTGACTGCAGTGAGTTCTTGACAGCTGACACCTAAAGGAAGAGATAACTCTGTTATTTCATGTTGGAAAAGACTCAAGAAATGATTCACATTTAACAAAGATTGGACTGTCAATTGTAAAAATGCAGAAAGTAACGTACCTGTTAGAATAGTGACAAACATCAGAGAAAGTCCATAATAGTCTAATGACAGCATGTTGAATAAAGGTAATGTTTGTGGTTTGTGTATTGAACTCTGCTGAATATGGAAGTTCCTCTCTCTTCTATAGTTCAGTAACTAAGTAGCTTAGCTCCTCCCTTTTTCTTTTTTACAGTGTAAGTTTCATTTTTGGTGATATGCAAATAAAAATCCATCAAGCTGTATTCTTTTTTCTTTTTTTTTTGTCATTTGTGTTTTTATTGAATTCTTAATAGAAGAGTACATGAGTACAATACATTTTAGAATCTGGCATAGACATACTATGACATGTCACATAATAAATTAAATAAAAAAATAAGAAATGTAAAATAAAAGTATGTAAGAAAAACAAATAAATAAGGGGGAAGAAATCCAGTCCAGAAAAGAGAGGAAGGAGCTGTGCTGTATTTAGTCTCTGACTCCTCAGGCTGATAGGCTGAGTTTTCATTAGTCCTTGTGTAGGTCCAAAAAAGATCCCAAGAGGTCCTCCCATCCCACTAGTTAGCTGACAGTTTGCAAAGCATAGACTCATAAGATGCGGTCTCCACCATTGCATTAGTCCAGTCTTTCAGATTGGGAGATACAGCAGTTTTCCATTGTCTTAAAATAACTCTGGAAGCTGTGACCAAGCCCACCATAATGACAGAAAGAGTTCTTTTTGAAACATTTGGTATTTGCGATCTGTCCCCTAGTAAACACACAGCAGCAGTCAGGAGAATCACTGAGCCTGACAGAAGTCCACAACTGTAACCCAGAATGGACTCACTAATGCACATTCCCATACACACTGCAAAAAGGTTCCTACCTCTGTTTTACATGTCTATGTAATATCTGTGTATGATTTTATATATTGTGAACCTCCTTACTTACATACTTTCAACAATCTGCCAATGCACCCAGCCATTTCTCCTGTGTAAAGTTTAGTCTCAGGTCTCTCTGCCATAGCAATTTCACATTAGAGGACTCACCACTGAGCTGTATTCTTTAGAAGATGGTTACTTTGAATGAGTTCTCAAAAAATGTGACACATTTTCAGGATATGACTGAGCACTTGACTTGTAACATACTGGGACCATTGTGACCTGATCAAAACAGTGAAGGATGTTAAATCCTCTTTAAAGACACCATTTAGGTCTCAAATGTTTTTATTGAGCTGGATGTTTAAATGTTTCTGTTTGATAAGTTGTCAGATCTGACACTTTAATCATTTGAATTTTCAGTGTTTACAGAGTCCATTTATTAGTTTGTCATGTTGTCGAGTGTTTGAAGCATCATCCAGTTGGTTTGTGGTTGATGTGGATTTGCTGCTCATGTGAATCCTCCCACAGTGTTTCATTAGCAGCTGTAACCACAGTGACTCTGATAAAACAGGAATTAGCAGAATCCATCTGATATGAAGCTGTGGTTTGAATACCACTTCCCTCCTCTTTGAAGAGTAGTCAGATATCTGTGTTCAGGTTTTTGTACAGCCTCTTCTACACTTTGTATCACTGTGTTTCTACAGCACAGTAGTAGAGAGCTGTGTCTTCCAGGGTTAGTTTATTGATGGTCAGTTCAGTTGTTGTACGTGACGTTTTGGATTCATATCGTTTATCAGGAATATATTCAAGGTGACTCCGTGATCTTGCTCCTTTCCAGAGTATAAACTGAGGTGCATGAAGGTCAGAATGATGTTTGTACCAGTAAAGGTCTGGATTACTGTAATCTGACTGATATTTACATGTGAGTGTGACAGATTGTCCTTCTCTTCCACTGACTTCATCTCCTTCAGGAGAGATTGTGTCTCCAGCTATTAGTCCTGGACAAAGTGGAGAAAATGAAGCCATTAGACTAACATTGTTGATGAGGCTGAGAGGAGAAGACAGTGTAAAATATCAAGTGTACAGTGTTACTCTGTGGACAGAAACAGCTCAACTGTTGAGAGATTTCTGCTCTGAACTCCAGTTTCCATCAATCTTTAGAAAAGAATCCAAACATGTTGTTGTTTCTATCTTACCAAAGAAAAGAGCAGCAAGAATAATCCACAGCCAATGTTCCATCTCTACAACAAGGTTTAAATCAACAGGAGAAACTAGCTGATGTTCAACATTCAGTGTGAGAATTGTTCTCTTCACAGCAGCACTTATTATTGACACAATGGTTGAACACAGTGCAGAAGTAGTGCACCGTCTACTTGATAATGTTGCCCTCTAGTGGAGGTCAAAAGTTCAGTACAACAGTGTGGAAAAAAGGCTTCCAGCAGCTTGTCAGTGTGTCAGCTTGTGTTTTTGTACAGAGTTTTGGTGTTTCCTGTCACTGTGGGCCTCACAGCACAGTAGTACACAGCAGAGTCTGTCACTGCAGCAGAGGAGATCTGCAGATCCATTTGGGTTTTATCCTCACTCACTTTAACAGACAGTCTAGAGCTTGATGCATTTTTTGTTCCCAAGTGAGAGAAGAGGAACTCTGGAGGTTTTCCTGGATATTGTCGATACCAGAAGAAAGAATCTTGACCAGTTGACAGTTTGGGATAATTGTAGGACAGAGTAACAGTGCTGTCTTCTAAACTGGACTCTTCTTTCTTGACTGCAGTGAGTTCTTGACAGCTGACACCTAAAGGAAGAGATAACTCTGTTATTTCATGTTGGAAAAGACTCAAGAAATGATTCACATTGAACAAAGATTGGACTGTAAATTGTAAAAATGCAGAAAGTAACGTACCTGTTAGAATAGTGACAAACATCAGAGAAAGTCCATAATAGTCTAATGACAGCATGTTGAATAAAGGTAATGTTTGTGGTTTGTGTATTGAACTCTGCTGAATATGGAAGTTCCTCTCTCTTCTATAGTTCAGTAACAGCTTAGCTCCTCCCTGAATCTCTCCGTCTCCTCTTAGATCTGGATTTTCACTTCTCTCTGGTGACACTGCATGATGAGGAAAACCTTAAAACTGCTTTAACAAAGATAAATGTTGAGGGCTGCAGGACTCACAAACCCAGATGCAGACAGACAAGGAGTCAGATACCAAGTTTAAGGTATTTATTGTAACATACTGGAGGAAGATGGCTGACAGGGAGTAATGGAGCTGTAGCACAGAGACAGGGATTGTGTCTTGAGCTGGGCAGAGAGAGTCCAGAGAGCAGGTCCACAGTGAGATCCAAGGAGACTGCAGAGAGCCAAGACAAAGGTGGACCCGACCTGAAAACTATTAGGCTGATATCTGGGGCTGAGGCTTCGGTGCACAGGAGGCTGCAGTGACAGGCTCAGGAGAAGGATGAAAATAGCAATGCAACTATGAACGTGCCACCATCTGGTCAAATTCAGGGTCCTGCCTCCAGAAACAAGAGCAGTACCTGCACTGCAGTGCAGTGATAAACAGATTTAGTGTTGGAGGTAGGTGGTTGAAGGGGGTATGAAGCTGGTAGCAGAGAGCCGGGGATTTGGCCATTGCAGGGCAAAGAGAGACTGACGGAGCTGATCCAGAGTGGAGCAGCAGACTGAACCAAGCAGGGCTGTGAGTCATGAGCATTTGTTCTGTGATCATCCTTAAAGTTTAACAGTGTGTGACTCCCTCTAGTGGATGTTGTGGAGTATTCTGTTGTCTTTGCTCCAAAGGTTTTTGTACAGAGTTTTGGTGTTTCCTGTCACTGTGGGCCTCACAGCACAGTAGTACACAGCAGAGTCTGTCACTGCAGCAGAGGAGATCTGCAGATGAAATGATTTTAAGGTGGAATCCAGTGTGGATGAAAATCTTTCATTAAACTCGTCTTCTGTTTTAAAGCGGCTCAGTATGAATTTGGGGCTGTTGTTTCCATCCTGTTTGTACCAGAAGAGATTTGGACTGCTGTCACTGGTCTGAAATGTACAGTCAAGTGTAAATGTGCCTCCTTCAGTAGCATTGACATCTCCTGGTGGCTGGATCACTCTGTCTTGTCCTTTACACTCTGGGGAAGAAGAGAACATGCAGAGGAAGAGATGAATCAATAAAGATGATTGATTAAAGGAGAACAATCAGTAGGTTTAAAGAGTTACCTAGCCAGAGAGTCAGAATCAGGATGTTTCTCAGCCAGTGTTTCATGTCTGCAGTGAGAGGGGGAGGAGAGAGAGGAAGAACATTGATACTCTGATGGATCTGGGCCTTCACATCATTGGTCCTTCCTCTTTATCATCTGTTGAACAACTCTCAACATTTGCATCTCATTTATATTCAGCAGTGAATTATCTCATCAGTTATGTCATAGATTGTCATTATATTTGGTTCAGACATTCATGTTCCCCCAAGATGAATTGTAATAACTCTGATGATCCTCTGACTTTTCATCATATTTCATCTGTCCAATACTTTGGTCCATGACCAAACACAAAACTAACCATAACTAACAACACAGCTGAAGTTAAAATGAGGCTTCAGCAGTCTTCATCAGTCAGATCAAGTGTGTTTCTTCCAAAGTTTCAGTCTTCTCAACATGAAATCCTCTCTTTGTGTTTTTATCCCTCCAACACAACTCAGCAAGAAAACTCTGTCCAGGGAACCATAAAGGAACATTTTTGGACTGAAAGACTTCAACTAGTGAACATCTTCACCTGATTAGTCTAACTCAGACTGCTGAAACTTCAAATCAACTTTGGAATATCTTTTTGTGCAGAACAAGGACTGTGGATTCATCACTTCATCACTTGGATGGAAACATCATGAAAACATCTTTTAATGGTCATTATGAATGAGAGGAATTATTACACAAGAAAGACCTGCTTTCATGTACATCTGAGCATGTGAGTGTGTTTAAGACAGACTTGACAGACCTTTAACTGAAGTCCTATTTGTCTCTGGATCATGTTGTCGCTGTCCACCTGATGGCGCTGCTGTTCAGTAAAAGGAGAATCAGTAAACGTCAACTGGCGGCCCGCGGGCCACATCCGGCCCACCAGAGCTTTCCATGTGGCCCCCAGAATATTATTGGATTCAGGAATAGCTTGGTGAAGAGGACAAAGTATGTTTTCTACATTTTCCTTTAAGTGAAATGAAACAAACGCCCTCAGAAAAGTAGCTTGTGCCAAAGCCCGTCTCCAATCAAAAATGACGATAAACACGTTGCTCTTTTATTGTTTCACGTCTGTCAGAATTGTCCTTTCTTGGGCTTCATTTCCCCGCACATTAGCGCACTATTGCAGTGTCTCAACAACAACCGTCAACATAACAGAGAAGAGCATTGTAAGTGCAAGCTTTGCACATCAGCAAATAGATACAAACGACAAATAAAATCGTCAGCTGAAATGTTCCTCTTTACATCAAATTTGTCAAGAACACAGAGACTGGCGGACACAATTGCAGGCAGGCAGACGGTAATCAGTTCTCAAGGGTTATTTAATTCAGTCCAAGGGTCAAAATCCAGAAAGACAGTCAGACAGGCAGAGGTACAAAATCAGGAGACTAAGACTCGGAATCTAGGAACAAAACGGTCAGACACGGGGAAAACTCTCTATACAAAACGCTGGAATGCTGCTCTAGGAAACAAGACTATCAAAATAAAACAGGAAACTGACACATGACACAGAGACAAGACTATCAAAATAAAACAAAACTGACACATGACAGACCCTGACAAAATTAAAGTAGCCTGTGATCCAACAAATAAATACGAAGTAAAACCAAGAAAATCACCAGACTGAAATACTCACGTTTGGTTAATGGGAGAAGTGACATTTCCCCTCCGACACTATCTTTTTAACATCAGGCATGACAGCTGTTAGCCTGATGTGCCTGCAGTCCTAGTTCATTTTTCACAGCTTCACAGGTGTGTGTTGATCTGAGCATGGTGAGCACATACATGGCCAGTGTCTTCAGTGTGTCATACTTTTGGGGACGAGCCACCCAAAAGGCGCCCAGGTGTTCAGCACCACGGAGAGCAGCCTTCATGTCACCATCAGTTCACTGTGATTGGTCGCCTCGCCCGGCGGCATCACCTTCCCCACGTTAGCAGTTGACAGCCTCGTAAATATGAAGCCTAAAATGTCGCTTTTGTCCCCTAGTGGCTCGCTCCTGTACAGGTAATATGATTCTGTTAACACTGACAAAGGCTAAAAAATAACATACATTTCAAAGGCAAATTGATATATGAAATAATAATATATGACTTAGGATACAATATTCATTTAATTTACGAGAGTGTCTGACCCTGATAGTGTCTGCTGAGGAAAATTCTGGCCCTTGGACAAATGTGGTTGATGACCCCTGGTGTAAATGATCAGTGAGGAGCTGTCAGGTTGTTGTACAGAGTTGTGAGAGGAAGGAGGGAGAGAATCTCTCCTTCCTCTCACAACTCTGACAAATTGTTTGTCACTGCTGAGGTGCTGTTATTCACTTAATGGCATCACTTCCATCAGGTAACAAGCAGCAGAGAAGGTAACACTGAATGACACCTGACAGCTCATGTGAAGGTCCTGACTGAGTCACCTCTTTAATCAGATACATGATAATATCTCATGGTATATATATGTTTGTTTGACTGAAACACAAAGCAGAGGAACACAGTGCCTTGAATGAAGACTCATAACTGCTGATAACTTGAAGATCCAAAATGTTTCTCTTTGTACCAGTTTTTTCAGTTTATCTCCTCTCTTACACATTTTCTATGGCCTGGTCTGGACTCAGCCTCAGAGATAGAGTGAGGAGCTCGAACATCTGGAGGGAGCTCAGAGTAGAGCTGCTGCTCCGTCATGTTGAATGGAGCGACCTGAGATGGTTCAGGTATCTATTGAGGATTTCTCCTCTGTCCAACTCAATGGACGGATTACATGCACACATATTGTTCTGTTGAGTTGCAAACCTGTAAAGGAGTTATTTAAAGCTTTCAGTGGGTTGAGTGGGTTCTGGAGCTGTGGTTACAGAAAGGTTGGTGTGTCCCAACATGATACCTGTTCATTCTGTGCAAAGTCCCTGGAAGCGCCCCAGACTGTATCATCACATCCCATTGAAGTTTAACAGTGTGTGACTCCCTCTAGTGGATGTTGTGGAGTATTCTGTTGTCTTTGCTCCAAAGGTTTTTGTACAGAGTTTTGGTGTTTCCTGTCACTGTGGGCTGCAGAGCACAGTAGTACACAGCAGAGTCTGTCACTGCAGCAGAGGAGATCTGCAGATCCACTCTATTTCTCTCTGCGTTCAGTTCAACAGTCAGTCGAGGGTGTGGAGGTGTTGCTTGCACCACTGAAGGCTCTGTTGCATCAGTGATCAGGAGAAGGAACTGAGGAGCTGATCCAGGATCCTGTCTATACCACTGGAGATTATCAGCTTTAACTGAATAGCTACAGGACAGAGTAAGACTACGGCCCTCTGATGAAAACTCTTCATCTTTGCTGGCAGTAATATCATCTTCCAAGGTGTTACCTAGTGAGGGAAACAACATGTTCTATTTAGAGTTCTGTTCCAACGTGAGAAATCCATCATTTGAGAAACATCACACACTGACAGAAACATACGTACCTACGAGAGTTGAAAAGAACAAAATGGCATTGAGTTTTCCCATGTTGACAGAGGTGAAATGCTGGAATTGAATGTTCAGTATGAATAAGTTTTGTCAGTTGTGTTTGGTTTGATGTTCACAGCTGGAATCAAACAGTTCTCTGCCATGAAGCAGCTCTGCAGTCAGTAGGAGGAGACTCATGTGTCAAATTAGTTTCATTGCTGAAGTTCATCATCACAACTGAAAAGAATCTAGACTGTATCATCACATCCCATTGAAGTTTAACAGTGTGTGACTCCCTCTAGTGGATGTTGTGGAGTATTCTGTTGTCTTTGCTCCAAAGGTTTTTGTACAGAGTTTTGGTGTTTCCTGTCACTGTGGGCCTCACAGCACAGTAGTACACAGCAGAGTCAGACAGCTGAAGCTTCTGGATCTTCAGAGGAACTGACTTATTCTGGATTGTAGCATCAAATCTGTCTTCCTGTAAAGGTTTATCTTTTGTTCCAGAGTATCGTTGCAGTATAAACTTTGGCACATCATTTACTTCTTGTTTGTACCAGAAGAGATATGGATTTGAGGAAACACTGGTCTGAAATGTACAGTCAAGTGTAACTGTGCCTCCTTCAGTAGCATTGACATCTCCTGGTGGCTGGATCACTCTGTCTTGTCCTTTACACTCTGGGGAAGAAGAGAACATGCAGAGGAAGAGATGAATCAATAAAGATGATTGATTAAAGGAGAACAATCAGTAGGTTTAAAGAGTTACCTAGCCAGAGAGTCAGAATCAGGATGTTTCTCAGCCAGTGTTTCATGTCTGCAGTGAGAGGGGAGGAGAGAGAGGAAGAACATTGATACTCTGATGGATCTGGGCCTTCACATCATTGGTCCTTCCTCTTTATCATCTCAAGAAAGCAAAACTCCATCGTCATAGAGATCCATCATTTTCTGAATGCCTTTCCTATTCCATGACTTAAATCCTCCATCGTTCTTGCCAGGTGTAAACTGTGTATTGCCCCATATAGGCGTGAATTGGGATAGTGCTGGCATGTCGCCTATATGCTTATGTGCAGCGTGCCATACTGAGTGTATTTTTAAGAAAATGATTTTTTGTGTGTTTCTTTAATGTTCTTATATCAGATGAGTACAGATACAGATTTAATGGTAAATCCGGCACGGACTCCTGTTCGATGTTTACCCAAGGTGCTGCTGCGGTCAGTTGGGCAGCCATATAATACCATCTAAAGTTAGGAAGCTGAAGCCCCCTCTTTCATAAGGCAGGTATAGTAGTTTAAGGTGGAGTATAGCTTCTCTGTTGTTCCAGATAAATTGATCAATTAATGTGTTAAGTTTATCATAGAACCTATTTGAAAGTGGCAGTGGGATTGTTTGAAAATAACATAAAAATTTAGGTAAAATAGTCATTTTTATAAGGTTTATTGTACCTATCATGGAGATAGGCAAATTGGACTATTGATTCAGTGCTTCAGTTACATCATCCACCAAGGGGTCGTAGTTTGTTGGGATTATTTCATTAAGTTCAGGAGTGATTTTTACACCTAGGTATCTAAAACCTTCAGTCATTGTCATAAATAGGGTAATTATTGATGGATTATGTCTTTCCTCCTTATTTAGAAATATTATTACTGATTTAGAATTATTAATTTTATATTCTGAGATCAAAATCTTCAATTAATGTTGTTTTGTTTATTATTTGTTTTTTTGATTAGGAATGCTATTTTTTAAATTTGGCAGGAAAAATATTATATCATCCGCAAATAGAGAAATGCGGTGATCCGGGAGACAAAAGACAGCCTTGCCGAGTGGATCTCTGTAGAGTAATGGGTTGAGATGGTATTGTTGGTTAGTATCTCCACGGTTGGGTTTGTATACAACAGTTGGAGCCATTTGAGAAATGTTTTCCCTAACCCAAATCTTGGTTACTTCAAAAAGGTATCCCCATTCTATCCTATCAAATGCTTGGCACGCGTCAACTGACAGCATTGCTGTCTTTTGCATCTTGTTTCTCATGTAATATATTCAAAACTCTAATGTTGTGATATCCTTGTCTTTTTTGTACAAAACCTTGTTGATCATCAATAATCAACTGAGGGAGATATTTATCTAATCTTCTAGAGAGCACCTTGCAAAGTGTTTTTGTATCACTTCCCATGAAACTAATTGGCCTGTAGGATGAGCATTCTGTTGCAGGTTTGTTTGGTTTCAATATTAAGGTTATTATGGCTAACATTAATGAATCTGGGAGTGTTCCTTTAATAAACGATTCTTCATACATGTCAAGAAGTGGCCTTAGTAGTTGTCTTTTAAATGTTTTATAAAACTCTATTGGTAACCCATCTAGGCCAGGTGCTTTACCACTATTCATATTTCCTATAGCTTCATCGAGTTCTTTTATTGTTAGTGAATTATCTAATATTATTTTATCGTCGTCTGATATTGTTGGAAATTGCAACTGGTAAAGAAATGTGTTCTGGTTTTCTCTATTCTCTGTACATTCAAATTTGTACAATAATTTATAAAAATCTCTAAAGTTGTTATTTATCTCCAAGGGGTCCATAGTTAGGTTGCCAGAGTTTGATTTAATACTATTAATTGTTCTTTCAGCTTGCATTTTCTTTATCCTCCAGGCCAGTAATTTACCTGCTTTTTCCCCTTGGTCATAATATGTTTGCTTAGTCCACATCAGACTTTGAGCGACTTTATCAGTTGTAAGCTTATCATAATTAGCTCTCATAACAGACATATTTGGTAATTTTACAGGGTCGTTATCATTGTAGAATTCAGTTTTAGCTTTTTTAATTTGATCTTCTAGTATACGTAGTTCTTCGTTGTGCTGTTTGGTTTTAAAACTCTTGTAGCTGATCATTTCTCCCCTAATATATGCTTTAAATGCTTCCCATCTGATACTGACCATAGTTTGATTTGTATTTATTGCAAAGTATTTGTCAATCCAATTTTCCACAAAATTAACGAAGGACGGATCCTGTAGCAGATAAACCTGTAGCCTCCATCTTGAGTCAAACGTTCAAACCTGCCTAAATTGATCTCCATTGACACTGATGCGTGGTCACTAATTACTATACTGCTGTACTACCTGTTTTTAACATTAAATATCAATTCCCTAGAGATTAAAAAGTAATCAATGCGCAAATGTGTTTTATGTGTGCTCGAATAGTAAGAATGTTCCCTCTTATTTAGGTTCTGTGATCTCTAAATTTCAACCAGTCTTAGATCTTTCATATAGTTAATTAATGTTTTTCTGTTTTCCTGCTTCTAACATGTCAACTTTGAGGAAAAAGTGACGACTTACTGCCTGAGACATCATGTCTGTGTCGTAACAAGAAGCATTGAAATCTGGGTACAGACCGAAACACAAACAACATGATGAAGGCTGTAACGAAGAAAACTTTATTGTTGAAAAGTCTTTCAGTCTGTAAAATGGTGTTTGAAGCATCATCCAGTTGGTTTGTGGTTGATGTGGATTTGCTGCTCATGTGAATCCTCCCACAGTGTTTCATTAGCAGCTGTAACCACAGTGACTCTGATAAAACAGGAATTAGCAGAATCCATCTGATATGAAGCTGTGGTTTGAATACCACTTCCCTCCTCTTTGAAGAGTAGTCAGATATCTGTGTTCAGGTTTTTGTACAGCCTCTTCTACACTTTGTATCACTGTGTTTCTACAGCACAGTAGTAGAGAGCTGTGTCTTCCAGGGTTAGTTTATTGATGGTCAGTTCAGTTGATGAACTTGATGTTTTGGTTTCATATCGTTTATCAGGAATATATTCATGGTGACTCACTGATCCTGCTCCTTTCCAGAGTATAAACTGAGGTGCATGAAGGTCAGAATGATGTTTGTACCAGTAAAGGAAGCAACCACTTGCTGTTGACTGATATTTACAGATTGTCCTTCTCTTCCACTGACTTCATCTCTTTCAGGAGAGATTGTGTCTCCAGCTATTAGTCCTGGACAAAGTGGAGAAAATGAAGCCATTAGACTAACATTGTTGATGAGGCTGAGAGGAGAAGACAGTGTAAAATATCAAGTGTACAGTGTTACTCTGTGGACAGAAACAGCTCAACTGTTGAGAGATTTCTGCTCTGAACTCCAGTTTCCATCAATCTTTAGAAAAGAATCCAAACATGTTGTTGTTTCTATCTTACCAAAGAAAAGAGCAGCAAGAATAATCCACAGCCAATGTTCCATCTCTACAACAAGGTTTAAATCAACAGGAGAAACTAGCTGATGTTCAACATTCAGTGTGAGAATTGTTCTCTTCACAGCAGCACTTATTATTGACACAATGGTTGAACACAGTGCAGAAGTAGTGCACCGCCTACTTGATAATGTCGCCCTCTAGTGGAGGTCAAAAGTTCAGTACAACAGTGTGGAAAAAAGGCTTCCAGCAGCTTGTCAGTGTGTCAGCTTGTGTTTTTGTACAGAGTTTTGGTGTTTCCTGTCACTGTGGGCCTCACAGCACAGTAGTACACAGCAGAGTCTGTCACTGCAGCAGAGGAGATCTGCAGATCCATTTGGGTTTTATCCTCACTCACTTTAACTGACAGTCCAGAGTTTGATGCATTTTGTGTTCCTAGGTGAAAGATGAGGAACTCTGGAGGTTTTCCTGGATATTGTCGATACCAGAAGAAATGATCAGTGCCATCAGCTTGTTTGGAGTAATTGTAGGACAGAGTAACAGTGCTGTCTTCTAAACTGGACTCTTCTTTCTTGAATGGAGTGAGTTCTTCACAGCTGACACCTAAAGGAAGAGATAACTCAATTAATTTGATCATAATTAAGTCGACACGTTCAAACAACGTTGGAATTAAATTATTAAAAGTTAACAAACCTTTTAGAATGAGTAGAAAGATGAGAGAAAACACAGAATGATGCAGCGACAGCATGTTGAATAAAGGTAATGTTTGTGGTTTGTGTATTGAACTCTGCTGAATATGGAAGTTCCTCTCTCTTCTATAGTTCAGTAACAGCTTAGCTCCTCCCTGAATCTCTCCGTCTCCTCTTAGATCTGGATTTTCACTTCTCTCTGTTGACACTGCATGATGAGGAAAACCTTAAAACTGCTTTAACAAAGATAAATGTTGAGGGCTGCAGGACTCACAAACCCAGATGCAGACAGACAAGGAGTCAGATACCAAGTTTAAGGTATTTATTGTAACATACTGGAGGAAGATGGCTGACAGGGAGTAATGGAGCTGTAGCACAGAGACAGGGATTGTGTCTTGAGCTGGGCAGAGAGTCCAGAGAGCAGGTCCACAGTGAGATCCAAGGAGACTGCAGAGAGCCAAGACAAAGGTGGACCCTACCTGAAAACTATTAGGCTGATATCTGGGGCTGAGGCTTCGGTGCAGAGGAAGCTGCAGTGACAGGCTCAGGGGAAGTATAAATATAGAAATGCGACCATGAACGTGCCACCATCTGGTCAAATTCAGGGTCCTGCCTCCAGAAACAAGAGCAGTACCTGCACTGCAGTGCAGTGATGAACAGATTTAGTGTTGGAGGTAGGTGGTTGAAGGGGGTATGAAGCTGGTAGCAGAGAGCCGGGGATTTGGCCATTGCAGGGCAAAGAGAGACTGACGGAGCTGATCCAGAGTGGAGCAGCAGACTGAACCAAGCAGGGCTGTGAGGCATGAGCATTGGTTCTGTGATCATCCTTAAAGTTTAACAGTGTGTGACTCCCTCTAGTGGATGTTGTGCAGTATTCTGTTGTCTTTGCTCCAAAGGTTTTTGTACAGAGTTTTGGTGTTTCCTGTCACTGTGGGTTGCAGAGCACAGTAGTACACAGCAGAGTCAGACAGCTGAAGCTTCTGGATCTTCAGATCTACACGTTTCTTTTCTTCAGTCAGATCAGTAAAAAATCTGTTTGATTCTAGAGAATCTGCAGGTTTTGTAAAGTTCATTCCTGAGATGTAGAAGAGGAACTCTGGAGGTTTTCCTGGATATTGTCGATACCAGAAGAAATGATCACCAGTTGACAGTTTGGGGTATCTGTAGGACAGAGTAACAGTGCTGTCTTCTAAACTGGACTCTTCTTTCTTGACTGCAGTGAGTTCTTGACAGCTGACACCTAAAGGAAGAGATAACTCTGTTATTTCATGTTGGAAAAGACTCAAGAAATGATTCACATTTAACAAAGATTGGACTGTCAATTGTAAAAATGCAGAAAGTAACGTACCTGTTAGAATAGTGACAAACATCAGAGAAAGTCCATAATAGTCTAATGACAGCATGTTGAATAAAGGTAATGTTTGTGGTTTGTGTATTGAACTCTGCTGAATATGGAAGTTCCTCTCTCTTCTATAGTTCAGTAACAGCTTAGCTCCTCCCTTTTTCTTTTTTTTACAGTGTAAGTTTCATTTTTTGGTGATATGCAAATAGAAATCCATCAAGCTGTATTCTTTTTTCTTTTTTTTTTGTCATTTGCATTTTTATTGAATTCTTAATAGAAGAGTACATGAGTACAATACATTTTAGAATCTGGCATAGACATACTATGACATGTCACATAATAAATTAAATAAAAAAATAAGAAATGTAAAATAAAAGTATGAAAGAAAAACAAATAAATAAGGGGGGAAGAAATCCAGTCCAGAAAAGAGAGGAAGGAGCTGTGCTGTATTTAGTCTCTGACTCCTCAGGCTGATAGGCTGAGTTTTCATTAGTCCTTGTGTAGGTCCAAAAAAGATCCCAAGAGGTCCTCCCATCCCACTAGTTAGCTGACAGTTTGTAAAGCATAGACTCATAAGATGCGGTCTCCACCATTGCATTAGTCCAGTCTTTCAGATTGGGAGATACAGCAGTTTTCCATTGTCTTAAAATAACTCTGGAAGCTGTGACCAAGCCCACCATAATGACAGAAAGAGTTCTTTTTGAAACATTTGGTATTTGCGATCTGTCCCCTAGTAAACACACAGCAGCAGTCAGGAGAATCACTGAGCCTGACAGAAGTCCACAACTGTAACCCAGAATGGACTCACTAATGCACATTTCCATACACACTGCAAAAAGGTTCCTACCTCTGTTTTACATGTCTATGTAATATCTGTGTATGATTTTCTATATTGTGAACCTCCTTACTTACATACTTTCAACAATCTGCCAATGCACCCAGCCATTTCTCCTGTGTAAAGTTTAGTCTCAGGTCTCTCTGCCATAGCAATTTCACATTAGAGGACTCACCACTGAGCTGTATTCTTCAGAAGATGGTTACTTTGAATGAGTTCTTAAAAATGTGACACATTTTCAGGATATGACTGAGCACTTGACTTGTAACATACTGGGACCATTGTGACCTGATCAAAACAGTGAAGGATGTTAAATCCTCTTTAAAGACACCATTTAGGTCTCAAATGTTTTTATTGAGCTGGATGTTTAAATGTTTCTGTTTGATAAGTTGTCAGATCTGACACTTTAATCATTTGAATTTTCAGTGTTTACAGAGTCCATTTATTAGTTTGTCATGTTGTCGAGTGTTTGAAGCATCATCCAGTTGGTTTGTGGTTGATGTGGATTTGCTGCTCATGTGAATCCTCCCACAGTGTTTCATTAGCAGCTGTAACCACAGTGACTCTGATAAAACAGGAATTAGCAGAATCCATCTGATATGAAGCTGTGGTTTGAATACCACTTCCCTCCTCTTTGAAGAGTAGTCAGATATCTGTGTTCAGGTTTTTGTACAGCCTCTTCTACACTTTGTATCACTGTGTTTCTACAGCACAGTAGTAGAGAGCTGTGTCTTCCAGGGTTAGTTTATTGATGGTCAGTTCAGTTGATGAACTTGATGTTTCGGATTCATATTTTATTTTATCAGGAATATATTCAAGGTGACTCACTGATCCTGCTCCTTTCCAGAGTATAAACTGAGGTGCATGAAGGTCAGAATGATGTTTGTACCAGTAAAGGGCTGGATAATCGTAATTTGTCTGATATTTACATGTGAGTGTGACAGATTGTCCTTCTCTTCCACTGACTTCATCTCTTTCAGGAGAGATTGTGTCTCCAGCTATTAGTCCTGGACAAAGTGGAGAAAATGAAGCCATTAGACTAACATTGTTGATGAGGCTGAGAGGAGAAGACAGTGTAAAATATCAAGTGTACAGTGTTACTCTGTGGACAGAAACAGCTCAACTGTTGAGAGATTTCTGCTCTGAACTCCAGTTTCCATCAATCTTTAGAAAAGAATCCAAACATGTTGTTGTTTCTATCTTACCAAAGAAAAGAGCAGCAAGAATAATCCACAGCCAATGTTCCATCTCTACAACAAGGTTTAAATCAACAGGAGAAACTAGCTGATGTTCAACATTCAGTGTGAGAATTGTTCTCTTCACAGCAGCACTTATTATTGACACAATGGTTGAACACAGTGCAGAAGTAGTGCACCGCCTACTTGATAATGTCGCCCTCTAGTGGAGGTCAAAAGTTCAGTACAACAGTGTGGAAAAAAGGCTTCCAGCAGCTTGTCAGTGTGTCAGCTTGTGTTTTTGTACAGAGTTTTGGTGTTTCCTGTCACTGTGGGCCTCACAGCACAGTAGTACACAGCAGAGTCTGTCACTGCAGCAGAGGAGATCTGCAGATCTACACGTTTTTTGTCTTCAGTCAGTTTCGTTGAGAACTTTGTGTCTGATTTCAAAGACTCTGCCGGTCTTGTTTGATTTAGTCCTGAGATGTAGAAGAGGAACTCTGGAGGTTTTCCTGGATATTGTCGATACCAGAAGAAATGATCACTACCAGTTGCTTGTCTGGAGTAATTGTAGGACAGAGTAACAGTGCTGTCTTCTAAACTGGACTCTTCTTTCTTGAATGGAGTGAGTTCTTGACAGCTGACACCTAAAGGAAGAGATAACTCAATTAATTTGATCATAATTAAGTCGACACGTTCAAACAACATTGGAATTAAATTATTAAAAGTTAACAAACCTTTTAGAATGAGTAGAAAGATGAGAGAAAACACAGAATGATGCAGCGACAGCATGTTGAATAAAGGTAATGTTTGTGGTTTGTGTATTGAACTCTGCTGAATATGGAAGTTCCTCTCTCTTCTATAGTTCAGTAACAGCTTAGCTCCTCCCTGAATCTCTCCGTCTCCTCTTAGATCTGGATTTTCACTTCTCTCTGTTGACACTGCATGATGAGGAAAACCTTAAAACTGCTTTAACAAAGATAAATGTTGAGGGCTGCAGGACTCACAAACCCAGATGCAGACAGACAAGGAGTCAGATACCAAGTTTAAGGTATTTATTGTAACATACTGGAGGAAGATGGCTGACAGGGAGTAATGGAGCTGTAGCACAGAGACAGGGATTGTGTCTTGAGCTGGGCAGAGAGAGTCCAGAGAGCAGGTCCACAGTGAGATCCAAGGAGACTGCAGAGAGCCAAGACAAAGGTGGACCCTACCTGAAAACTATTAGGCTGATATCTGGGGCTGAGGCTTCGGTGCAGAGGAGGATGCAGTGACAGGCTCAGGAGAAGGATAAAAATAGAAATGCGACCATGAACGTGCCACCATCTGGTCAAATTCAGGGTCCTGCCTCCAGAAACAAGAGCAGTACCTGCACAGCAGTGCAGTGATGAACAGATTTAGTGTTGGAGGTAGGTGGTTGAAGGGGGTATGAAGCTGGTAGCAGAGAGCCGGGGATTTGGCCATTGCAGGGCAAAGAGAGACTGACGGAGCTGATCCAGAGTGGAGCAGCAGACTGAACCAAGCAGGGCTGTGAGGCATGAGCATTTGTTCTGTGATCATCCTTAAAGTTTAACAGTGTGTGACTCCCTCTAGTGGATGTTGTGGAGTATTCTGTTGTCTTTGCTCCAAAGGTTTTTGTACAGAGTTTTGGTGTTTCCTGTCACTGTGGGCTGCAGAGCACAGTAGTACACAGCAGAGTCTGTCACTGCAGCAGAGGAGATCTGCAGATCCACTCTGTTTCTCTCTGCGTTCAGTTCAACAGTCAGTCGAGGATGTGGAGGTGTTGCTTGCACCACTGAAGGCTCTGTTGCATCAGTGATCAGGAGAAGGAACTGAGGAGCTGATCCAGGATCCTGTCTATACCACTGGAGATTATAAGCTTTAACTGAATAGCTACAGGACAGAGTAAGACTACGGCCCTCTGATGAAAACTCTTCATCTTTGCTGGCAGTAATATCATCTTCCAAGGTGTTACCTAGTGAGGGAAACAACATGTTCTATTTAGAGTTCTGTTCCAACGTGAGAAATCCATCATTTGAGAAACATCACACACTGACAGAAACATACGTACCTACGAGAGTTGAAAAGAACAAAATGGCAGTGAGTTTTTCCATGTTGACAGAGGTGAAATGCTGGAATTGAATGTTCAGTATGAATAAGTTTTGTCAGTTGTGTTTGGTTTGATGTTCACAGCTGGAATCAAACAGTTCTCTGCCATGAAGCAGCTCTGCAGTCAGTAGGAGGAGACTCATGTGTCAAATTAGTTTCATTGCTGAAGTTCATCATCACAACTGAAAAGAATCTAGACTGTATCATCACATCCCATTGAAGTTTAACAGTGTGTGACTCCCTCTAGTGGATGTTGTGGAGTATTCCGTTGTCTTTGCTCCAACGGTTTTTGTACAGAGTTTTGGTGTTTCCTGTCACTGTGGGCTGCAGAGCACAGTAGTACACAGCAGAGTCAGACAGCTGAAGCTTCTGGATCTTCAGAGGAACTGACTTATTCTGGATTGTAGCATCAAATCTGTCTTCCTGTAAAGGTTTATCTTTTGTTCCAGAGTATCGTTGCAGTATAAACGTTGGCACATCATTTACTTCTTGTTTGTACCAAAACAAATAGGAAAATGTTGCACTGGTCTCAAATGTACAGTCAAGTGTAACTGTGCCTCCTTCAGTAGCATTGACATCTCCTGGTGGCTGGATCACTCTGTCTTGTCCTTTACACTCTGGGGAAGAAGAGAACATGCAGAGGAAGAGATGAATCAATAAAGATGATTGATTAAAGGAGAACAATCAGTAGGTTTAAAGAGTTACCTAGCCAGAGAGTCAGAATCAGGATGTTTCTCAGCCAGTGTTTCATGTCTGCAGTGAGAGGGGAGGAGAGAGAGGAAGAACATTGATACTCTGATGGATCTGGGCCTTCACATCATTGGTCCTTCCTCTTTATCATCTGTTGAACAACTCTCAACATTTGAATTCCACTTAGTATGATGAAATGATGATGATGGTAGGATATATGTTAAACACATCTCATAGACAATATTAGAACACAGACTAGAAAGAAGGACCTCCTTGTTAAGTGCTTCTGTCTAAAGAGTTAAGAATCACACAAACAATCAGCTGGATCAATCGCAGTTAAAGAAATGTTTCGTTTATTCAGTTAATCATGTTTTCAATGTCCAGTTACACTTCCTCCAGGTTAACTGACTTGTAGAAGGTTTTGTAGCTGGAGGTGGAAAGTTATTTGTTGTTGTTGATTATTTTATGATCAGAGTTAAAGGAAAGAAGCTGCTTGATTTACAAGATCAATGACCGATTCAGGGTTTGCAAAGATGAGCAATTTAACTTGTGCTTTTTGGAAAAAAAAAAATCCCAGTAAAATTGAAGTCCGGTAATAATGAAAGAAAAGCTCAGAGTAAAATATTATTGATATAGACTATCATCAGTATGTTAAACATTAAAGGACAGTTCATCAAGTTTTGATTTAACTTGATTTTCAGAATTTTGAGGGCAAATAAACAAAACTGATGATGTGTTTGAAAATAATTTGAGTTAAAGTCAACATGTAAACAAAAGATGAGAGGACCTGGGATTGAACCCTGTGGTACACCAGTGTGAAATTAAATAAAACTAAAGAGTTGAAGCAGATAAATGACCTGCACATCTTAGTTTTTGGAAAATCTCAAGAACATTGCGCTTTATCATATCTCAAGATATGATCCTTCCTGTTTTAAGCCTCATTAATACATTTTACTATCAGTAAGATCAGATTAAAGGTGTTGCCGGTTACTCTGGTGAAATGTAAAAAGTGAATATGTTGTCAGCGTCAGTTTCACTTCCAAAGCTTTACATCTCAATCCTCTCAGAGTAAAGTGATTCTAGACTGTATCATCACATCCCATTGAAGTTTAACAGTGTGTGGCAACGTAGTTAGTTGTTATGGTGACTGCCAGCTGTGTTGCAGTCCCAACCAATCATGGTGGGAGACTGTCACATAAAGGCGGGCGTAACGCACCTGTCGGCCTTTCGCTTGCCAGAGGCTGGGTCACGTCACACCTGTGCGTCCTCCATTTCCGCTTCCGTGTGGTAGCAGGTTCGCTGGGGTGTTGCTGCTGGCTGCGCGATGCTCACCGCTCCGTATGCCACCCATTGTTTGCCGTCGGCCGCTCTCGGGTAGCGTTGATCTGTGTCCTGTGTTGGCTGGGATTGCCTGACCGGGTGACTGACCGCCCGTAGAACCGCTGCTGCTTTGCTTCGGCTTTGTTTCTCGCCTTCTTCCCTTCATATAAAGAGACATTTTTGACGTATCGCTGTGCCTTTATTAGACCGTTTTGCCTGACTTTGAGTAGTCTTGTGTCGGACACTCACTGCCAGGGTTGACTCGGTTTCTGATCGCCCCGCCTGTTTATTCGGCCGGCGATAAGGCTTGTGCTCCTCTCGTTGCTCCCTGGGCGAAGCAGTGGCTCAGCGACGCTGTCTCTTCCTTTTTTTTATTGTTGGTGCAGTCACCTCTTAAAGTGCGTGTGTGTGCGTGTGTTTGCGTGAGAGAGGACAGCGTGGGAATGTATAATTGACTTTGTTTCCTTGTGATAATTTCTTTGACTTCTTTTTTTTTGTGTGTGTGTGTAATTGTTTTTTTTTCGTTGCAACCCATAAATACGATTATTCTGTTACTTTTGTGTTTATTGGGTTATGATGGGTTGCATCTCATAGGGTTTTGCTTATTTGTCATTGTGTTGAATCACTATAGATTCTGTACATTTAATTGATTTCTTTTCGTTATTAGTTATTGTTTTGTTTCCATTATTTTCTTAATTTGTTGTTTCTTGTCCTCTGGTCTCCCCATTCAGGTGCTGAGCCTACGGTGGTGGATTGGTGTCCTGGTCACGGTGTTCCCTTTATATTGTGTTTGCACTTGGTTGATCTTTGTTTTATTTTTATTTGCTTCACGTGTGGTGTTCCTGGGATCCCCTTTTCCTTTGGATGCGGTTTTTCACGGTAGGTCTCAGCTCTGATCGGCTCCCCTTATGTCCCCTCATGCGTAATTCTCTTACATTAGTTTTAAAACAGAAATTTGTATAAATAAAAAGTATTTTTGTATTCTTGAACTGCCGTCTCTGCCTCATTTGCATAACGGACCTCAGTGCCTTCCTTCATTTGGGTTGGTTCCCTTAAAAGAAATCCCTGGGTGAAATTCCCAGGGTGGCGTTGTCTGGCAACAATTAACTATTATAAATACTGCCTTAAAAGGTATTTCCCCACACCAATACCTCGTGTCGCCACAATCTGGCGTTGTCGGCAGGATTTGCAATTTGAGAGCAGAGACGTGTGTTTCGTTTTGATTGGTTCATTTTTAAAAGAAAAAAAAATGGCTGTTATTAATGTAAGTGTCTGTGTCTGACCTGTGTTTTTTTTCTTTTCTATTTTTCTCTGAGGTAAAGCAGCAGCTGGTTTTGTGGACCTGCAACGAGCCCATTTTCTCCTTTTTTTTTCCCTGGTCTCCTCCTCACGGTAGGGAAGGTTGTAGCCGGTATAGGTTTAGTTATGGAGGCAGAATTGCACGAACTGAGAGATTTAGTCGCTCAGCTAAGAGCAGACAACGAGAGGCTGAGACAGGAACAGGTGGCGGCCGTGCCTGGCCCTAGTACAGCGCCTTCAGTTTCGCTTGCGCCCGGTGCATCCCCCATTGCCAGTGCTCCTTCAACGGAGAGACTGATATTTGTGCCCAGAGACAGAAAATGTCCCACATTTAGGGGGAAGTCAGGTATAGGGTTGGCTGAATGGCTGGAGGAGGTGCAAGCCTGTATGAGAGCACGCCACTTGTCTGCATCCGATCAGGCATTCTTTCTATTTGACCACCTAGAGGGGGAGGCGCGTGAGGAAATTAAGTACCGCCCCAGTGAAGAGCGTTTAGACCCAGCCAAAATCATCGCGGTGTTAGAGGAGCTTTATGGGTGTGCAGAGTCATATGTAGCTTTACAAGAGGCATTTTTCTCCCGACGGCAGCACGAGGGGGAGACTCTATTAGAGTTTTCTCTTGCATTGATGGGCCTCATGACCTCTGTGAAGCAGCGTGCACCCAGTGGTGTACCCAATGCAGAGGTTTTGTTACGGGACCAGTTTGTGGAGCATGTGCTGGATGGGTCACTTCGTCGCGAGCTGAAGCAGTTTGTGCGCAGGCAGCCTACTGCTACTTTATTGGAGGCTAGGAGTGAGGCGATCAGGTGGGAACGAGAGGGCTTACCTGGAGGTGTTAGAGGTCGTAGTCATTCTGTTCCTTCTGTCTTCGGTGCTCAGTGTGTGGTCCAGGGCGGCCATCAGGCAGGTGCTAGTTCACCTCAAGTTGTGGAGCTGCGTGAGATGAGGGAAATGCTGAAGTGGCAGCAGGAACAGTTGAACCAACTGACTCAGAGCATTTCCCGTCTGCAAGTCCCTCAGCAGCAGGGCCGAACAGCTTTTCGTGGTCCCATCATTTGTAGAAGATGTCAGCAACCAGGTCACATTGCCAGGGAGTGCGATGGAGCTCGTGTTCCTGTCCGCACTCAGCCTTCTTTGCCAGTCTCTCAGCCAAGTAGGCCATTCCACTCCGCCCAGGTGCCGGAAAACTAGCACCCGCCGAACTGCAGAGCCACAGTTCGGAGGGGGCCGTTACTGGCTCAGGGTTAGGTGCAGGTGACATAGAAGTGTCCAAGCTCATGTCATCTTGTCCTCATTTAGGTGTGAGGATGGGAGGGGGTTGCGGTCTCTTGTTTAGTAGATACAGGGTCTATGGTGTCAACTATTACAGAGTCTCTTTTCCGTCAGCAGTTTGAGCCCTGGGGCCAAGAGCGGCTTAAATCTTGTCACTGGCTGCAGCTCAAAGCAGCCAATGGCTTGGCCATCCCTTACATCGGCTACTTAGAGTTGGATGTAGAGCTTTGTGGGAAGTTGTTGCCAGCCTGTGGGATCCTGGTGGTCAAGGACCCGCCTGGTGGTGCATCGTCGCAGGTTCACGGTATTTTAGGGATGAATGTTATCCGCAGGTGTTATGGGGAACTCTTTGGGCAGCATGGCTTAGCTTTGTTCGACCTGCCAGTGGTAGCTGAGGCCCCTAAGGCTGTCACGCAGGCCCTCCAAAAGTGCCATGAAGCCAGTGTTATAGCTGATCGGGGAACAGGGAAAGTTAAGCTACGTGGTAAAAAGGCTTGTTGTATCCCGGGTGGTGTGATGAAGATTGTCACGGCCACATGCCCGGAGCAGCACTCTGGCACCGCTGTGCTCTTTGAGTCCCTAGACTCTGGCCTGCCCGCTGGGCTGCTTGCATCTCCTGCCCTCGTATCGGTGGTACGGGGCACAGCCTACATTCCCATTGTGAATGTAGGGTCTTCAGACGTGCTGCTTTACCCCCATGCTGTTATTGGGACCATAGAGGAGGTACGGGTGGTGAGTTTGCCTGCTGGTGTCACTGAGGTGCCACCTGTGGTGGCTACAGTGGCTTCTCAGTCCGTTTCCCCACCAGTACGGGAGCAGATAGCAGCTGTGGAGTTGGGTCATTTGCCTACGGGTGCACAGGATAAGGTGAAGGCTCTTCTTGGCCAGTACCGTTCCATCTTTTCAGCTCATGATGGGGACCTAGGGTGTACTGACCTGATCTCTCATGAGATCCCTCTCTTAGATGATGTCCCTGTGCGGCAACGGTATCGCCGAATCCCTCCATCTGAGTATGAGGTTGTTAAAGATCACATTAATCAACTGCTGGGGGCTCAGGTCATTAGGGAGAGCAGCAGCCCATATGCTTCTCCAATTGTGCTGGTCAAGAAGAAGGACGGTAGTCTTCGTATGTGTGTGGATTATAGGCTCCTGAATAGTAAAACCAGGAAGGATGCCTTCCCATTGCCCCGCATCGACGAGTCTTTAGATGCCCTAACAGGTGCTCGGTGGTTTTCCACCATGGATCTGGCAAGTGGGTACAACCAGGTCCCTGTGGCAGAGGCCGACCGTCCCAAGACGGCTTTTTGTACCCCCTTTGGCCTCTTTGAGTGGAACCGCATGCCCTTTGGGCTTTGCAACGCTCCCAGCACCTTCCAGCGATTGATGCAGCGGATTTTTGGCGATCAGCAGTGCCAATCCTTGCTGCTGTACCTCGATGACATTGTGGTTTTCTCCTCTACCATTGAGCAACATCTGGAGAGGTTGGGTGTGGTGCTCGGGCGTTTGCAGCACGAAGGGCTAAAGGTGAAACTCAGCAAGTGTGCCTTCTTCCAGCAGGAAGTGAGTTACCTTGGTCATGTCATTTCAGACAAAGGTGTCTCCACAGACCCCAGCAAGGTCAAGGCTGTCGCTAGCTGGCCCCTCTCCTACCACTCTCTCAGAGCTGCGCTCCTTCCTTGGTTTTGCCAGCTATTATCGCCGCTTTGTAGAGGGTTTTGCGAGGCTGGCGGCACCCCTGCATAAGCTGGTGGCAGAGCTGGCAGCTCTCAAACCCAAGCGAGCAGATCAAACCGTCTCTGGTCGTTGGACAGAGGAGTGTCGCCATAGCTTTGAGACTTTGAAAACTCGTCTCACTACTGCACCTGTGCTAGCGTATGCCGACTTCACCCTCCCATTCATCCTGGAGGTGGACGCCAGCTATGGTGGTCTTGGAGCCGTGCTATCGCAAGAACAGGATGGTAAGGTTCGGCCCATAGCTTATGCGAGCCGTGGGTTGAGGCCCACTGAGCGCAATATGAGTAATTATAGCTCCATGAAGTTGGAGTTTCTGGCGCTCAAGTGGGCAATGACTGAGAAATTTAGGGAATACCTGTTGGGGCACAAATGTGTTGTTTACACCGATAACAATCCTTTGAGTCATCTGTCATCCGCCAAGCTTGGGGCCACTGAACAGCGTTGGGTAGCCCAGCTTGCGTCATTTGATTTTGAACTCAAATATCGTTCAGGTCGTAGCAACACGAACGCCGATGCCCTTTCTCGTCAGCACAGCCCTGGGGCACACGACCTGCAAACCATGGTCCGTGGCACATTGCTCCCAAAACCTTTACAGCAGGTCCTGCAGGTGGATAAAGTAGATGCGACACAAACCGCTGTTGCAGCCTTGCCCCATCATCCCCCATCTGACATTGCTATGCTCCAGCACACTGACCCAGTCATCCAGGAAGTCCTGGCCTTCTGGGAACGTAAACAGCGTCCCAATAAAGAGGAGAGGAGACAAGTGTCTCAGTCTGCCTTGGTGCTGCTTCGGCAGTGGGATCGGTTGATTGAAAGGGATGGCGTGTTGTATCGCCGGGTTTTCAGGCCGGATGGGGCTGAGGCTGTGTTTCAGTTGGTGTTACCTGCAGCTTTAAAAACAGGTGTGCTGACTGAGGTTCACCAAGGGCACGGTCATCAGGGGATTGAGAGGACTCTGGAGCTCCTGCGCCAGCGGTGTTATTGGCCAGGTATGTCTGCTGAGGTGGCACAATGGTGCCAGGCATGTGAAAGGTGCCAGGTGGCCAAGGTGAGTCAGCCGGCCGCTCGCAGCTTCATGGGGCACTTATTGGCTTCTCGACCTAATGAGATCCTGGCTATTGATTTTACTGTTCTGGAGCCCAGTCATAATGGGATGGAAGACGTCCTTATAATGACCGATGTCTTCAGTAAGTACACGTGGGCTGTACCTACCTGTGATCAGCGAGCTACCACTGTAGCTCGGGTCTTGGTTACAGAGTGGTTCTCCAAATTTGGTGTCCCAGCCCGTATACATTCAGATCAGGGACGGAGTTTTGAGGGTTCTCTCATTCACCAGTTATGTGTTTTGTATGGAATAGAGAAGTCTCGAACCACACCATACCATCCTTCAGGGAATGGGCAATGTGAGCGTTTCAATAGAACGCTTCACGACCTGCTGCGTACCTTGCCCGTGTCCCGTAAGCGTGACTGGAGTTCCTGTCTTCCCCAGGTCCTGTATGCCTATAACACCACCCCGCATCAGGCAACTGGTGAGTCCCCTTTTCTGTTGATGTTTGGCCAGGAGCCAAGACTCCCAGTTGATTTCCTCTTAGGCAGGGTTCAGGATCCTGTTGGTGGCCATGTCCATGAGTGGGTTCAGGAGCACCAAGCCCGCTTACAGATGGCTTTTGAGGGAGCTCGTGACCGGTTGAAGGCTGCTGCAGAGCGCCGTAAGAAAAACCATGACCAACATGTCCGAGATCTTCCTCTGGAAGAGGGCCAGTTGGTATGGTTGCGAAACCTTGGTGTACGGGGGCGCCACAAGATCCAGGATCAGTGGGCCTCAGTTATGTATCGTGTCATGAGGGCACCGAGGGAAGGGGGGATCGGTCTACACCATTGCCCCTAGGGATGATCCAGCCCGAGCCAGGCAGGTCCATCGTTCTTTGTTGAAGGCTGTGGTAGGGGTAGATTCTCCCGGTGGCGCTGCTGTTTCTTCTCCTCCCCCTCCTGAGCGATCTCAGTCAGAGGATGAGGTGTCATGTGATGGTGATTGGTTGGTCATGAGGTCTGAGAACCCGTTGCCCTCTTCCTTCCAGGCCGAAGCTGTGACCCAAACCACTCCTAGATTGCTGGTCCCTGCTCCTGTAGTGGCAGGTACTTCTTCTTCCCTCCCTGTTGCTGGAGATGTTGTCCGGCGAACAGCAAGGTTAACTGCAGGTCACCACTCCAATGTCCACCACCTCCCACGGTCTGCAGGGGGCATTGGACAAGGAAGTGTTAATCCTCCGGTTCCCATTTCTAATGCGGTTGCCGCGCTATTTAGGCCTTGGACGTGAGTCCTGGCTGTTGGTTATTCCATCATCGGGACGACGATTCAATTGATGGGGGGAGATTGTGGCAACGTAGTTAGTTGTTATGGTGACTGCCAGCTGTGTTGCAGTCCCAACCAATCATGGTGGGAGACTGTCACATAAAGGCGGGCGTAACGCACCTGTCGGCCTTTCGCTTGCCAGAGGCTGGGTCACGTCACACCTGTGCGTCCTCCATTTCCGCTTCCGTGTGGTAGCAGGTTCGCTGGGGTGTTGCTGCTGGCTGCGCGATGCTCACCGCTCCGTATGCCACCCATTGTTTGCCGTCGGCCGCTCTCGGGTAGCGTTGATCTGTGTCCTGTGTTGGCTGGGATTGCCTGACCGGGTGACTGACCGCCCGTAGAACCGCTGCTGCTTTGCTTCGGCTTTGTTTCTCGCCTTCTTCCCTTCATTTAAAGAGACATTTTTGACGTATCGCTGTGCCTTTATTAGACCGTTTTGCCTGACTTTGAGTAGTCTTGTGTCGGACACTCACTGCCAGGGTTGACTCGGTTTCTGATCGCCCCGCCTGTTTATTCGGCCGGCGATAAGGCTTGTGCTCCTCTCGTTGCTCCCTGGGCGAAGCAGTGGCTCAGCGACGCTGTCTCTTCCTTTTTTTTATTGTTGGTGCAGTCACCTCTTAAAGTGCGTGTGTGTGCGTGTGTTTGCGTGAGAGAGGACAGCGTGGGAATGTATAATTGACTTTGTTTCCTTGTGATAATTTCTTTGACTTCTTTTTTTTTGTGTGTGTGTGTAATTGTTTTTTTTTCGTTGCAACCCATAAATACGATTATTCTGTTACTTTTGTGTTTATTGGGTTATGATGGGTTGCATCTCATAGGGTTTTGCTTATTTGTCATTGTGTTGAATCACTATAGATTCTGTACATTTAATTGATTTCTTTTCGTTATTAGTTATTGTTTTGTTTCCATTATTTTCTTAATTTGTTGTTTCTTGTCCTCTGGTCTCCCCATTCAGGTGCTGAGCCTACGGTGGTGGATTGGTGTCCTGGTCACGGTGTTCCCTTTATATTGTGTTTGCACTTGGTTGATCTTTGTTTTATTTTTATTTGCTTCACGTGTGGTGTTCCTGGGATCCCCTTTTCCTTTGGATGCGGTTTTTCACGGTAGGTCTCAGCTCTGATCGGCTCCCCTTATGTCCCCTCATGCGTAATTCTCTTACATTAGTTTTAAAACAGAAATTTGTATAAATAAAAAGTATTTTTGTATTCTTGAACTGCCGTCTCTGCCTCATTTGCATAACGGACCTCAGTGCCTTCCTTCATTTGGGTTGGTTCCCTTAAAAGAAATCCCTGGGTGAAATTCCCAGGGTGGCGTTGTCTGGCAACAATTAACTATTATAAATACTGCCTTAAAAGGTATTTCCCCACACCAATACCTCGTGTCGCCACAATCGTGTGACTCCCTCTAGTGGATGTTGTGGAGTATTCTGTTGTCTTTGTTCCAAAGGTTTTTGTACAGAGTTTTGGTGTTTCCTGTCACTGTGGGCTGCAGAGCACAGTAGTACACAGCAGAGTCAGACAGCTGAAGCTTCTGGATATTCAGAGGAACTGATCTTGAGGTGGAATTCAGTGTGGATGAAAATCTTTCCTCGTCTTCTGTTTTCCCCTGGCCAATTTTAAAGTGTCTCAGTATGAATTTGGGGCTGTTGTTTCCATCTTGTTTGTACCAGAAGAGATACTCATTGTTTGAACTGGTGTTATATTGACAGCCAAGTGTTACTGCCTGTCCTTCAGTAGCAGTCACATGTCGTTCTGGTTGCAGCACGTTGTCTTTTTGTGCTCTGCATTCTGTAAAACAGCAACAAACAGTATCAGTGCTGTTAAAGAATCATGTCAATGTTGGATTGATATCACAGAAACAGAGTTGTGTTCATACCAAGGCACACAGCAGCCAGCAACACTGAGATGAACAGAGGCATCATATGTGCAGTGTTGAGTAACTGTGAGCTCCAGCAAGTAAAAAGAAGGCTGTGATCTCTCTGAGTTCATCAACACTAAGTTGGTGGATTAGAAGGAGGAGCCTGATCACAGTGACAGGGCTCATTCACAGCCCTATATTATTCCCCTACTGACAACTTTACGCTCAACACATTTTACTGACACTCTCCTTTCTGTGAAGAGTTTGTCTGAGACATCATTGGAAATTTCAGCCCACAAGTTTTCTTTGTACCCTGACATATAAAAGGTGCTAATTGTTGTGACCCTGCTACGGCCCATCTCACAGTTTATTATTATCAAGATGAAGCAGGGTCTGAAATTAGCACCCGTCACCCAACAAATGCTTTCAAACTGTTGGTGTCAAACAGTGAGGCCGTCCACCTCTTTGAACAGTGAAAACACACAACCAAAAGTCAACGGAGCTGCTCGTTTGAAAATCGCTCACAACTGCAATCCCAAATCAAACGCTATTGGCCGTTTGATTTGGGATGGAGCTCTACATTTTTCACAGCACAGTGAACAGTTGATGTACTCATTGATCCTGATTGGCCCACATGATACAAAGTCAGTCATTTATTAGTTTGTCATGTTGTCGAGTGTTTGAAGCATCATCCAGTTGGTTTGTGGTTGATGTGGATTTGCTGCTCATGTGAATCCTCCCACAGTGTTTCATTAGCAGCTGTAACCACAGTGACTCTGATAAAACAGGAATTAGCAGAATCCATCTGATATGAAGCTGTGGTTTGAATACCACTTCCCTCCTCTTTGAAGAGTAGTCAGATATCTGTGTTCAGGTTTTTGTACAGCCTCTTCTACACTTTGTATCACTGTGTTTCTACAGCACAGTAGTAGAGAGCTGTGTCTTCCAGGGTTAGTTTATTGATGGTCAGTTCAGTTGTTGTACTTGATGTTTCGGATTCATATTTTATTTTATCAGGAATATATTCACGTGTTTCTCTTTTTGCTCCTTTCCAGAGTATAAACTGAGGTGCATGAAGGTCAGAATGATGTTTGTACCAGTAAAGGGCTAGACGACTTGCCGTTGACTGATATTTACATTTGAGTGTGACAGATTGTCCTTCTCTTCCACTGACTTCATCTCTTTCAGGAGAGATTGTGTCTCCAGCTATTAGTCCTGGACAAAGTGGAGAAAATGAAGCCATTAGACTAACATTGTTGATGAGGCTGAGAGGAGAAGACAGTGTAAAATATCAAGTGTACAGTGTTATTCTGTGGACAGAAACAGCTCAACTGTTGAGAGATTTCTGCTCTGAACTCCAGTTTCCATCAATCTTTAGAAAAGAATCCAAACATGTTGTTTTTTCTATCTTACCAAAGAAAAGAGCAGCAAGAATAATCCACAGCCAATGTTCCATCTCTACAACAAGGTTTAAATCAACAGGAGAAACTAGCTGATGTTCAACATTCAGTGTGAGAATTGTTCTCTTCACAGCAGCACTTATTATTGACACAATGGTTGAACACAGTGCAGAAGTAGTGCACCGCCTACTTGATAATGTCGCCCTCTAGTGGAGGTCAAAAGTTCAGTACAACAGTGTGGAAAAAAGGCTTCCAGCAGCTTGTCAGTGTGTCAGCTTGTGTTTTTGTACAGAGTTTTGGTGTTTCCTGTCACTGTGGGCCTCACAGCACAGTAGTACACAGCAGAGTCTGTCACTGCAGCAGAGGAGATCTGCAGATCTACACGTTTCTTGTCTTCAGTCAGTTTCGTTGAGAACTTTGTGTCTGATTTCAAAGACTCTGCCGGTCTTGTTTGATTTAGTCCTGAGATGTAGAAGAGGAACTCTGGAGGTTTTCCTGGATATTGTCGATACCAGAAGAAATGATCGAAGTTATCAGCTTGTTTGGAGTAATTGTAGGACAGAGTAACAGTGCTGTCTTCTAAACTGGACTCTTCTTTCTTGACTGCAGTGAGTTCTTCACAGCTGACACCTAAAGGAAGAGATAACTCAATTAATTTGATCATAATTAAGTCGACACGTTCAAACAACATTGGAATTAAATTATTAAAAGTTAACAAACCTTTTAGAATGAGTAGAAAGATGAGAGAAAACACAGAATGATGCAGCGACAGCATGTTGAATAAAGGTAATGTTTGTGGTTTGTGTATTGAACTCTGCTGAATATGGAAGTTCCTCTCTCTTCTATAGTTCAGTAACAGCTTAGCTCCTCCCTGAATCTCTCCGTCTCCTCTTAGATCTGGATTTTCACTTCTTCATTTCTTTGATATTATTTTTTCTTCTTGTGGATGTAAATTGAAAGTCTACAGAATGTTTTTGACTTTCAAAACAAAAATCCTGTAAAAACAATATAAGTCCTGTACTAACCTTTCTTATGTATTTCATCAGTATTACATTTACACTGTGTCTTTATCAAACTTTATCTTAGTTTCCAGTGAACATACCATAAAAACAGACCATCTGTTGTACTCTGTACTGACTCTGTCTTCTTTTAACATGCTATCACAGTATAGAGACTGTCAGTTCATCAGCCTTTCTGGAGCTTCTCCAGATAAAGGGCAAGAATATGAAGCACATCTCTCATACAAAACCAGCCCGCCAGTATCCATCATTTCAGATGGGATATTCCATTGAACTTCCGTCTTCTTAAATTCAGATTAAACAACATGGAAATATGTCACCAAATGTAAAGAATCATACATTCACTTCGTGATTGGATTACTAAATCTTATTTAGACTGCCCATTTTCCATTTCTTGCTAATGATAAAATATTTGAATTGTTGTTAAAGCCGAGTCTCTCACTGGTTGAGTGACAGCTCAGAAAACAATGATAACCATCACATTAAAGTTGTGAAAACAAATGTTGTTTAACAGACATAAAACCATGATTTGTTGATGAAATAATGACATATGAGAAATCTGTACTCAAAACACAATAATGTAACTAATGATGCTTTAAGGCTCCTGATTTAGCTCTTCTGAAAATGGTTTATATCTGATTCCAGCAACTTGGTTATCCTGGTGAAATGATATTTAATGTTCAGAGTTAATCAGTTGTCAGTGGTTTCATTTCTAAAGCTGTAAATCTAAATCCAGTCAGAGTAAAGTGATTCTAGACTGTATCATCACATCCCATTGAAGTTTAACAGTGTGTGACTCCCTCTAGTGGATGTTGTGGAGTATTCTGTTGTCTTTGCTCCAAAGGTTTTTGTACAGAGTTTTGGTGTTTCCTGTCACTGTGGGCTGCAGAGCACAGTAGTACACAGCAGAGTCAGACAGCTGAAGCTTCTGGATCTTCAGAGGAACTGACTTATTCTGGATTGTTGCATCAAATCTGTCTTTCGGGAACTCAGCAGCATTATCTTCACCTTTGAAAGTATCACGACGCAAAATATAAATCGGAATGTCATTTACTTCTTGTTTGTACCAGAAGAGATTTGGACGGCTGTCACTGGTCTGAAATGTACAGTGAAGTGTAACTTTGCCTCCTTCAGTAGCATTGACATCTCCTGGTGGCTGGATCACTCTGTCTTGTCCTTTACACTCTGGGGAAGAAGAGAACATGCAGAGGAAGAGATGAATCAATAAAGATGATTGATTAAAGGAGAACAATCAGTAGGTTTAAAGAGTTACCTAGCCAGAGAGTCAGAATCAGGATGTTTCTCAGCCAGTGTTTCATGTCTGCAGTGAGAGGGGGAGGAGAGAGAGGAAGAACATTGATACTCTGATGGATCTGGGCCTTCACATCATTGGTCCTTCCTCTTTATCATCTGTTGAACAACTCTCAACATTTGAATTCCACTTAGTATGATGAAATGATGATGATGGTAGGATATATGTTAAACACATCTCATAGACAATATTAGAACACAGACTGGAAAGAAGGACTTCCTTGTTAAGTGCTTCTGTCTAAAGAGTTAAGAATCACACAAACAACCAGCTGGATCAATCGCAGTTAAAGAAATGTTTCGTTTATTCAGTTAATCATGTTTTCAATGTCCAGTTACACTTCCTCCAGGTTAACTGACTTGTAGAAGGTTTTGGAGCTGGAGGTGGAAAGTTATTTGTTGTTGTTGATTATTTTATGATCAGAGTTAAAGGAAAGAAGCTGCTTGATTTACAAGATCAATGACCGATTCAGGGTTTGCAAAGACGAGCAATTTAACTTGTGCTTTTTGTAAAAAAAAAAATAATCCCAGTAAAATTGAAGTCCGGTAATAATGAAAGAAAAGCTCAGAGTAAAACATTATTGATATAGACTATCATCAGTATGTTAAACATTAAAGGACAGTTTATCAAGTTTTGATTTAAAGATACATGATAAATAAATAAATAAATGACCTGCACATCTTAATTTTTGGAAAATCTCAAGAACATTGCGCTTTATCATATCTCAAGATATAATCCTTCCTGTTTTAGGTCTTATTAATACATTTTAATATCAGTAAGATTTGATTAAAGGCGTTGCCGGTTACTCTGGTGAAATGTAAAAAGTGAATATGTTGTCAGCGTCAGTTTCATTTCCAAAGCTTTACATCTCAATCCTGTCAGAGTTAAGTGATTCTAGACTGTGTCATCACATCCCATTGAAGTTTAACAGTGTTATGGGAATTTTTTAAGAGAAGGACCCTTCAATAAGGAAGACCGGATTCAAAGTATTAAAGTTTAAGTTGAATTTATTATTCTTGTACAAGAAGGAGCGTTTAACAGTGCAACGCACAAGAGGGGTTACAGAGAAAAGGCTCCCTGAGGAGCTCTAACAGTTGGTTCTTATACATTGGTTTACTGGGCTGTCTCGGACACCTCCCCACTGCTACAAATAACATCATAACGTCATTGCCTGGTTCTCTACTCCCTAACGAACAGGACTGGTTCTTGTCTACCTGTCTTCCTTATCCTTAAACCATCACTAGTAATTTATAGTTGAACTCTATCTTACCCTGCCAGCCTCAGTAAACCATAAAGCAGATAAGAGAAGTGCCCAAGACATGTAAAGAACAAGTTAAAACACATACCATATGGATTAGAACATCTGAACCCCAGTGTAATCCTAATTTTTATAACAAACAGTGTGTGACTCCCTCTAGTGGATGTTGTGGAGTATTCTGTTGTCTTTGCTCCAAAGGTTTTTGTACAGAGTTTTGGTGTTTCCTGTCACTGTGGGCTGCAGAGCACAGTAGTACACAGCAGAGTCAGACAGCTGAAGCTTCTGGATCTTCAGAGGAACTGATCTTGAGGTGGAATTCAGTGTCGATGAAAATCTCTCCTCATCTTCTGTTTTCCCCTGGCCAATTTTAAAGCGGCTCAGTATGAATTTGGGGTTGTTGTTTCCATCTTGTTTGTACCAGAAGAGATAATGATTTGATGAACTGGTGTTATATTGACAGCCAAGTGTTACTGCCTGTCCTTCAGTAGCAGTCACATGTCGTTCTGGTTGCAGCACGTTGTCTTTTTGTGCTCTGCATTCTGTAAAACAGCAACAAACAGTATCAGTGTGTTGTTAAAGAATCATGTCAATGTTGGATTGATATCACAGAAACAGAGTTGTGTTCATACCAAGGCACACAGCAGCCAGCAACACTGAGATGAACAGAGGCATCATATGTGCAGTGTTGAGTAACTGTGAGCTCCAGCAAGTAAAAAGAAGGCTGTGATCTCTCTGAGTTCATCAACACTAAGTTGGTGGATTAGAAGGAGGAGCCTGATCACAGTGACAGGGCTCATTCACAGCCCTATATTATTCCCCTACTGACAACTTTACGCTCAACACATTTTACTGACACTCTCCTTTCTGTGAAGAGTTTTTTTTTTCCCCATGTATTTTTATTGGGCATTTATAATACAAACATACAGACATGATAATTACAGAACACAGAAAATAAAAGTCTTAATCGCTGAGGCCCAGTAGTAAAACAAAAAATTTGGAAGTGCTAATCCTCCTGCAGATTTAGGCCTGCAGAGATATTTCTTACCTATTCTGGGAGCTTTGTGTCCCCCCAAAAAAGGAGTAATTAAAGAGTCTAATTGTTTAAAAAATGTCTTTTTAAGGAATATTGGGATATTAAATATATTATATTATAATTAATATTAGATATAATAACTGTGGGAGTAAGACCATCTTAACCGCATTTATTCTTCCAATCATCGACATTCGGAGTGCATCCCAAAACAATAACCTAGAGTGCAGTTTTTCTATTAAAGGAGGAAAGTTTTGTTGAAAGAGAGAAGTATACTGTCTTGTCACTTCTATACCTAAATAGATGAATTTTTCTGAGGAGATGTTAAATGGGAGATTAATCAGGAATGTCAGATCATCCCTGTAAACCGGCATTAAGACACTATTCTCCGGAATAGTCATTTGTGGGCGTGTTATATAAAGAAGAATATCATCTGCATACAATGATATTTTACTAATTGTTTCTTTAGTGGTGTATCCATGTATCTGAGGGTCAAGTCTAATACCTTAAGTCAACGGCTCGATAGCAAGAGCAAAGATTAAAGGGGAGAGGGGGCATCCCTGCCTCGTCCCCCTACATAACTTAAACGGGGAGGATAGTGTTCGGTTGGTTAGGATTTGGGCTGTAGGGTTTTTGTAGATAAGTTTAATTAGTGACAAAAAAACATCTCCAAGATTGAATCTACTGAGAACTTCAAATAAGTATCGCCACTCAATCTGATCAAACGCCTTTTCGGCATCAAGCGCAAGTATAACGAGATCAGAGTGTGGTTCTCTACTTGTGTACATGATATTAAAGAGGCGTCTCAGATTGAAAGTAGAGTTTCTGTTCAGTACAAAACCCGTCTGGTCTGGGTGAACTAATCTCTCCAACAGGGGTCTCAGTCTGTTAGCAAGTATTTTGGCAAATAGCTTCCCGTCAACATTCAGGAGTGAAATAGGGCGATAGGCACCTACTTCCTGTGGCTCTTTCCCTTTCTTATGAATTACCGTGATCACAGCCTCAGTTAAAGTCGGTGGTAGAGCACCGCTTTCCTGAGCATGTTTGAATACCTTTAATAAATAAGGAGATAACTTTTCACCATATACGTTTTATATAATTCTCCAGGGAGTCCGTCAGGACCTGGTGATTTATTACCTTTTAACAAGGCAACAGCAGACTGAACCTCTTTGACTGTGAGCTCCGCATTTAGCGATCTACAATCTTCAACACCTAACCTGGGTACATTTATCTAAAAACGTATTAATAATCTCTGACTCTGAGGTGGATTTAGAATTATACAAGTCTGTGTAAAATTCGAGGAACCTGTTATTAATATCTTTGGGTTTTGTGAGTATTGTGTTATCACAGGCTTTTACCTTATGTATTGTCCTACCGTTCTCCATTTTTCGGAGCTGACGAGCTAATAATTTATGTGGTTTATCCCCAAATTCAAAGAACCTTTGCCTGGTATACAGGAATGCTTTACTTATTTTCACAGACATAATTTGATTGTATTCATACTTCAATGTTGTTATTTTTCTGTGCAGAGTTGTAGACGTGTGTACGTATATTTCTCACATCAGTGATTATCTACATATCTCTACACTATCCTTAGACTTGTTCTGTTTGAGCACGAACAGGTCTCTGAACTTTAGTAACACTTTAAATCCGAAAGTTTTACCAGTTTCTGTTAGTCACACTAACTAGCCTAACTGTAGCAATGGCTTCTCTCTCCTCTCCTGCTCTCTCCTCTCCTGCTCTCCTCTCTCCTGCTCTGTGTGCCTCATGTTTAGTTACTCCTCGTCCTCCTTTAGCGATAACGGTACTTGTAATAAATGTAGTTTATTTGTAGCTTTGGAGGCGAGGCTCAGTGAGTTAGAGGCACGGTACCGCACCACCGAACAGTCAGTAGCTGCTATAGTTAGCAAGTCCCCTGTAGCCGGTGCGGTACCACCGAAGGTAGCTTCAGCTAGCCGTCCCCCGGCAACCCCCGAGCAGCCGGGAGGCTGGGTGACTGTCCGAAAGAGGCATAGCCCCAAACTGAAGCCCACGGTACACCACCAACCGCTCCACGTTTCTAACAGATATTCCCCACTCAGCGACACACCCGCTGAGAGGCCAACTCTGGTGATTGGCAGCTCCATTTTACGAAACGTGAAGTTAGCGACACCGGGGGCCATAGTTAAATGCATCCCGGGGGCCAGAGCGGGGCGACATCGAGTCTAATTTAAAACTGCTGGCTAAAGATAAGCGTAAATACAGTAAGATTGTTATTCACGTCGGCGGTAATGACACCCGGTTACGCCAATCGGAGGTCACTAAAATTAGTGACCCCTACCCAATGTGACCACTGATGACATGTATAGCCGCATGTCGTCATTCCACCGCTGGCTGTCGAGGTGGTGTCCAGCAAACGATGTGGGCTTCATAGACAATTGGACACCTTTCTGGGGAAAACCTGGTCTGATTAGGAGAGACGGCATCCATCCCACTTTGGATGGAGCAGCTCTCATATCTAGAAACATGGCCAAGTTTATTAGTCGACCAAAACCGTGACAACCCAGAGTTGAGACCAGGAAGCAGAGCTGCAGTCTTACACGCTTCTCTGCGCCTCCATTAGAGCAGCCACCCACCCAATCCTTTAGTATAGAGACTGTGTCTGTCCCCCGTCCACCTACATTATTTAAAGATAAAACAAACAGAGGAGGAGCTCATCATAAAAACCTAATAAAAATTAAAATAACATCCCCAGCAGTCCAAAATAAGATAATTAAATGTGGACTCTTGAATATCAGGTCTTTGTCCTCTAAAGCTGTTTTAGTCAATGAATTAATATCTGATTATGGTATTGATTTATTCTGTCTTACTGAAACCTGGCTGCAGGAGGATGAATATGTTAGCTTAAATGAATCCACTCCTCCCAGTCATTGTAATACTCATATTCCTCGAAGTACTGGTTGAGGTGGTGGAGTTGGAGCCATATTTGACTCAAGTCTATTAATAAATCCTAAACCTAAACTAAATTATAATTCATTTGAAAGTCTTGTTCTTAGCCTTACTCACCCAACCTGAAAAACATTACAGCCAATTCTATTTGTTATAGTATATCGTGCTCCTGGTCCTTACTCTGAATTTTTATCTGAATTTGCAGAATTTGCATCAGGCTTGATCCTTAAAACAGATAAAGTAATTATTGTAGGTGATTTTAATATTCATGTGGACAACCACAATGATAGTCTTAGTACTGCGTTTATCTCTTTGTTAGACTCAATCGGCTTCTGTCAGAGTGTAAATAAACCGACTCATTGTCTGAACCACACTCTTGATCTTGTTCTCTCATATGGCATTGAAATTGATCATCTAATAGTCTTTCCACAGAATCCTCTTCTGTCAGACCATTTTTAATAACCTTTGAGTTCATATTACTGGACTATAAGCCTTTCTGCAGAAACTCCTACAGCAGATGTTTATCTGATAGTGCTGTAGCCAAATTTAAGGAAGTGATTCCTTCAGTATTGAATTCAATGACTTGTCTCAATGTAGCAGAGGACTTGTCTGCTTCCTTTAGCCCCTCACAAATAGATCATCTGGTTGATAGTACTACAGGCTCATTACGAACAACTCTAGACTCTATTGCACCTCTGAAAAAGAAGATAATTAAACAAAGGAGATTAGCACCATGGTATAGCCAGCAGACTTGCAACTTAAAGCAAGAGGCACGTAATTCTGAACGCAAATGGCGTGCCACTAAACTGGAAGAATCTCGTTTAGCCTGGCAAGATAATCTTAAAACATACAGGAAGGCTCTCCGTAGTGCCAGAGCAGCCTACTACTCTTCATTAATAGAGGAAAATAAGAACAACCCCAGGTTTCTCTTCAGCACTGTAGCCAGGCTAACAGAGAGCCACAGCTCCATTGAGCCATCTATTCCTTTAGGTCTAAGTAGTAATGACTTCATGAGCTTCTTTAATGATAAAATTATAACTATTAGAGACAAAATTCATCACCTCTTGCCCTCAACAGGCACTGATCTGCATTCTGATACAGCAAGTTTGGAAACAGCTGTAAAACCTGATATATATTTAGACTGTTTCTCTCCCATCGACCTTCATCAAATAACTTCAATAATTTCTTCATCTAAGTCGTCAACCTGTCTCTTAGATCCCATCCCAACCAGGCTGGTCAAGGATGTTTTACCTCTAGTTAGCCCTTCTTTATTGGATATGATTAATCTGTCTTTATTATCAGGATATGTACCACAGTCCTTTAAAGTAGCTGTAATTAAACCTCTTCTTAAAAAGCCCACTCTAGATCCAGAGGTTTTAGCCAATTACAGACCGATATCAAACCTTCCCTTTCTCTCTAAGATACTTGAGAAAGCTGTAGCCAATCAACTGTGTGACTTTCTCCATAAGAACAGTTTATTTGAGGATTTTCAGTCAGGATTTAGAGTGCATCATAGCACAGAGACCGCACTAGTCAAAGTTACAAACGACCTTCTAATGGCATCAGACAAAGGACTCATCTCTGTACTTGTCCTGTTAGATCTTAGTGCTGCATTTGACACCATTGACCATCAAATTCTTTTACAGAGACTGGAACATCAAATTGGCATCAAAGGAACCGCCCTAAGCTGGTTTAAGTCTTATTTTTTAGATCGTTCTCAGTTTGTTCTTGTCAATGATGAATCCTCCATGCATACCAAAGTTTGTCATGGAGTCCCACAAGGTTCTGTACTCGGACCACTTCTATTCAGTTTATATATGCTTCCTCTAGGGAACATTATTAGAAATCACTCCGTTAATTTTCATTGTTATGCCGACGACACCCAATTATATTTATCGATCAAGCCTGATGAAACCAATCAATTAACTAAACTCCAAGCATGCCTTAAAGATATAAAAAGTTGGATGACCTTCAATTTTCTGATGTTAAATTCAGACAAAACTGAAGTTCTTGTAATCAGACCCAAAAACATCAGAGACTCTCTTTCTAGAGACTTAGTTACCTTAGATGGGATCACCCTGGCCTCCAGCTCCACCGTAAAGAATCTTGGAGTTGTTTTTGATCAGGATTTGTCCTTTAATGTCCACATAAAACAAATTTCAAGGACTGCATTCTTCCATTTACATAACATTGCCAAAATCAGACGCATCGTGTCTCAAGCAGATGCAGAAAAACTAGTCCACGCATTTGTTACTTCTAGGCTGGACTATTGTAACTCATTGTTATCAGGCTGCTCCAATAAGTCTCTGAGGACTTTGCAGCTAATTCAGAATGCTGCTGCACGTGTTCTGACAGGAACCAAGATCAGAGATCACATCTCTCCCATTTTGGCTTCCTTGCATTGGCTACCTGTTAAATCTAGAATAGAATTTAAAATTCTTCTCCTTACATACAAAGCTCTTCATGGTCAGGCACCATCATATCTAAAAGAGCTCATAGTACCTTACTACCCCTCTAGAACACTGCGCTCTCAGAATGCTGGGTTCCTTGTAGTTCCTATAGTTTCCAAAAGTAGACTGGGAGCCAGAGCTTTCAGCTATCAAGCTCCTCTTCTGTGGAACAAACTACCATTTTGGGTTCGGGAGGCAGACACGGTCAACACTTTTAAGAGTAGACTTAAGACTTTCCTTTTTGTTAGAGCTTATAGTTAGGGCTGGCTCAGGTCATCCCTTAGTTATGCTGCTATAGGACTATACTGCTGGGGGACTCCCCCTTTCAGGGTTATGCCTAGCCAGGCACGGTATTGGTTGAAGATGCAGTCACATCTCCCTTTACTGAAAACCCTCTCTCTCTCTCTCTCTCTCTCTCTCTCTCTCTCTCTCTCTCTCTCTCTCTCTCTCACCATCACCACCACCATCTGTAAACATACATGTCTGTCATACATGTACATTAATGCATCTTACTAACTAAACTTCTTCCCCGGAGTTTCTGTGCTCTCTCGTCCAGCAGGTTCTCATGGATCGTGACTGCTGCTGTGGTCCTGCATGACGTCCACTACATATATTATTACTGTCATTAATGTTACCATATCTCCATCACAGTTTATAGTTAGTTAATGATTTGCTGCTGCTGTGCATCTGTGTCTCTCTATCTCTATCACAGGTTCTACTGCTACTGTAATCATTTTATCATTCATTGTAATCCATTGTAATTTTTCATTGTAATTACACAAAATGTTTCTGCTGACTTGTTGACTGTACACGTGACATCTATTGCACGTCTGTCCGTCCTGGGAGAGGGATCCCTCCTCTGTGGCTCTTCCTGAGGTTTCTTCCACTTTTTTCCCTGTTAAAAGGGTTTTTTGTGGGCAAGTTTTTCCTCACTCGATCCGAGGGTCTAAGGACAGAGGGTGTCACTCCCTGTACAGATTGTAAAGCCCTCCGAGGCAAAATGTATTTTGCGACTTTGGGCTATACAAATAAAATTTGATTTGATTTGATGGGGATCGAGCATTTTCCTGATCCAGTGCTTTGATCTGTCCTTCCAGGTTCCATGTTTTCTTTTCTCCTTGATGCTTCAAATGAGATTATGCTACCTCTAATATAGGCTTTAAACGCCTCCCAGAGAGTGGAGGGAGATGTCTCTGGAATATCATTCATCTCAAAATACAATGAGATTTGATCTTTTAGGTAATCACGAAATCTTTTATCTGTAAACAGGTGAGGATTTAGTCTCCAAGAGGTATGCAGTTTGTCTAAGTGGTCTAAACATACTGAAAAGGAAAGTGGGCTGTGATCTGAAATCACAATACTGTGATATCGAACATCCACTACAAAAGGTGCCAGTTTGGCATCAACTAGGAAGTAGTCTATCCTACTATACGAATTATGCACAGGTGAATAAAATGAATAGTCCCGACCTGAGGGGTTCATCAACCTCCATATGTCTAGGATATTTGTGTTATTTATATATGTATTTAGGAATTCACTTGAGGCATTTCTGGGAGGTTTCTTTGTGGAGGATCTATCTAGATATGCATCCAAAACGGTGTTAAAATCTTCGATTATCAAATTAGTCTGTGACATATCTGGTATTAATGCAAAAATTTCTGAAAAAAATACAGGGTTATCTGTATTAGGTGCGTACATATTTACTAGGGTGGGGGAGATATTCTGGATCTCTCCAATCACTATAACATAGCGACCCTCTTTGTCGGTTATTGTTTTTTTCTGCAAAAAAGGTACACCTTTTCTAATTAAGATTGCCGCGCCTCTTGCTTTGGAAGAGAAAGCTGAGTGATAGATCTCTCCTATCCACTTTGTCCTGAGCCTGCCATGTGATTTATTATTCAGATGGGTCTCTTGTAAAAACATAATATCCGAGGCAAGTGTTTTAAGATGGGACAAAACCTTCCCTCTTTTGACTGGATTATTTACTCCACGCACATTCCAACTGGAAAAAGTGAGATTTTTTTTCTCCTTGTTGCTATCATTCATAGTATCCCGCGTATTGGTAATCAGTTTTTGTAAGGTCTTCTTTCCCAAACCCAAAGCTCCCTCCCCAGGTCAACCTGAACCACATATTAACAAAGAAACAAAATAAACTACTCTAGCCGATTCAAAGTGAATGGCGCGAGCCTTCTTAGGGAAGCCGAAAAAACAAACAAACAAAAAAAACTGCTAACTAAAGTTACTTCCACATCTACTGGTGGCCTGTTGTGAACTTCAAAATTGGTCCATTAGCTCTGAAACTTAATAAAAAAGAAATTTAAATATGAGAAAGGGAACGAGCGATCACACAGGGGTGCACCCCCATGTATACAAGCGCATCTATCATCATGTATCCCATGTACCTGGGAGCAGAATAAAACACAAATGCACTCCCCAAACCTGAACGTCAATTCTACATTTCAAAGTGAAGTGGGTTTTTTGGTTTTGTTTTTAACCAACACATCTTATGCATCATATACACAGAAAAAAACTAGGAAATTATTTAAGTCAAATGAACATATTTCTCTCTCTCTTTTTTTTTTTTATCTTCCCTCCGCCATCTAAAATTGAAATCACCTTTGATTATAATCTGGCGGGGTAAGCATTCAAGAATAAGTAAGTCCTAGAAATAAATATATAGCTGCTTAAACATAGCTGTAGTTTTAGAAACAGGAGGTAAGAGTAGGTCACATTGGGCAACACACTTAGACATAAAACTGAATGTAATCATAGAACTAAATACAATGGCTAAATGAATAGCGCTTATACTGAGAAGGAGAGATTCTTGCCGGATAATAACAATACAATATCTAGTTTATAAAGGATATAGTGTAGTAACCCACGGCTTCCACACCTTGGATGTTTGTTCTTACCGTCATACATACATTCAAGCCGCGCTGGCTTTCCGTAGAATGTCCTCAAGCACGTGATAATAGTGTAGCCTCAGGATGAAGGGCCTGGGGAGCTCCCGAGAGTTGGGGCGTCTCCGGAGGGTCCGATGCACTCGGTCAATAAGTGGCTTCTCATCCAGAGATAGCACATCTTTTAGCAGGACAGCTATGAAGTCGCACGGTCTGGATCCTTCTACCCCCTCGGGAACTCCGATGATTCTAATGTTGTGCCTCCTAGATCTGCGTTCTAAATCCTCACATTTTTCAGTCAGTTTCTCCACTTCGGAGTTCAGTCGTGTTACCTGGCGTTGGAGAGCAGTAACATCGTCGGAGTGTAGTGAGGCTGACTTCTCCAGCTCTTTAATAGTCTTCTCGTGCGAGGCCGTGGCTCCTTCAAGTGTTGAAATGGATGTCTGAATCTCCTTTTTAGTTGTAGCCAGCTCCTCTCTCAGCTCAGTGCAAACAGTTTGTATGCGTGCATCCTGATCTTAAGAGCGGATTTACAAAAGTTTAGTGTTTAAATAAAGATAAAGTTATCAGAGCTCGTGCGAACACGTCTTACTCTTCCATCGCTCAACACCGCCCCCTTCTGTGAAGAGTTTGTCTGAGACATCATTGGACATTTCAGCCCACAAGTTTTCTTTGTACCCTGACATATGAAAGGTACTAATTTTTGTGACTCTGCTACGGCCCATCTCACAGTTTATTATTATCAAGATGCAGCAGGGTCTGAAATATGCACCTGTAACCCAACAAATGCTTTCAAACTGTGTCAAACAGTGAGGCCGTCCACCTCTTTGAACAGTGAAAACACACAACCAAAAGTCAACGGAGCTGCACGTTTGAAAATCGCTCACAACTGCAATCCCAAATCAAACGCTATTGGCCGTTTGATTTGGGATGGAGCTCTACATTTTTCACAGCACAGTGAACAGTTGATGTACTCATTGATCCTGATTGGCCCACATGATACAAAGTCAGTCATTTATTAGTTTGTCATGTTGTCGAGTGTTTGAAGCATCATCCAGTTGGTTTGTGGTTGATGTGGATTTGCTGCTCATGTGAATCCTCCCACAGTGTTTCATTAGCAGCTGTAACCACAGTGACTCTGATAAAACAGGAATTAGCAGAATCCATCTGATATGAAGCTGTGGTTTGAATACCACTTCCCTCCTCTTTGAAGAGTAGTCAGATATCTGTGTTCAGGTTTTTGTACAGCCTCTTCTACACTTTGTATCACTGTGTTTCTACAGCACAGTAGTAGAGAGCTGTGTCTTCCAGGGTTAGTTTATTGATGGTCAGTTCAGTTGATGAACTTGATGTTTCGGATTCATATCGTTTATCAGGAATATATTCATAGCCACTCAGTGATCCTGCTCCTTTCCAGAGTATAAACTGAGGTGCATGAAGGTCAGAATGATGTTTGTACCAGAAAAGGGCAGGATTACTTCTCGTTGACTGATATTGACATTTGAGTGTGACAGATTCTCCTTCTCTTCCACTGACTTCATCTCCTTCAGGAGAGATTGTGTCTCCAGCTATTAGTCCTGGACAAAGTGGAGAAAATGAAGCCATTAGACTAACATTGTTGATGAGGCTGAGAGGAGAAGACAGTGTAAAATATCAAGTGTACAGTGTTACTCTGTGGACAGAAACAGCTCAACTGTTGAGAGATTTCTGCTCTGAACTCCAGTTTCCATCAATCTTTAGAAAAGAATCCAAACATGTTGTTGTTTCTATCTTACCAAAGAAAAGAGCAGCAAGAATAATCCACAGCCAATGTTCCATCTCTACAACAAGGTTTAAATCAACAGGAGAAACTAGCTGATGTTCAACATTCAGTGTGAGAATTGTTCTCTTCACAGCAGCACTTATTATTGACACAATGGTTGAACACAGTGCAGAAGTAGTGCACCGCCTACTTGATAATGTCGCCCTCTAGTGGAGGTCAAAAGTTCAGTACAACAGTGTGGAAAAAAGGCTTCCAGCAGCTTGTCAGTGTGTCAGCTTGTGTTTTTGTACAGAGTTTTGGTGTTTCCTGTCACTGTGGGCCTCACAGCACAGTAGTACACAGCAGAGTCTGTCACTGCAGCAGAGGAGATCTGCAGATCTACACGTTTCTTGTCTTCAGTCAGTTTCGTTGAGAACTTTGTGTCTGATTTCAAAGACTCTGCCGGTCTTGTATCATTTAGTCCTGAGATGTAGAAGAGGAACTCTGGAGGTTTTCCTGGATATTGTCGATACCAGAAGAAATGATCTTGACTAGTTGCTTGTCTGGAGTAATTGTAGGACAGAGTAACAGTGCTGTCTTCTAAACTGGACTCTTCTTTCTTGACTGCAGTGAGTTCTTGACAGCTGACACCTAAAGGAAGAGATAACTCTGTTATTTCATGTTGGAAAAGACTCAAGAAATGATTCACATTTAACAAAGATTGGACTGTAAATTGTAAAAATGCAGAAAGTAACGTACCTGTTAGAATAGTGACAAACATCAGAGAAAGTCCATAATAGTCTAATGACAGCATGTTGAATAAAGGTAATGTTTGTGGTTTGTGTATTGAACTCTGCTGAATATGGAAGTTCCTCTCTCTTCTATAGTTCAGTAACAGCTTAGCTCCTCCCTGAATCTCTCCGTCTCCTCTTAGATCTGGATTTTCACTTCTCTCTGTTGACACTGCATGATGAGGAAAACCTTAAAACTGCTTTAACAAAGATAAATGTTGAGGGCTGCAGGACTCACAAACCCAGATGCAGACAGACAAGGAGTCAGATACCAAGTTTAAGGTATTTATTGTAACATACTGGAGGAAGATGGCTGACAGGGAGTAATGGAGCTGTAGCACAGAGACAGGGATTGTGTCTTGAGCTGGGCAGAGAGTCCAGAGAGCAGGTCCACAGTGAGATCCAAGGAGACTGCAGAGAGCCAAGACAAAGGTGGACCCTACCTGAAAACTATTAGGCTGATATCTGGGGCTGAGGCTACGGTGCAGAGGAAGCTGGAGTGACAGGCTCAGGAGAAGGAGTAAACTAGAAATGCGACCATGAACGTGCCACCATCTGGTCAAATTCAGGGTCCTGCCTCCAGAAACAAGAGCAGTACCTGCACAGCAGTGCAGTGATAAACAGATTTAGTGTTGGAGGTAGGTGGTTGAAGGGGGTATGAAGCTGGTAGCAGAGAGCCGGGGATTTGGCCATTGCAGGGCAAAGAGAGACTGACGGAGCTGATCCAGAGTGGAGCAGCAGACTGAACCAAGCAGGGCTGTGAGGCATGAGCATTTGTTCTGTGATCATCCTTAAAGTTTAACAGTGTGTGACTCCCTCTAGTGGATGTTGTGGAGTATTCTGTTGTCTTTGCTCCAAAGGTTTTTGTACAGAGTTTTGGTGTTTCCTGTCACTGTGGGCTGCAGAGCACAGTAGTACACAGCAGAGTCTGTCACTTTAGCTGAGATGATCTGCAGATCTACACGTTTCTCTGATTTGTTAATGTCAGCTGAGAAATCAGAATCAGTTGGATGAATCAATCCTCCCTCTGTGATGTAGAGCAGGAACTCTGGTCTGGATCTCTGGTATTGTCGGTACCACTGGATGTTGTTGATAGAACCGTCATATTTACAGGTCAGGTTGATGTTTCCTCCCTCTGCAACATGTTCTTCAGTACTTTCTGGATTTATGCTGTTCATGGAACCCAGGGCTGCAAAATGAGGATTATTCATGTCAGTTAGTCTGCAAGAGATTCAAACATGAAGAGACTCAACAAAGGCTCTTGACTTTTTCTTTCATCTTTGATCATTTTGAGATTAAACTTGACCAAAAGTCTTTTTCTATCATGGAAACAGATGAAGCTCTAGATCTGAGATGTAGACCAGATCTGGTTAGCACAGCAGGTTAAATGAGACTCTGATGTCTGTTCTAACACTCACCTATAAAGTGAGAGAACAGTAAAAAGAGGTGAAGCAACATGTCTTTGGAGTTGTTGAAGTCAAACAGACAGCAGATGACCAATGTTCTTCCACTGCAGTCCAATGAAAAACCTAAACAGCCTCTCTGCTGCACAGACCTTCTCCTCAACATCAAGCTGATTGAGCTTTTACTTCCTCAAACATTTCTGCTCTGGACACACAAACAATCTCATTGGTTGAGTTGAAGGTCAGTGGGCGGGGCCAGAGAAAACCTTTGTCTGCATCCAGAGCAGCTCTGCCTCAGAGAAATGTTTGCTGAATGTCCAGGTTCAGTTCTTCACACTGTTGTGAGACCGAGGCAGGTCACAGTAGAAGGAAGCTTGATCACCTGAACATTTAGTCTTTATCCTGGAAACATGGAGGACATTTCATACTTCCTCTAATTACAATGGACCCATCCTAATATGAATGTTTTAGATATTGAATCAGCCCCAGCAATGATCAGAAGCCATCGTGTCTTCATGTCTTGACTCGTCTTTGTTAAGGCGTTGGATGACTTGTGGTCAGTGACTTTGACTCCCCTCCCAGTCAATGCTGTGGCTGGTTTTGGTCTGGTGTTCTCAGACTGATGACTGATTGAACCCTGTGGTACACCACAAGAAATCACAGCCTGAGAGAACAACAGAGAAACTTGTTTTATAAAGAAGAAAAGCTCAAACCTGAGTCTGTGATGCAAACCAGTTCATGGAGATACTTGATCCAAACTCTGTGATTTGTCAGAAGTTGAAGTAAATATAACAGTCAATATATGTTTCATGTCCTTTATTTTATTGAGTATCTTTACTCAAATGTATTTAGTCATAAATATGTAAGAGTGCCTCACAAAGATGGTTGACCTACAGAGTTGAATTTGAGCTTTATCTGATGTCAGAGGATTTTCTGTTACACTCAGTTATGATGAAGTATTGTTCATGTAAATAATATCCCACAACACCTCATTGTCATCAGAGTTTTGTGTCGTATGAAACAACCTTTTCCCTCATTCTGTATTTTTTCTTTAGTGCTTTAGTTTCTGTCTTTTTATCATCAGGACAAAGAATCTAGACTGTATCATCACATCCCATTGAAGTTTAACAGTGTGTGACTCCCTCTAGTGGATGTTGTGGAGTATTCTGTTGTCTTTGCTCCAAAGGTTTTTGTACAGAGTTTTGGTGTTTCCTGTCACTGTGGGCCTCACAGCACAGTAGTACACAGCAGAGTCTGTCACTGCAGCAGAGGAGATCTGCAGATCTACACGTTTCTTGTCTTCAGTCAGTTTCGTTGAGAACTTTGTGTCTGATTTCAAAGACTCTGCCGATCTTGTATCATTTAGTCCTGAGATGTAGAAGAGGAACTCTGGAGGTTTTCCTGGATATTGTCGATACCAGAAGAAATGATCATTGCCATCAGCTTGTCTGGAGTAATTGTAGGACAGAGTAACAGTGCTGTCTTCTAAACTGGACTCTTCTTTCTTGACTGCAGTGAGTTCTTGACAGCTGACACCTAAAGGAAGAGATAACTCTGTTATTTCATGTTGGAAAAGACTCAAGAAATGATTCACATTTAACAAAGATTGGACTGTAAATTGTAAAAATGCAGAAAGTAACGTACCTGTTAGAATAGTGACAAACATCAGAGAAAGTCCATAATAGTCTAATGACAGCATGTTGAATAAAGGTAATGTTTGTGGTTTGTGTATTGAACTCTGCTGAATATGGAAGTTCCTCTCTCTTCTATAGTTCAGTAACAGCTTAGCTCCTCCCTGAATCTCTCCGTCTCCTCTTAGATCTGGATTTTCACTTCTCTCTGTTTCACTTCTTCCTGGTTCACAGACTGGTAGCAGCTTTTTGTATCAGATGGAGGTGGAAGCGTTTTTGTTTGTTTGGTCATTCCTTTATAAGAGTTAGTGAAAGGTATCTGCATTGATTTAAAGGTTTGATCAAAAGCAAGAAGGACCTAAACTGTGCTTCAAACGTAGAGACATTATTTCACCAGTGTTCAACTTAAATCAGATCATATTAAAAGAAAATCTTAAAGTCCAACATTACACCCCAACCATGAGCTTAAAATCACCAGTGACTGAACTTAAAGTCCGTGTAAAGTCAAAATAAATTTGTGTTCTGAGTTTGTCAGACTAAAGAAGAAAGTGTCATTAACCAGCCAGCCAAATTTGAATGATCAGAAATAACGACAAGTTTATGAAATTAGGTGTCAAAATCAGGTAAAAATGAATTCTCAGCTCCAGGACTGTGGGGGCGTGTCCACTGAATGCACCGAAACCACGCCCACTTGGCGGAGCGGAGCACAATATGCAAATATTATGTTAATGATCACCGCGTGACGTCACGCGATCTCGTTCTAGGACTGTAACAAGCACAATATGGATGCTACAGCTAGCAGTGTTATTGGTATTGTTCAGCCCTATATGTTTGAGCCACCAGAACCACAATCTATACGTTAAGGCTTCTATACCGTTGCGCTAGGGGGAGCTATGCTAATTTTATGTTAATGATCACCGCGTGACGTCACGTGGTCTCGTTTTAGGACCGCCCACAAAAGCCTGGACTGAAAACTGGTGAAAAACTGTTTGAACCTCTAACTCCACATTTCAGTAATACATCGTTCAAAGTCTTTTCACATGTTTTCAGCAACTATTGTCCTACATATTTATTGTGTTCTGAAAGAAAACATGGAATTGCCTTTACACAGACTTTAAGGAGCTACTAAAATCATCTCAGTTCTCGACTCACTGAACTGTATGAAGGTCTGAAACACCAGCAGTTCACATGTAATAAAGCAGCTGTCATTACTAGACTTTAATGAAATATATGATTCATATTATCAGTTACATCATAGAAATGGATAAAAATGATTTGATCTAAAGGTACCATGCATATTGAACATGAGAGGACTGAGGATTGAATCTGAGTCTGAGTTACCAACAAGGTAATGGAGACATTTGATTCAAACTGGAATTACTAGAGTTCAAATTAATGAAACTTTAAAATGTTTCAAACAACCTCAGACTCCTTGTAGCATTCATTTAGTTTCCAAAGAATATATTCAGGTTTTCAGCTGACGTTCTATCGAGAACAGCTCATGAGAGGCTTGAAAACCTGTTTTTTATTCAACACCATGTTGAAAGTTTGAACCTTTTCTGTCCTTCAGTCACACTTTAGTTTCTGCCTTGACTCACAGCTCAGCAGAAGGGAAATATTGACCAATTATCTTGATGTTGTGAATGAATGTGTTTTTGTGGAGGAAGCTCCATCTCATGGTGACTCCCTGCAAGTGAATGAATGGTGCTGGTCAGCTGGCTGGCAGCCAGAGAGTCTGGGAGCATCAGTTTTAGATCCTGCTGCTGGAACTTGTCTTGTATGTAGGCGTCATCAGAAATGTCAGCTGACAGCTCTCCTATCTTACTACTTAGTTCTCTAACAGATAAAAGCTGATCGTCTTCATTCATGAATATTTTTATCATATGACTGCAAGTAAACTGAGAATTTTTGAACAACATCTGACTTTTTATGTTCTTGTCAGAATATTTCCTCTTGAATGGATGTGAGAGGTCAAATGCAAACATGGTGGATTTGTTGATGATTTTGTAACCTGGTGAAAGTAAAAGTCTGTTTGTCATGTTGTCGAGTGTTTGAAGCATCATCCAGTTGGTTTGTGGTTGATGTGGATTTGCTGCTCATGTGAATCCTCCCACAGTGTTTCATTAGCAGCTGTAACCACAGTGACTCTGATAAAACAGGAATTAGCAGAATCCATCTGATATGAAGCTGTGGTTTGAATACCACTTCCCTCCTCTTTGAAGAGTAGTCAGATATCTGTGTTCAGGTTTTTGTACAGCCTCTTCTACACTTTGTATCACTGTGTTTCTACAGCACAGTAGTAGAGAGCTGTGTCTTCCAGGGTTAGTTTATTGATGGTCAGTTCAGTTGATGAACTTGATGTTTTGGATTCATATCGTTTATCAGGAATATATTCACTTGTTCCTGTTGAATATTTCCTAAGTATAAACTGAGGTGCATGAAGGTCAGAATGATGTTTGTACCAGTAAAGGAAGCGATCACCCGTTGACTGATATTTACATTTGAGTGTGACAGATTGTCCTTCTCTTCCACTGACTTCATCTCTTTCAGGAGAGATTGTGTCTCCAGCTATTAGTCCTGGACAAAGTGGAGAAAATGAAGCCATTAGACTAACATTGTTGATGAGGCTGAGAGGAGAAGACAGTGTAAAATATCAAGTGTACAGTGTTACTCTGTGGACAGAAACAGCTCAACTGTTGAGAGATTTCTGCTCTGAACTCCAGTTTCCATCAATCTTTAGAAAAGAATCCAAACATGTTGTTGTTTCTATCTTACCAAAGAAAAGAGCAGCAAGAATAATCCACAGCCAATGTTCCATCTCTACAACAAGGTTTAAATCAACAGGAGAAACTAGCTGATGTTCAACATTCAGTGTGAGAATTGTTCTCTTCACAGCAGCACTTATTATTGACACAATGGTTGAACACAGTGCAGAAGTAGTGCACCGCCTACTTGATAATGTCGCCCTCTAGTGGAGGTCAAAAGTTCAGTACAACAGTGTGGAAAAAAGGCTTCCAGCAGCTTGTCAGTGTGTCAGCTTGTGTTTTTGTACAGAGTTTTGGTGTTTCCTGTCACTGTGGGCCTCACAGCACAGTAGTACACAGCAGAGTCTGTCACTGCAGCAGAGGAGATCTGCAGATCCATTTGGGTTTTATCCTCACTCACTTTAAAAGACAGTCGAGAGCTTGATGCATTTTTTGTTCCCAAGTGAGAGAAGAGGAACTCTGGAGGTTTTCCTGGATATTGTCGATACCAGAAGAAATAATCACTAACAGTTGCTTGTCTGGAGTAATTGTAGGACAGAGTAACAGTGCTGTCTTCTAAACTGGACTCTTCTTTCTTGAATGGAGTGAGTTCTTGACAGCTGACACCTAAAGGAAGAGATAACTCAATTAATTTGATCATAATTAAGTCGACACGTTCAAACAACATTGGAATTAAATTATTAAAAGTTAACAAACCTTTTAGAATGAGTAGAAAGATGAGAGAAAACACAGAATGATGCAGCGACAGCATGTTGAATAAAGGTAATGTTTGTGGTTTGTGTATTGAACTCTGCTGAATATGGAAGTTCCTCTCTCTTCTATAGTTCAGTAACAGCTTAGCTCCTCCCTGAATCTCTCCGTCTCCTCTTAGATCTGGATTTTCACTTCTCTCTGTTGACACTGCATGATGAGGAAAACCTTAAAACTGCTTTAACAAAGATAAATGTTGAGGGCTGCAGGACTCACAAACCCAGATGCAGACAGACAAGGAGTCAGATACCAAGTTTAAGGTATTTATTGTAACATACTGGAGAAGGATGGCTGACAGGGAGTAATGGAGCTGTAGCACAGAGACAGGGATTGTGTCTTGAGCTGGGCAGAGAGAGTCCAGAGAGCAGGTCCACAGTGAGATCCAAGGAGACTGCAGAGAGCCAAGACAAAGGTGGACCCTACCTGAAAACTATTAGTCTGATATCTGGGGCTGAGGCTTTGGTGCAGAGGAAGCTGCAGTGACAGGCTCAGGAGAAGGATAAATGATACTGGGAACGTGCCACCATCTGGTCAAATTCAGGGTCCTGCCTCCAGAATCAAGAGCAGTACCTGCACTGCAGAACAGATTTAGTGTTGGAGGTAGGTGGTTGAAGGGGGTATGAAGCTGGTAGCAGAGAGCCGGGGACTTGGCCATTGCAGGGCAAAGAGAGACTGACGGAGCTGATCCAGAGTGGAGCAGCAGACTGAACCAAGCAGGGCTGTGAGGCATGAGCATTTGTTCTGTGATCATCCTTAAAGTTTGACAGTGTGTGACTCCCTCTAGTGGATGTTGTGGAGTGTTCTGTTCTCTTTGCTCCAAAGGTTTTTGTACAGAGTTTTGGTGTTTCCTGTCACTGTGGGCTGCAGAGCACAGTAGTACACAGCAGAGTCAGACAGCTGAAGCTTCTGGATCTTCAGAGGAACTGATTTTAAGGTGGAATTCAGTGTCGATGAAAATCTCTCCTCGTCTTCTGTTTTCCCCTGGCCAAATGTAAAGCGGCTCAGTATGAATTTGGGGTTGTTGTTTCCATCTTGTTTGTACCAGAAGAGATACTCATCGTTTGAACTGGTGTTATATTGACAGCCAAGTGTTACTGCCTGTCCTTCAGTAGCAGTCACATGTCGTTCTGGTTGCAGCACGTTGTCTTTTGTGCTCTGCATTCTGTAAAACAGCAACAAACAGTATCAGTGCTGTTAAAGAATCATGTCAATGTTGGATTGATATCACAGAAACAGAGTTGTGTTCATACCAAGGCACACAGCAGCCAGCAACAATGAGATGAACAGAGGCATCATATGTGCAGTGTTGAGTAACTGTGAGCTCCAGCAAGTAAAAAGAAGGCTGTGATCTCTCTGAGTTCATCAACACTAAGTTGGTGGATTAGAAGGAGGAGCCTGATCACAGTGACAGGGCTCATTCACAGCCCTATATTATTCCCCTACTGACAACTTTACGCTCAACACATTTTACTGACACTCTCCTTTCTGTGAAGAGTTTGTCTGAGACATCATTGGACATTTCAGCCCACAAGTTTTCTTTGTACCCTGACATATGAAAGGTGCTAATTGTTGTGACCCTGCTACGGCCCATGTCACAGTTTATTATTATCAAGATGCAGCAGGGTCTGAAATTAGCACCCGTCACCCAACAAATGCTTTCAAACTGTTGGTGTCAAACAGTGAGGCTGTCCACCTCTTTGAACAGTGAAAACACACAACTGTTCTGGAATTTTCTATCCTTAGGTTACACGAGGTCACGTGTGGGCCTTGAGGTCCTCGGCAGTATTAATTGTTTGGCTTTGGTTGAGAACAGTAGGTGTCAGTCTATCTCAACACTGTGGTGGCCAGGGTCAAAGAGACCTATTGCTGCCTTCATAGACATAATAGATAGCTGGCCGTTGACGTTACAATCTGCGTAAACAGACATCTGTGTCTCCAGACTAGAATATGCTGACAATAACACCTGCATGGGTAAAAACATTCTCTTTGGCTAATTCTGGGCGTATAGTATTTGTGGTGTTATCTTGAGGTTTAAAGTCTATCCACCAGCATGAGTTCAGCAGAATGTGAGACCGACTCAGACACTTCTGATGAACTTTGAGAGTGTCTCTAATTCTGCTTGGTCAAGCGTCAATAAATATTACAGCATAAGACATCAGAGGCTCCTGAACACTTTCTTCCCTCCTGACCTCACCATTGGCCTTTGACTTCAGCAGTTTCTCCACAACAACAACCAAAAGTCGATGGATCTGCACGTTTGAAAATCACTCACAACTGCAATCCAAAATCAAACGCTATTGGCTGTTTGATTTGGGATGGAGGTCTACATTTTTCACAGCACAGTGAACAGTTGATGCACTCATTGATCCTGATTGGCCCACATGATACAAAGTAAGTCATTTATTAGTTTGTCATGTTGTCGAGTGTTTGAAGCATCATAATATTAAGTTCATTTGAAAACAGGGACAGTGCACATTAATAACATTGCTGTAAATGCGCCAGAATTAGCCAAGAGGCTATTTCTCATCTGTAGTCCCTTGACAGATGTTAACGTCACCCTAAAAAACAGAACAGAATATGAAAAATAAGATTAAAATGACAAAGTTACTGGCCAAGGCAATCTGCAAAACATGCACAGCAGTTAACAACATGACAAAATAACATATATAACATCAATCAGAAAACATCATTCAAGACATCCCCAAAACATGCTGCACAAAAACCCATGACGCAAGACACATCACACCACAGCATGCAAAGCAGAAGCACAGACACAAATGCATGCATACACAATAAGAGCAAGACCACAATAAGACATGCATGCCGACACATGAAGGCAGACAGACAACAGCAAGATGGCTACAGGTTCAGCACAGACGGACCGAGGACAGGAAGGTGTAATCAAGTGCCAGTGCTGAGCACCAATTAACCATCTCTTCAAATGAGCTCTGAATAAACTGTAGGTATTCAGGTCTCTAATAGTTGCTGGGATGGAATTCCATTGTAGTGCAGCTCTAACAGAGAATGCAGACTGACTAAAATAACTTTGTGGAATAATACAGTCTCCTCTTGCTGCACCTCTTGTGAACCCATATGTAGTTGTTCTTATGTTGATTAACTGTCTGAGCGGAGGAGAGGTGGAACCATGTATAATCTTGTACATAAGACAAGCATTTACATATTTGATCAAATTGTCCCAACTCAGCAGGTTATATTTTCTTAATATTGGGCAATGATGAAAATGTACTGGTTTCTTGTCAAGGATTTTAACTGTTCTTTTATACAAAGATTCTATTGGTTTTAGAGAAGTGTTACTAGCCTGCGACCAGATAGTTAAACAGTAAATGATATGAGAAAAAAAACATGGAATGCATATCCATCTTAGCCGCCTCTGTTGACAAGTAATCTCGAATGAACCTGAAGTTTGAGAGATTGATTTGACCCGGTTACAGACCTTTTTCACCTGAGCCTTGAAAGAAAGTTTAGAGTCAACCAAAACACCAAGGTACTTGTATTCAGATACAAGCTGTAGCCTCTCCCCTGATACAAAGATATCCGGCTCAACACTAGGACTGTTCTTCTTGGTAAAAAACATACATACTGTTTTAGACACATTCAGTTGCAAACAGCATTGCTTTAACCATGCTGTTACACGAGCCATGGAGTTTGTAAGTTTATCAGCAACCTGTGTCATGCTGCTACCATGTACATAAATTACTGTGTCGTCAGCATACATTTGGATGTTGATGTCAGGATATACATATGGTAAGTCATTGATATATAATGTAAATAGCAAAGGGCCCAGTATGGATCCTTGTGGGACTCCTGTGGACAGACGAAGGGCAGCTGATTGATGATTCTGTACCTGAACAGACTGAGATCGATTTGACAAATATGATTCTATCCACTTAAGTGTATTTGAACAAAAATTTAAACTATCTAACTTTGACATGAGAATTCTATGATTAACAGTATCAAATGCCTTCTTGAGGTCAAGGAACACAGCTCCAACAACACCACCTTTATTCAATAGAAATTTGATTTTTTCTATTAAAAAACAGTTGGCTGTTTCAGTTGAATAATTGGCTCTGAAGCCGAATTGCATTGGGTGCAGAGTAAAAGAGCTATTGTTTAGATGGCAGGTGATTTGTTCAGCTACTACTTTCTCTGCAACCTTTGACACTGTAGGTAGGCTACTGATAGGTCTGTAATTGCAAATTGAAACAGGATCTCCACATTTAAATATTGGGACAACAACAGCCGACTTCCAAACACTCGGAAACAATCCCTGGGAAATCGAGAGGTTAGTAATTTTGGTGATAGGATTAGTTAGTGTTGTACTGAGCTCTTTGAGCATAACTGCATCCATACCAAATATATCCTTTGCTCTGGATTGTTTCAGAGCTCGAATCATTCTGGCAACCTCTGATTCAGTGACATTCCTTATGCTGAAAGCAGGCTCCATTGTATTAACTGGACAAACATTAGTGTACTCAGGTGAAAAACACTCTGCAATAGTAGCCACAGAATCGATAAAGTAGTGGTTAAGAGCTTCCGCTATTTCCGCAGGATCGTTTGTAAGCATTCCATTTATTTTAAGTTCAAGCTGTTTCCTCTCTTTATTTTGATGTCCTGTTCATTTTTTTAGCTGGTTCCAGATAATTTTAGAGTTACCTCTTGCCTTTTCTATTATGGTCAAGAAAAAATCATCCTTTGCTTTTCTTAGTTTCTTTACCACTTTGTTCCTTAAACTAGCAAAGTGTTGTCTGTCAAGACTCAACTTAGTTTTTATTGCAGTTTTTAAAACAAGATCCCGTTCTTTCATTAGTTTTAAAATGTCTGCATTTATCCAAGGGACGGTGTTTTTGTTATTTTTGCGCCTTAATAATGCTCTCTAGTTTTTTTGAGAATATTTCACTATCTTCTTCATGGTCTATGCCCAACAGTAAATTATCCCACTCAATCTGTTGAACAGCACTTTTAAAGTTCTCCTGTTTGTTTTGGGGGATTCCAAAAGATTCATATTCCTTGGCACTAGGGCTAAACCGCTTATTGCTTAGTTTTCTGGCTACCAGTGTCAAATTGTGGTCAGAGAGACCAGTTACCATATTATAGGATTTTAAAATTCTCTCAGGTCTGTTACTAAATATTAAATCAATTTGAGTACTGGTGGAATTAGTTATTCTTGTGGGCCCAATAATCAGTTGCATAAGGTCAAATTTATCGGTTATCTGTTTGAAGTTCTTTCTAGAGGATTTTCCCCCCAGTTGATGTTAAAATCTCCCATACTGTAATAATTACTTCTTTGTTGAAATTACATTCTTTTAATAATTTCTCAAATTTCTCATAGAAACTAATATTGGAAGAGGGAGGCCGGTAAATTACAATAAGAGTAAAGGACATCTGCGGTGACAAAATGATATTTAGACCAATACATTCCAATTCCTCACAGTTTGACCAATGGATTTCATTACACTGGATTCTGTCCTTCACATAAGTCATAACTCCTCCTCCCTTTGAGCCCACTCTATCTCTCCTGTAAAAGTTAAGACCAGGGACATTTAATGCTGCTGATGGAGTGTTTCTGTGCAGCCAAGTCTCAGATAAACAAAGGAAGTCCAAATTAGAATCCAGTAAAAGATGATGCACTTGATCACTTTTAGATTTAATACTTCTTATGTTCAGATGCCCTCCCAGAAGACCCTTTGGCTTAGCTTTATGATCCCAAACAATTTTTGAGTGATTGACAGCCCGAAAGACATCCCACTTCCTGTTCTTTAAGTGCCGGATTTACCAGTTTCCTGTTTACTTTGTGCGAAATAACTGCACGTGGATTACTTGACCCAAAGTCGACAATGGTCGGAATATTCTGCGGTTCAGCCAGTGTACCGTCCCCCTCGCTCTCCGAATCAGCCGCGACGCTCCCGGCCTCCATGCCGGCAGCCAAGCTCTCCCCCGGCGCCGACAGACCCCCCAACGGCATGTCGAGTCCCGTCAATCCCGGTCCTGGAAGCCTCCGTCAGCCCGGCCACCGCGACCGCCACACCAGCTCCTCCAATCCGGGTAGGCAGCATACTCCCAACAGCGCGAAACAAGCGGGGCCGATGAGGAAGGTTAGTTTGTTGAACATGAACAGATGGTAACTTTTCTCCAGTGCGTACCTGTGACACACCTGTATTGCGTGTCGCGTCCGCCGGGACGCTGGCCTCATCATCCAGTTGGTTTGATTCACATGTAGGTTTCTGAATGAATGTGTTTTTGTGGAGGAAACTCCATCTCATGGTGACTCCCTGCAAGTGAATGAATGGAGCTGGTCAGCTGGCTGGCAGCCAGAGAGTCTGGGAGCATCAGTTTTAGATCCTGCTGCTGGAACTTGTCTTGTATGTAGACGTCATCAGAAATGTCAGCTGACAGCTCTCCTATCTTACTACTTTGTGTTGTTAAAAAGTCACTTTGTCATGTTGTCGAGTGTTTGAAGCATCATCCAGTTGGTTTGTGGTTGATGTGGATTTGCTGCTCATGTGAATCCTCCCACAGTGTTTCATTAGCAGCTGTAACCACAGTGACTCTGATAAAACAGGAATTAGCAGAATCCATCTGATATGAAGCTGTGGTTTGAATACCACTTCCCTCCTCTTTGAAGAGTAGTCAGATATCTGTGTTCAGGTTTTTGTACAGCCTCTTCTACACTTTGTATCACTGTGTTTCTACAGCACAGTAGTAGAGAGCTGTGTCTTCCAGGGTTAGTTTTTTGATGGTCAGTTCAGTTGATGAACTTGATGTTTCGGATTCATATCGTTTATCAGGAATATATTCATCTGCTCCTGTTGAATATTTCCTAAGTATAAACTGAGGTGCATGAAGGTCAGAATGATGTTTGTACCAGTAAAGGTAGCGACCACCCGTTGACTGATATTGACATGTGAGGGTGACAGATTGTCCTTCTCTTCCACTGACTTCATCTCTTTCAGGAGAGATTGTGTCTCCAGCTATTAGTCCTGGACAAAGTGGAGAAAATGAAGCCATTAGACTAACATTGTTGATGAGGCTGAGAGGAGAAGACAGTGTAAAATATCAAGTGTACAGTGTTACTCTGTGGACAGAAACCGCTCAACTGTTGAGAGATTTCTGCTCTGAACTCCAGTTTCCATCAATCTTTAGAAAAGAATCCAAACATGTTGTTGTTTCTATCTTACCAAAGAAAAGAGCAGCAAGAATAATCCACAGCCAATGTTCCATCTCTACAACAAGGTTTAAATCAACAGGAGAAACTAGCTGATGTTCAACATTCAGTGTGAGAATTGTTCTCTTCACAGCAGCACTTATTATTGACACAATGGTTGAACACAGTGCAGAAGTAGTGCACCGCCTACTTGAAAATGTCGCCCTCTAGTGGAGGTCAAAAGTTCAGTACAACAGTGTGGAAAAAACCAGGACAAAACTGAGGTTTTAGTCATTGGTCCTGAAGGCCAGAAAGAGAAACTTTTACCAAAGTTACAGGTTTTTAAAACATCTCAATCCGTAACAAATCTGGGTGTGATTTTTGACTCTGAGCTTAGTTTTATCCCTCACATCAAAAACATAAAGATTGGTTTTTATCATCTAAAGAATATAGCCAGAGTCCGCCCGTTTCTCTCTCAGGCCAGCACGGAGGTTCTGATGCATGCTTTTATCTCTTGTCGTTTAGATTATTGTAATGACCTGCTCTCTGGTCTTCCCAAAAGGAGCATCTCAAATTTACAACTATTACAGAACTCAGCCGCACGAGTTCTGACGAGGACCAGAGGGCGGGAGCACATTACACCAGTTTTAAAATGGCTTCATTGGCTCCCCGTGCGTTTCAGGATTGATTTTAAGGTTCTTTTACTGGTTTTTAAGTGTCTTAATGGTCTTGGGCCTTCTTACTTATCTGACCTGCTTTTACCCTATCAGCCCTCGCGGACCCTGAGGTCCTCCGGCGCTGGCCTTTTAACCATACCTCAAGTTAACTCAAAAAGACACGGGGAGGCGGCTTTCAGTTACTATGGCCCCCGTCTGTGGAACAGCCTGCCGGAGGGCCTCAGGGGCGCAGAGAGTATTGAGGTTTTTAAAAAGAGGCTCAAGACCCATCTTTATAGTCAGGCTTTTAATTAATCTTTTTAATTGATCCTTTAACTCCCTTTTAATTCCTTTTACTCTAATTTTACACATTTTATTTGAAGTTACTGTGTTGGAGCCTATTGATTCTTTGTATTTTGGAAATGCTAAGGATAATGATGACTATTGTAGATGAACTATTATTTATTGTAATTGTTTTTTGCTGCTCAAGGCCCTCCTCCTAGTCAGGCCATCCTCCTCCTGTGATGAGGGAGTGAGGACAGCTGGTTTCTTTGAGTCTGTTTTTTGTTGAAGGAGTGAAGGGAGTGAGGAGTGAAATAGTTTATCAACCACTAAATTAAGTTTTTTATTTTGCTTATTGCTTGAAGTCAACCCGGAGAATATTTCTGTTTTTGTAAATAAATCCGAAACCCTTCTGTTGAAACTGAAACCTCTCTCCGTGAGTGCTTATTATTTAGTGAGTCATAGACCTCCTCCTCACAAACTACTCTGATGTTTTTTACCCTTTTTTGAAAGCAAGAGTAGCCATAACATGTGACAACCCGGAAATTGCGGGGTAACGCCGATGCTCGCCGGAACCGGAACCAGAGATCGACGCTTGTTTCCTTTGAAAGAGCTGACGGGAGAAGTGTTTCCGGGAGTCATTTGGAGAGAGAGAGAGAGAGAGAGAGAGTAGGAGGAACCGGAGCAAGGCTCAGTGCGCGACTTAAGACCACGCAGTTAGTCCGTAGCTGTGTCTCAATTCAGGGGCTGCATGCTTCGGAGGACGCGGAGGATACTCCGGTGCATCCTCCAAAAAGAGGGAAAAGAAGGACGCATTTGAAGGACGCATTTGAAGGAGCCTTCGAATTGGGACAGCCTTCGCGCGGCGTTGTGACGTAATCGGCCTTCAAATGCGTGCTTCGAAGGATGCAGCCCCTGAATTGAGACACAGCTCGTGTTTTGTTTTCTTTCGTCGACCGCATCCGTCACCACTCCGCGACTGCCTTCCGTCACCTTTCATCCTTTGATCATCCTCTGATCTCCCACAAGGATATACACCAGAAAATCAGCTGGAGAGCGCAACGTCATTCACTCATCCAAACCCGACAATAATACCAGACTGACTGACTGTGAGTACAGACCGACGTTTTTTTTTCTTTTTCCCCTGATTTCATTTAACTGACGGTTTTTTATTTTCTCCTCTATTTTGTTTGAGGAACTTTATTTTGAAGAACTATGAATTGAATGAACTGACTTTATTTTGAAGAACTGAACTAAACTTTATTTTGAAGAACTATGAATTGAATGAACTGACTTTATTTTGAAGAACTGAACTAAACTTTATTTTGAAGAACTATGAATTGAATGAACTGATTTTGCTTTGAAGAAACTGAACTAAACTTTATTTTTTCAAAAGAAGAACCTATTTTGTGGTCTCCTTAATTTATGGTTGATGGTTTTGTTGCATGTGTTTTGTTGCATGTGTTGTTTTCAACCGTTGTTGTTGTTTCCAGTTAACACAATGAGATTGAACTCAAAAAGGGTGGTACTATTTTAGGTTTCATCCTTGTATGGTGTGTTTAAGGGTAATTTTGACTGATCTTAAATGCCAGGAGAGAAACCTGGCTGGCGCCCACCATATTACTCCAAAAACTCCAAACCGTCATAAACATACTGTCTTAAACCCTCAGTTTTAAGTTTGTATATCTCTTATCTTATTCTGCTGTATTAGCCTTCTAGTTCTTAGTGCTTATAACCTTTAATCTATTTTATTTATTTATTTATTTATCTATCTATTTAATTATTTATCTATCTGTTTGTCTGTTTTTAAGCTTTTATGTTCTTCACCCTGTTTTACTGTTTTAATTGCATAGTTTTTAGCTCCAGTGTTTCCTCATGGGGGCCTGCCTCACTGGGATCTGCCTCTGGTCCTCCATCGGGGGCGCTGCCTCGCGGGCTGCTCCGGCCTGGGTGGCTAGGGGGCCCTGCACCTTTGTGCATGGCCTCCTGTGTACCCGGGTAGGGGTGGCCTCTGTGGTTCTCCCGGTGGTCTTGGACCGGGACCTCTCTGTGTGGCGGGCCCCCAAAGGTGGCTTTTTCCTCGCCTCAGGTCGCGGTGCCAGGCCATGTCTGTTGTTTGAGTATATGTGGGGGTGGGTGGGTTGGGTTTTCTTAATTTTCCTTGATTTTAATCTCTTTTAATTGTTATCTCTGTGAGGCACCTTGTGCTACATCATGTATGAAAGGTGCCATATAAATAAAGTTTGATTTGATTTGATTTGAAAAAGTCTTCCAGCAGCTTGTCAGTGTGTCAGCTTGTGTTTTTGTACAGAGTTTTGGTGTTTCCTGTCACTGTGGGCCTCACAGCACAGTAGTACACAGCAGAGTCTGTCACTGCAGCAGAGGAGATCTGCAGATGAAACTCATTTCTTGTTTTGTTATGGATTAAAGACAACCCTTTTTTCTCTGAATACTCTTTGATGAGGAACTGTGGAGATGACTGGACTTCTGTTGATACCAGAACAAGTAGTTAACAGATCCTGAATATGTGCAGGAGAGAGTCACAGTGTCTCCTTCCAAAGCCAGCATTACATCTTTAAGTGGTTTCACTAAATCCTCAGAGGATCCTGAAAAGAACAAAGATATATTTCACTGTGACATTTGTATTCTTCAAACTATATATCTCCATGTTTAAGTTCAGTCTATGAAGAGTTGAGTCAGACATAATATATCTTGGTCATATCTACCATCACTTGTTCCACCTTGATACGTGTCTTGAGTACTTACCAGTATGAAACATGAACATCATCATCCAAACTAAAAAGAGCTGCATTATTTTCACTTGTACTGAATGAACAATAGAGAGAACACAGCAGCTCTTCAGTTCCAAAATGAAGCCTTTCATATTCAGTTGTGTAGCTCCTCCTCTTCCTGTGGTCTGTTTACATTCAGGCTGATGGAAGCTTTAGAAATGACAGTGATGCTGCAGTCATCATCATCCAAGAAGGTCAGACTGAAGGAGGAATCTGCACAGAATTCACCTGATCCTTTCCCATGAACATAGAGGTAAATAAACCTCCACCCTCAGCCGCACCTTTTAAACTAGCTTTGGATGAATTTAAATACCTTGGAATTACTGTCGCACAGAAACCTGCCGACCTATTTAATAAGAACTTCGTACTAGCTCTGGAATCTGTTAAATCAGACTTCACACGCTGGCCATCTCTCCCTCTGTCACTAACAGGTCGTATTAACTCTGTAAAGATGAACATATTACCTACATTCCTGTACCTTTTTCAGTGTGTCCCGTTTTTATACCTAAAGCTTTTTTCAGAACTCTTAACCAAGCCATCTCTTCCTTCATTTGGAATAAAGGTCCTAGTAGGATACGAAGGCCTATATTACAACTACCAAAAATGTCTGGCGGGCTTGCCCTCCCAGACTTTCAGTCATACTACTGGGCCGCCAACATCCACAGCATTCTCTACTGGCCACATTGCCATTTTGGTCTCAGTGATTGGGTCCCTGCATGGGTACAAATCGAGGAAACTTCCTGCAAACCAGCATACCTGACAGCGCTTCTTTGTTCCCCACTAACTTTGAAACCAGATAGTCACTGTCTCTACGCATCTGGAGACAGTTGAGATCCCACTTTGGGCTTCAGTCTCCCCAGTGGTCCTCCCCTTGCAATAGAAACCCAGCATTTCCCCCATCATTGAATGACAGTGTCTTTGGGCTCTGGTCGAAGAAGGGAATTATAACAATTAAGGATCTGTATGTTGATGGAATGTTTGCCTCCTTCTCGCAGTTATCTTCAAAATTTAACCTACCTAAGACTCACCTTTTTAGGTTCTTTCAGATTCAAGACTTTTTCACACTTCCCAAGACTCCTGCCGCAAACGCCCCTTGACACTATTCTAGAAATGAATGTCAATGGTAAGCTGTGTCTGCACTTTATGACCTACTGGACCCTCTTCTGTTATAGCCACAAGACAAAACTGGGAGGACAATTTGGATCATAAGTTTAAAGATGAGGAGTGGAAAGAAGTTTTAAGTAGGATTCATTCCTCTTCTATATGCGCTCGTCATAACCTCATACAGTTTAAATTTATACATCACATTTATTGGACTGTGGTCTGACTAGCAAAGATTAAACCAGATATAGACCCTACTTGTGATAGATGTAGGCAAGCTCCTGCATCACTCCTCCATATGTTCTGGCTTTGTCCAAGACTGCTCACTTTCTGGAAATCTATTTTTTACTTCCTGTCAATAGCATTGGGCTCAACAATCAGCCTGTGCCCGCTCATTTCACTTTTTAGCCTATCACCAAAAAACACAAAAATCTTCAAGAGGGCACCCTCGCCTTCTCTACTTTAATAGCCAGACAACTGGTTCTTCTGAACTGGAAATCTGAGCACCCACCTGTTTATATTAACTGGGTCATGACATGATGAGCTACATTCACCTTGAAAAGATTAGGTAGTAGGTACTTGAGGGATGATAAGGAACAAAAGTTTTGCCTGGTTTGGGAACCATTTATTTCCCATTTCTCTTCTCTTAGTGCTGCTGAGATCACCCCCACTCTGCCATCAGCCTCCTAATTTTTTAACTGGAGAATATGGAGAGACTTGTCTCTAATTGCCAGGCTTGGGAATGTTTGTTTTTTCATATCTTGTATATGTTGTAACTTCAAAAAATGAAAAATAAAGTTCTAAAAAAAAGAAAAAGATTCACCTGATCCTGATTGCTCCGTGGTTCTGATGGAGCTTTCTGCAGTGGACTGGTCTGCAGCTATACATCCTCATACACAGTAAACTGTGATGCACTGTGTGTTCTGACACCTTTCTATCAGAACCAGCATGAACTGATTCAGCAGTCTGAGCTACAATAGCTCGTCTGTTGGATCGGACCACACAGGTCAACCTTCATTTCCCACGTGCATCATTGAACGTTGACCGCCCATGACCATGTCACTGGTTCAACGCTTTTCCTTCCTTTGACCACTCAGGACTGACCACTGCAGACTGAATACCCCACAAGAGCTACAGTTTGAGATGTTCTGACCCAGTTGTCGAGCCATCACAGTTTGGTTCTTGTCAGAGTCGCTCAAATTCTGATGCTCGCCTGTTTTCCTGCTTCTAACACGTCAACTTTGAGGACAAAGTGAGGACTTACTGCCTGATATATCCCACCCACTGACAGGAGCCATGATAACGAGATAATCAGTGTGTTTCACTTCACCTGTCAGAGGTCTGAATGTTATGGCTGATCGGCGTATATAAGACACTGTGTGTTGGTGTGGTGTGGTGCTGGTTGTCTTTTCTCTGAATTTCAAAGCCATAAATGTCCAATGTGAGGGTCACATCATGGCTTTAGCTGTTACAAATATGTGAATAATAACTTTTAATGACTAGACGGGGGACAAACCATCAACTGCTGTAAGTCTGGGAAACAAACTGTACAAACCATGGCCTGAACAAAGAAACATGACACTGCAGGGCACTGTGGGCTTCACATGTAGGTTTCTGAGTGAATGTGTTTTTGTGGAGGAAACTCCATCTCATGGTGACTCCCTGCAAGTGAATGAATGGTGCTGGTCAGCTGGCTGGCAGCCAGAGAGTCTGGGAGCATCAGTTTTAGATCCTGCTGCTGGAACTTGTCTTGTATGTAGGCGTCATCAGAAATGTCAGCTGACAGCTCTCCTATCTTACTACTTTGTGTTGTTAAAAAGTCACTTTGTCATGTTGTCGAGTGTTTGAAGCATCTTCCAGTTGGTTTGTGGTTGATGTGGATTTGCTGCTCATGTGAATCCTCCCACAGTGTTTCATTAGCAGCTGTAACCACAGTGACTCTGATAAAACAGGAATTAGCAGAATCCATCTGATATGAAGCTGTGGTTTGAATACCACTTCCCTCCTCTTTGAAGAGTAGTCAGATATCTGTGTTCAGGTTTTTGTACAGCCTCTTCTACACTTTGTATCACTGTGTTTCTACAGCACAGTAGTAGAGAGCTGTGTCTTCCAGGGTTAGTTTATTGATGGTCAGTTCAGTTGATGAACTTGATGTTTTGGTTTCATATCGTTTATCAGGAATATATTCACCTCCTGTTGAATATTTCCAGAGTATAAACTGAGGTGTATGAAGGTCAGAATGATGTTTGTACCAGTAAAGGTAGCGACCACCCGTTGACTGATATTTACATGTGAGTGTGACAGATTGTCCTTCTCTTCCACTGACTTCATCTCTTTCAGGAGAGATTGTGTCTCCAGCTATTAGTCCTGGACAAAGTGGAGAAAATGAAGCCATTAGACTAACATTGTTGATGAGGCTGAGAGGAGAAGACAGTGTAAAATATCAAGTGTACAGTGTTACTCTGTGGACAGAAACAGCTCAACTGTTGAGAGATTTCTGCTCTGAACTCCAGTTTCCATCAATCTTTAGAAAAGAATCCAAACATGTTGTTGTTTCTATCTTACCAAAGAAAAGAGCAGCAAGAATAATCCACAGCCAATGTTCCATCTCTACAACAAGGTTTAAATCAACAGGAGAAACTAGCTGATGTTCAACATTCAGTGTGAGAATTGTTCTCTTCACAGCAGCACTTATTATTGACACAATGGTTGAACACAGTGCAGAAGTAGTGCACCGCCTACTTGATAATGTCGCCCTCTAGTGGAGGTCAAAAGTTCAGTACAACAGTGTGGAAAAAAGGCTTCCAGCAGCTTGTCAGTGTGTCAGCTTGTGTTTTTGTACAGAGTTTTGGTGTTTCCTGTCACTGTGGGCCTCACAGCACAGTAGTACACAGCAGAGTCTGTCACTGCAGCAGAGGAGATCTGCAGATCCATTTGGGTTTTATCCTCACTCACTTTAACAGACAGTCTAGAGTTTTTATTTTGTAATTGTTCTCCTGTTCCTAAGTGAGAGACGAGGAACTCTGGAGGTTTTCCTGGATATTGTCGATACCAGTAAAATTCATCACTACCAGTTGCTTTTCTAGAGTAATTGTAGGACAGAGTAACAGTGCTGTCTTCTAAACTGGACTCTTCTTTCTTGAATGGAGTGAGTTCTTGACAGCTGACACCTAAAGGAAGAGATAACTCAATTAATTTGATCATAATTAAGTCGACACGTTCAAACAACATTGGAATTAAATTATTAAAAGTTAACAAACCTTTTAGAATGAGTAGAAAGATGAGAGAAAACACAGAATGATGCAGCGACAGCATGTTGAATAAAGGTAATGTTTGTGGTTTGTGTATTGAACTCTGCTGAATATGGAAGTTCCTCTCTCTTCTATAGTTCAGTAACAGCTTAGCTCCTCCCTGAATCTCTCCGTCTCCTCTTAGATCTGGATTTTCACTTCTCTCTGTTGACACTGCATGATGAGGAAAACCTTAAAACTGCTTTAACAAAGATAAATGTTGAGGGCTGCAGGACTCACAAACCCAGATGCAGACAGACAAGGAGTCAGATACCAAGTTTAAGGTATTTATTGTAACATACTGGAGGAAGATGGCTGACAGGGAGTAATGGAGCTGTAGCACAGAGACAGGGATTGTGTCTTGAGCTGGGCAGAGAGTCCAGAGAGCAGGTCCACAGTGAGATCCAAGGAGACTGCAGAGAGCCAAGACAAAGGTGGACCCTACCTGAAAACTATTAGGCTGATATCTGGGGCTGAGGCTTCAGTGCAGAGGAGGCTGCAGTGACAGGCTCAGGAGAAGGATAAATGCTACTGGGAACGTGCCACCATCTGGTCAAATTCAGGGTCCTGCCTCCAGAAACAAGAGCAGTACCTGCACTGCAGTGCAGTGATAAACAGATTTAGTGTTGGAGGTAGGTGGTTGAAGGGGGTATGAAGCTGGTAGCAGAGAGCCGGGGATTTGGCCATTGCAGGGCAAAGAGAGACTGACGGAGCTGATCCAGAGTGGAGCAGCAGACTGAACCAAGCAGGGCTGTGAGGCATGAGCATTTGTTCTGTGATCATCCTTAAAGTTTAACAGTGTGTGACTCCCTCTAGTGGATGTTGTGGAGTATTCTGTTGTCTTTGCTCCAAAGGTTTTTGTACAGAGTTTTGGTGTTTCCTGTCACTGTGGGCTGCAGAGCACAGTAGTACACAGCAGAGTCTGTAACTTTAGCTGAGATGATCTTCAGATCTACACGTTTCTCTGATTTGTTAATGTCAGCTGAGAAATCAGAATCAGTTGGATGAATCAATCCTCCCTCTGTGATGTAGAGCAGGAACTCTGGTCTGGATCTCTGGTATTGTCGGTACCACTGGATGTTGCTGATCAAACCGTCATATTTACAGGTCAGGTTGATGTTTCCTCCCTCTGCAACATGTTCTTCAGTAGTTTCTGGATTTATGCTGTTCATGGAACCCAGGGCTGCAAAATGAGGATTATTCATGTCAGTTAGTCTGCAAGAGATTCAAACATGAAGAGACTCAACAAAGGCTCTTGACTTTTTCTTTCATCTTTGATCATTTTGAGATTAAACTTGACCAAAAGTCTTTTTCTATCATGGAAACAGATGAAGCTCTAGATCTGAGATGTAGACCAGATATCTGGTTAACACAGCAGGTTAAATGAGACTCTGATGTCTGTTCTAACACTCACCTATAAAGTGAGAGAACAGTAAAAAGAGGTGAAGCAACATGTCTTTGGAGTTGTTGAAGTCAAACAGACAGCAGATGACCAATGTTCCTCCACTGCAGTCCAATGAAAAACCTAAACAGCCTCTCTGCTGCACAGACCTTCTCCTCAACATCAAGCTGATTGAGCTTTTACTTCCTCAAACATTTCTGCTCTGGAGACACAAACAATCTCATTGGTTGAGTTGAAGGTCAGTGGGCGGGGCCAGAGAAAACCTTTGTCTGCATCCAGAGCAGCTCTGCCTCAGAGAAATGTTTGCTGAATGTCCAGGTTCAGTTCTTCACACTGTTGTGAGAGCGAGGCAGGTCACAGTAGAAGGAAGCTTGATCACCTGAACATTTAGTCTTTATCCTGGAAACATGGAGGACATTTCATACTTCCTCTAATTACAATGGACACATCCTAATATGAATATTTTAGATACTGAATCAGCCCCAGCAATGATCAGAAGCCATCGTGTCTTCATGTCTTGACTCGTCTTTGTTAAGGCGTTGGATGACTTGTGGTCAGTGACTTTGACTCCCTCCCAGTCAATGCTGTGGCTGGTTTTGGTCTGGTGTTCTCAGACTGATGACTGATTGAACCCTGTGGTACACCACAAGAAATCACAGCCTGAGAGAACAACAGAGAAACTTGTTTTATAAAGAAGAAAAGCTCAAACCTGAGTCTGTGATGCAAACCAGTTCATGGAGATACTTGATCCAAACTCTGTGATTTGTCAGAAGTTGAAGTAAATATAACAGTCAATATATGTTTCATGTCCTTTATTTTATTGAATATCTTTACTCAAATGTATTTAGTCATAAATATGTAAGAGTGCCTCACAAAGATGGTTGACCTACAGAGTTGAATTTGAGCTTTATCTGATGTCAGAGGATTTTCTGTTACTCTCAGTTATAATGAAGTATTGTTCATGTAAATAATATCCCACAACACCTCATTGTCATCAGAGTTTGTGTCGTATGAAACAACCTTTTCCCTCATTCTGTATTTTTTCTTTAGTGCTTCAGTTTCTGTCTTTTTATCATCAGGACAAAGAATCTAGACTGTATCATCACATCCCATTGAAGTTTAACAGTGTGTGACTCCCTCTAGTGGATGTTGTGGAGTATTCTGTTGTCTTTGCTCCAAAGGTTTTTGTACAGAGTTTTGGTGTTTCCTGTCACTGTGGGCTGCAGAGCACAGTAGTACACAGCAGAGTCAGACAGCTGAAGCTTCTGGATCTTCAGAGGAACTGACTTATTCTGGATTGTTGCATCAAATCTGTCTTTCGGGAACTCAGCAGCATTATCTTCACCTTTGAAAGTATCATGACGCAAAAAATAAATTGGAATGTCATTTACTTCTTGTTTGTACCAGAAGAGATATGCATTTGTGTCACTGGTCTGAAATTTACAGTCAAGTGTAACTGTGCCTCCTTCAGTAGCATTGACATCTCCTGGTGGCTGGATCACTCTGTCTTGTCCTTTACACTCTGGGGAAGAAGAGAACATGCAGAGGAAGAGATGAATCAATAAAGATGATTGATTAAAGGAGAACAATCAGTAGGTTTAAAGAGTTACCTAGCCAGAGAGTCAGAATCAGGATGTTTCTCAGCCAGTGTTTCATGTCTGCAGTGAGAGGGGAGGAGAGAGAGGAAGAACATTGATACTCTGATGGATCTGGGCCTTCACATCATTGGTCCTTCCTCTTTATCATCTCTAGAAAGCAAAACTCCATCGTCATAGAGATCCATCATTTTCTGAATGCCTTTCCTATTCCATGACTTAAATCCTCCATCTTTCTTGCCAGGTGTAAACTGTGTATTGCCCCATATAGGCGTGAATTGAGACAGTGCTGGCATGTCGCCTATGTGCTTATGTGCAGCGTGCCATACTGAAAGTGTATTTTTAAGAAAAGGATTTTTTGTGTTGTTGTGATGTCCCAGATGTCCCTCTGCAGCGCCTCCTTCTCTGCCACAGTGCAGCTGCCATACCACACAGTGATGCAGGATGTCAGCACGCTCTCCACGACACAGCTGTAGACGGCCCTGAGGACAGCAGCATCCAATCCGGCCCTCTTCAGCTTCCTCAGGAAGTATAGGTGCTGGTGGGCTTTCTTTATGACAGCCGTGGTGTTAGAGCACCAGGTGAGGGAGTTGGTCAGGTGCACCCCGAGGTACCTGACAGAGGGGACTGTCTCCACAGCTGCTCCATTTATGTAGAGGGTGGGGTGAGTGGTGACAGACCTTCAGAAATCCACAACCATCTCCTTGGTCTTCTGGATGTTAAGGATGAGGTTGTTGTCCCCGCACCACCGTGTCAGGTGCTCCACCTCCCGCCTGTCCTCCCTGAGTGATGAGTCCTACCACTGCTGTGTCATCTGCAAACCTCACCACCATTCTTGTCGTGAGCTCTGCAGTCGGATGTCATCAGTGTGAACAGCAGTGGGCTGAGCACACAGCCCTGGGGGGGGAGCCAGTGTTCAGGATGATGGTGGAGGATGTGCTGTTGTTTATCCTGACAGTCTGTGGGCTACAGGTGAGGAAATCCAGGACCCAGTTGCACAGAGATGAGGAGGTTCCTAGTGCTGCCATCTTGGACCCCAGTTTCTGCGGGATGATGGTATTAAATGCAGAACTGAAGTCCAGAAACAGCAGCCTCACGTAGGAGTCCTTGTTCTCCAAGTGAGAGAGGGCCTGGTGGGTCACAGCAGCGATGGTGTCACTGTGGACCAGTTCCGCCTGCATGTGTATTGGTGGGAGTCCTTTTCCACATCGATGGTCTGTTTTTAGATGTTTCATCACCAACCTCTCGAAGCACTTCATTGTGACAGGGGTGAGTGCAACGGGGCGATAGACCTTTCAACGGCCGTTCACCTGATCCTGATTGCTCTGTGGTTCTGATGGAGCTTTCTGCAGTGGACTGGTCTGCAGCTATACATCCTCATACACAGTAAACTGCGATGCACTGTGTGTTCTGACACCTTTCTATCAGAACCAGCATGAACTGATTCAGCAGTCTGAGCTACAGTAGCTCGTCTGTTGGATCGGACCACACAGGTCAACCTTTGTTTACCAGGTGCATCATTGAACCTTGGCCGCCCATGACCATGTCACTGGTTCAACCCTTTTCCTTCCTTTGACCACTCAGGACTGACCACTGCAGACTGAACACCCCACAACAGGTCTGAATGTTATGGCTGATCGGCGTATATAAGACACTGTGTGTTGGTGTGGTGTGGTGCTGGTTGTCTTTTCTTTGAATTTCAAAGCCATGAATGTCCAATGTGAGGGTCACATCATGGCTTTAGCTGTTACAAATATGTGAATAATAACTTTTAATGACTAGACGGGGGACAAACCATCAACTCCTGTAAGTCTGGGAAACAAACTGTACAAACCATGGCCGGAACAAAGAAACATGACACTGCAGGGCACTGTGGGCTTCACATGTAGGTTTCTGAGTGAATGTGTTTTTGTGGAGGAAGCTCCATCTCATGGTGACTCCCTGCAAGTGAATGAATGGTGCAGATGCAGACAGACAAGGAGTCAGATACCAAGTTTAAGGTATTTATTGTAACATACTGGAGGAAGATGGCTGACAGGGAGTAATGGAGCTGTAGCACAGAGACAGGGATTGTGTCTTGAGCTGGGCAGAGAGAGTCCAGAGAGCATGTCCACAGTGAGATCCAAGGAGACTGCAGAGCAGAAGGACTGAGGGCAGGACAGCAGGGCTTGACCGGACAAGGGACAGGAAACAAGGACCAGAGTCAGAACAGGCACGACTACATGGGAAACTGACAGGATGAGTTCTGGAGAACAGGTAACAAGAACTAAATGCAAAATAGCAAAATCTGTGAAGGGCGGCCTGGGTGATGGACGAGGGCAGAGCAGAGACCTCAGGCAGGTGGTCTGGGGGCAAGCATGATGGACTGAGCAGTTCTGGAAGATGACCAGGGGCCTCATGTACAAAGGTTGCGTACGCACAAAAAAGTGGCGTAAGTCCTTTTCCACGCTCACGTTCAGATGTATGAAACGTGAAATGACCGTGGAAATGTGCGGTGCCCCACGCCAACTTCATGGCTGGCGTACGCACGTTTCTACAGCTATTGTTCCTTTGGCGACACTTAGAGGTGATGCTGGGAAACTGTTAATAATGTGAAAACAAGTAGTCATCAGAGTGATGTGTACATCAGAGACACACTTATGAACAATTAACACACCCACGTGTTTGCAATTATATGGGTGGATATAAAAGCATGCTCAATGTGATGAAGAAAATGGTATTAACAATGGCACGTTAGCGTTGTTAGAGGGCCTTGCAAATGGTGCAATCCGACGTGAGCGAGTATTTAGGGAACGCAAGGATTTACTTGCAAACGATGATAATTGGCTTATAAGCTGATTTCGGTTACCAAGGCCAGTGTTACTGGAGTTGTGCGCAGAGCTGCGGCCGGCCCTACGACAGCGAGGAGCCAGGGGTTGTCTGTGTCCATACAGGTGCTGACCACGCTGGGGTTCCTGGCAACAGGGGCATTCCAGCGGGAGCTGGCCGATCGGTCAGGAGTGTGCCAGTCAACCCTGAGCCGAGCCATGCCAGCTGTGTGGGACGGAATCATCCGAATGTCATCCAGGTACTTCAAATTCCCATACAATGCTGTTGAACAGGCCAACATTAAAGCGCAATTAGCTTAGAGGCATGAAGGCTAAACAAATCATCACTAAGATTCGCAGGGATAATGGTGTAGCTACGTCAGATTCAACCGAAATAAATGAAACTTTTAAAAACTTCTATTCTAAATTATACTCTTCCCATCCCCCCTTCTGCATCAGCGACACGGAAAACTTTCTGAATCAACTAAATATCCCTACATTACCTCAAGATTTAAAAGACAGATTAGAACAGCCCATTACAGTAGGAGAGATATCTAAGGGTATTTCGGCCATGCAGTCTGGGAAGTCCCCTGGCCCAGACGGCTTCCCGTCAGAATTCTACAAAAAATTCTCTTCGCAGCTCACGCCGTTACTCACCTCAGTTCTATCTGATTCTTTTAAAATAGGCAGCCTTCCACCAACCTTTAATCAGGCTTGCATTACCCTCATAGCCAAAAAGGGGAAAGAGAAATGGGAAGGGGAAAGGGATTGCGCCTCCTATAGGCCCATCTCCTTGCTGAATTCAGACGTTAACATTTTTGCTAAAGTGTTGGCTGGAAGGCTGGAAAATGCTCTTCCCACTATTATAGAAACTGATCAAACCGGTTTCATAAAAAATCGCCACTCCTTCTTTAACCTACGCCGCCTTTGTAACATAATATATTCCCCCTCAGACAATGTTCCTGAATGTGTGGTCAGCCTTGATGCCGAAAAGGCTTTCGACAGAGTGGAGTGGGACTACCTATTCTCTGTCTTAGGAAAATTCGGATTTGGACCAATTTTTATTTCTTTGGTAAAACTGCTATACACCTCTCCCTCAGCCTCTGTCCTAACAAATTCTATATATTCAGACTGGAAAGAGGTACGCGCCAGGGCTGCCCTTTGAGCCCCTTACTCTTTGATCTCGCAATAGAACCTCTGGCCATCGCCCTTCGCAGCCAAATCCCAGGTATCAAGAGAGGGGGGTAGAGCACAAGGTATCACTGTATGCGGACGATCTGCTGTTATACATCTCTGACCCGCTTTCTTCTATACCCGCTACACTCTCCTTGCTCAATCAGTTTGGACAGATATCTGGATATAAGTTAAACATTAGCAAGAGTGAATTATTTCCAATTAATGCTGAGGCGATGGGATTAGACTACTCAAATATTCCACTGAAACTTGAAAAAGAGAAATTTACTTATCTAGGGGTAGTCATCACAAGACAGTACAAAAACATTTACAAAGAAAACTTTGTTCAGTTATTGAACAAGACGAAACAAGACATTACAAAGTGGTCACCCTTATCTCTTTCCCTAATGGGGCGAATCAATTCAGTGAAAATGACAATACTGCTCAAATTCTTATACCTTTTTCAATGTGTTCCTATTTTTATACCCAAATCATTTTTTAATTCACTAGATTCTGCTATCTCGTCATATATCTGGAAACATAAGAGACCCAGACTTTGTACAGCCCACTTACAACGACCTAGGGGTCGTGGAGGAATGTCTCTTCCCAATTTTCGCTTCTACTACTGGGCAGCTAACACTAGATGTCTTGTTCTTTGGCTACACTCCCACCTCCAACCTAACTCCCCAACATGGACATGCTTGGAGGCTAACTCCTCCCAAGGCACATCCCTTCCTGCACTATTGGGGGCAGCACTCCCTCTGCTCCCCGGATCCACTGGCAATATGGTTGTACGCAGCTCCCTGAGAGTGTGGACCCAGTTTAGGAGAAGCTTGGGCCTGCAGCTGCCATCCCTTCTGTGCCCAATAGCATCCAATCACTTTTTCCCTCCATCAATGCAGGATGCAGCATTTCTTGAATGGCATAAAAAAGGTATAAGAACTTTCAAAGATTTGTTCATAGATGACTGCTTTGCCTCATTCAGCGACCTTTCCAATAAATTTAATCTGTCATCCAACAACTTTTTCAGATACCTGCAGGTGTGGCACTATGTTCGATCTCTAATACCCTGCTTCCCAAAACTCCCTGCCCAGAACCCCATTGGCAAACTCCTTTCGCTCCAGCCCCTTGCCAGGGGATCAATATCTGTAATATACAATCTGATATCTGAGCTAAAAGGCACCTCCCTTAACAACATTAAAACTGCCTGGGAGCAGGACCTAAACCTGTCACTGTCGGATGATCTGTGGGACGCGGTCCTTAAACAAGTACATTCTACATCTATGTGCGCACGCCACTCCCTGCTCCAATTCAAAGTTGTACATAGAGCTCATTTTTCAAAATTGAGATTATCCAAAATGTTTCCAGATATCAGTCCCAACTGCGACAAATGTCAAAGTCCAAATTCTTCACTAATCCATATGTTCTGGACATGTCCCAGCCTTGAAAAGTTCTGGAGAAATGTATTTCAGACCCTCTCACTGACCCTAGACATTGTCATAGAACCTGATCCACTCTTGGCCCTTTTTGGTGTCATGAAAGATGGGGGGCTGCCAAAAACCAAGCGTGCTGCCCTATCGTTTGCTCTTCTTCTGGCGCGCAGGTCAATTTTGCTCAGGTGGAAAGGAACTTACCTTCCCACACACTCCCTATGGCTCCAGGACCTCATGTCTTGCCTAAAGTTAGAAAAAATACGCTGCTCTATTCGTAAATCAGAACAAAAGTTTTATAAAATATGGGCACCGCTTCTTGCTTATTTTCAAAGACCTGATGTTATAATTGAACCATGATACTCCCAACACTGCCCTTGATATTCCAGCACTAAGACCCACAGACCAAGCTCCCAAAATGGATTCATGTACCTTATAGCAGTTGTCCTACTGTGATTTCCTATTGTGTATACCACTTAATCATTTCATTCATATGTGTATTATTTGCATTCCTTTACACATATACTTGTGTTTTTTGTTTTTTGTTTTCTTTTTTTTGTTTGTTTGGTTTTTGTTTTTCTGTTTTGTTTTTCTTTGAGTGGAGGGGTGCGGTGGGTTTGAAAATGCAGTATTGTGACTACCTCTAAAGACTATCCTGTACACTTGTCAATATCTGCGTAAAAAAACAATAAAAAGAATTTGGAAAAAAAAAAAGCGCAATTTGCAGCGAGAACCGGTTTCCCTAATGTAATCGGAGCTATTGACTGCACACACATTGCTATAAAAGCGCCATCACAGGATGAATTTAATAGGAAACATTTTCATTCCATCAATGTTCAAATCATATGTGATGCGCAAATGCAGCTAACTAACATCGTGGCAAGGTGGCCTAGTTCAATGCATTACTCATTCATTCTAACTAACAGCATGGTTGGGAACAGGCTGGAGGCTGGCACAGTGCGGGATGGGTGGCTTCTGGGTGAGTAAGTAGTTTATTCTTTATTGTCCCGTATGTAAACCAGCGCAATGCACATTTGGGCATGTGCGCATTCAAATATCATGTTTTTGGTTCTTTTTATTTTCTGCTGGTGAAATTAGAGCTACAGAGCTTTCTAACAAGCCCCTGATTGTCTCCCTGTGTTCAGTATTCATGTCAGTAAAAGCGGGCGTAAAGTTGGAAATGTCAGCATGTAAAGAGGCAAGGACAGAATTTACTTGTACACAAGTGCATTTATTGATTTGCTTATATCTCTGAATACATTAATTAGTTGATCCAGACGATCATTGATGCCACAGATGGCTCACTATTTCCTTCTGCGATTCCGGCAGAGCTGGTGGAGACGCCACGGCCGGCAGAGCTGGTGGAGACGCCACGGCCGGCAGAGCCGGTGGAGACGCCGCGGCCGGCGGAGCCGGTGGTGACGTCGGGGCCGGTGGAGGAGTCTGTGCCCTCTCCTGGCTTATCGTCTATTGAGAAATAAAAAAAAAAAATTAAACATGAGTCAAAGTGTTTAATATCCTGGCATCTTTACGCACGAGCTATGTGTATTGTGAGCAGCCAATTGTATGACCAGTATAATTACAACATTTATGAGTTCAGCATATTTACCTTGGATGATCTGTGTCACCTTCATGGGCTCCCACCACTCCGGTGAGAGCTGTGTCACCCACTAAAGAGGCCACTCTCTTGTCGAAGGGGGAGGGTTCCTCCACTCCTGTCCCCCCGCCTGTTGCGGTCACGCTTCGGCGGTGGGCAGAAACCCTCCGCTTCACCACCACCTTGAGATGTGACCATTTCTTTTTAACCTGTGTGCGCTGCTCGGATCCCACGGCATTTACAGCCTCACACACACGCTCCCACTCACGTCTTTGTTTCGTCATATTTATCCCTGTTGACAGGGTACCAAACAGAGTCTCCACTTCATTCACTAGAATCTTAAGCTCAGACTCTGTGAAATTCCTTTTCTTTGCTTTGTTCATTGCGTTATCTGACCAGACAAAGAGATGAATCTCAGGTCAAGGGCCTCCCTAGGGGAGTTTGGCACCTCTGCATGTGCGCTCAATTCCACGTTGATTTGGGATGTACAAAAGAAACGTGCTTGGATCGATGCGTACGCACACTTTGATACATCTGAATTTACTTGTGCGTACGACAGTTTCTGGGTTTTGGCGTACGCCAAGTTTCAGTAGGAAATCCACGCAAGTCTTTGTACATGAGGCCCCTGGTGCAGTGACAAAGTGTGGAGTAGCTCTGGAGGACAAACAGACAAACAGAACAACTCAGGAGGCAGGCAACGAAGGTGGAACCTACCTGAAAACTATTAGGCTGATAGCTGGGATCCTGTAGAGAAGGATATAAGTAGAAATGCTACTGGGAACGTGCCACCATCTGGTCAAATTCAGGGTCCTGCCTCCAGAAACAAGAGCAGTACCTGCACTGCAGTGATAAACAGATTTAGTGTTGGAGGTAGGTGGTTGAAGGGGGTATGAAGCTGGTAGCAGAGAGCCGGGGATTTGGCCATTGCAGGGCAAAGAGAGACTGACGGAGCTGATCCAGAGTGGAGCAGCAGACTGAACCAAGCAGGGCTGTGAGGCATGAGCATTTGTTCTGTGATCATCCTTAAAGTTTAACGGTGTGTGACTCCCTCTAGTGGATGTTGTGGAGTATTCTGTTGTCTTTGCTCCAAAGGTTTTTGTACAGAGTTTTGGTGTTTCCTGTCACTGTGGGCTGCAGAGCACAGTAGTACACAGCAGAGTCAGACAGCTGAAGCTTCTGGATCTTCAGAGGAACTGATCTTGAGGTGGAATTCAGTGTGGATGAAAATCTCTCCTCGTCTTCTGTTTTCCCCTGGCCAAACTTAAAGCGTCTCAGTATGAATTTGGGGTTGTTGTTTCCATCTTGTTTGTACCAGAAGAGATAATCATTGTTTGAACTGGTGTTATATTGACAGCCAAGTGTTACTGCCTGTCCTTCAGTAGCAGTCACATGTCGTTCTGGTTGCAGCACGTTGTCTTTTTGTGCTCTGCATTCTGTAAAACAGCAACAAACAGTATCAGTGTGTGATAAAGAATCATGTCAATGTTGGATTGATATCACAGAAACAGAGTTGTGTTCATACCAAGGCACACAGCAGCCAGCAACACTGAGATGAACAGAGGCATCATATGTGCAGTGTTGAGTAACTGTGAGCTCCAGCAAGTAAAAAGAAGGCTGTGATCTCTCTGAGTTCATCAACACTAAGTTGGTGGATTAGAAGGAGGAGCCTGATCACAGTGACAGGGCTCATTCACAGCCCTATATTATTCCCCTACTGACAACTTTACGCTCAACACATTTTACTGACACTCTCCTTTCTGTGAAGAGTTTGTCTGAGACATCATTGGACATTTCAGCCCACAAGTTTTCTTTGTACCCTGACATATAAAAGGTGCTAATTGTTGTGACCCTGCTATGGCCCATGTCACAGTTTATTATTACCAAGATGCAGCAGGGTCTGAAATTATCACCCGTCACCCAACAAATGCTTTCAAACTGTTGGCGTCAAACAGTGAGGCCGTCCACCTCTTTGAACAAAACACACAACCAAAAGTTGACAGAGCTGCACGTTTGAAAATCTCTCAAAACTGCAATCCTAAATCAAACGCTATTGGCCGTTTGATTTGGGATGGAGCTCTACGTTTTTCACAGCACAGTGAACAGTTGATGCACTCATTGATCCTGATTGGCCCACATGATACAAAGTAAGTCATTTATTAGTTTGTCATGTTGTCGAGTGTTTGAAGCATCATCCAGTTGGTTTGTGGTTGATGTGGATTTGCTGCTCATGTGAATCCTCCCACAGTGTTTCATTAGCAGCTGTAACCACAGTGACTCTGATAAAACAGGAATTAGCAGAATCCATCTGATATGAAGCTGTGGTTTGAATACCACTTCCCTCCTCTTTGAAGAGTAGTCAGATATCTGTGTTCAGGTTTTTGTACAGCCTCTTCTACACTTTGTATCACTGTGTTTCTACAGCACAGTAGTAGAGAGCTGTGTCTTCCAGGGTTAGTTTATTGATGGTCAGTTCAGTTGATGAACTTGATGTTTTGGATTCATATCGTTTATCAGGAATATATTCATCTGTTCCTGTTGAATATTTCCTAAGTATAAACTGAGGTGCATGAAGGTCAGAATGATGTTTGTACCAGTAAAGGTAGCGATCACCCGTTGACTGATATTGACATTTGAGTGTGACAGATTGTCCTTCTCTTCCACTGACTTCATCTCTTTCAGGAGAGATTGTGTCTCCAGCTATTAGTCCTGGACAAAGTGGAGAAAATGAAGCCATTAGACTAACATTGTTGATGAGGCTGAGAGGAGAAGACAGTGTAAAATATCAAGTGTACAGTGTTACTCTGTGGACAGAAACAGCTCAACTGTTGAGAGATTTCTGCTCTGAACTCCAGTTTCCATCAATCTTTAGAAAAGAATCCAAACATGTTGTTGTTTCTATCTTACCAAAGAAAAGAGCAGCAAGAATAATCCACAGCCAATGTTCCATCTCTACAACAAGGTTTAAATCAACAGGAGAAACTAGCTGATGTTCAACATTCAGTGTGAGAATTGTTCTCTTCACAGCAGCACTTATTATTGACACAATGGTTGAACACAGTGCAGAAGTAGTGCACCGCCTACTTGATAATGTCGCCCTCTAGTGGAGGTCAAAAGTTCAGTACAACAGTGTGGAAAAAAGGCTTCCAGCAGCTTGTCAGTGTGTCAGCTTGTGTTTTTGTACAGAGTTTTGGTGTTTCCTGTCACTGTGGGCCTCACAGCACAGTAGTACACAGCAGAGTCTGTCACTGCAGCAGAGGAGATCTGCAGATCTACACGTTTCTTTTCTTCAGTCAGTTTCGTTGAGAACTTTGTGTCTGATTTCAAAGACTCTGCCAGTCTTGTTTGATTTAGTCCTGAGATGTAGAAGAGGAACTCTGGAGGTTTTCCTGGATATTGTCGATACCAGAAGAAAGAATCACTACCAGTTGCTTGTTTGGAGTAATTGTAGGACAGAGTAACAGTGCTGTCTTCTAAACTGGACTCTTCTTTCTTGACTGCAGTGAGTTCTTGACAGCTGACACCTAAAGGAAGAGATAACTCTGTTATTTCATGTTGGAAAAGACTCAAGAAATGATTCACATTTAACAAAGATTGGACTGTAAATTGTAAAAATGCAGAAAGTAACGTACCTGTTAGAATAGTGACAAACATCAGAGAAAGTCCATAATAGTCTAATGACAGCATGTTGAATAAAGGTAATGTTTGTGGTTTGTGTATTGAACTCTGCTGAATATGGAAGTTCCTCTCTCTTCTATAGTTCAGTAACAGCTTAGCTCCTCCCTGAATCTCTCCGTCTCCTCTTAGATCTGGATTTTCACTTCTCTCTGTTTCACTTCATCGACCTTCAACTCTGGAAATGACACTGATGCTGCAGTCAGCATCATATAAATCAGGTTTCACTCATGTTGGATAAAACAGTCTTAAAGACTAAAATGCATGTAGCACACGTTAGCATCCAAGTTATTTCAAAGGACCACATAAAAATCATCTGGTCCACATGATCTCAAACACTGTGACAGTTCAGTCAGACAACTTCTACTGAATATGAGAGATTTACTTTGAGAATAAATGTCAAAGGTTGCTGTGAGTAATCTTCAAATAAACTGTCAAGATTACAGGTGGTGAATATTTGATAGTCAGATGAGACATTTTCAGAGGAATATTCCTTCAAAGAAACAAAACATCTGGATGTTGAGATCAAGTCTACTTTATTAGGACAGCCCAATATCACAGACAGTGTCTCAGTGGGTTTGACAGGCCGACATCATCAGAAAGTGAAAACTCTCCAGACTGTTCTGCCTCAACATGGAAGAAAACTGATGGAAACCTCTGGATATGAAATTCAGACAGACTTCCCCCTCCATGACTGACTGGAGGTGAGACAGAAATTAAAGATGGGAAATAATAAGATGAATATTCATTGACCAGTCAGAGGTTTACAATAAGTCCAGGATGAGTATGAAAGGTCAAATATAATTTTTAAAACCATAAACTAAAGGTCATCTTTGGGCAGTTGTGGCTCAGGAGGTGGAGCAGGTCAAAGGGTTGGTGGTTCAATCCCCAACATCCCACAACACCTTATTATCATCAGGACAAAGAATCTAGACTGTATCATCACATCCCATTGAAGTTTAACAGTGTGTGACTCCCTCTAGTGGATGTTGTGGAGTATTCTGTTGTCTTTGCTCCAAAGGTTTTTGTACAGAGTTTTGGTGTTTCCTGTCACTGTGGGCCTCACAGCACAGTAGTACACAGCAGAGTCTGTCACTTTAGCTGAGATGATCTTCAGATCTACATGTTTCTCTGATTTGTTAATGTCAGCTGAGAAATCAGAATCAGTTGGATGAATCAATCCTTCCTCTGTGATGTAGAGCAGGAACTCTGGTCTGGATCTCTGGTATTGTCGGTACCACTGGATGTTGCTGATCAAACCGTCATATTTACAGGTCAGGTTGATGTTTCCTCCCTCTGCAACATGTTCTTCAGTACTTTCTGGATTTATGCTGTTTATGGAACCCAGGGCTGCAAAATGAGGATTATTCATGTCAGTTAGTCTGCAAGAGATTCAAACATGAAGAGACTCAACAAAGGCTCTTGACTTTTTCTTTCATCTTTGATCATTTTGAGATTAAACTTGACCAAAAGTCTTTTTCTATCATGGAAACAGATGAAGCTCTAGATCTGAGATGTAGACCAGATATCTGGTTAACACAGCAGGTTAAATGAGACTCTGATGTCTGTTCTAACACTCACCTATAAAGTGAGAGAACAGTAAAAAGAGGTGAAGCAACATGTCTTTGGAGTTGTTGAAGTCAAACAGACAGCAGATGACCAATGTTCTTCCACTGCAGTCGAATGAAAAACCTAAACAGCCTCTCTGCTGCACAGACCTTCTCCTCAACATCAAGCTGATTGAGCTTTTACTTCCTCAAACATTTCTGCTCTGGACACACAAACAATCTCATTGGTTGAGTTGAAGGTCAGTGGGCGGGGCCAGAGAAAACCTTTGTCTGCATCCAGAGCAGCTCTGCCTCAGAGAAATGTTTGCTGAATGTCCAGGTTCAGTTCTTCACACTGTTGTGAGACCGAGGCAGGTCACAGTAGAAGGAAGCTTGATCACCTGAACATTTAGTCTTTATCCTGGAAACATGGAGGACATTTCATACTTCCTCTAATTACAATGGACACATCCTAATATGAATATTTTAGATATTGAATCAGCCCCAGCAATGATCAGAAGCCATCGTGTCTTCATGTCTTGACTCGTCTTTGTTAAGGCGTTGGATGACTTGTGGTCAGTGACTTTGACTCCCTCCCAGTCAATGCTGTGGCTGGTTTTGGTCTGGTGTTCTCAGACTGATGACTGATTGAACCCTGTGGTACACCACAAGAAATCACAGCCTGAGAGAACAACAGAGAAACTTGTTTTATAAAGAAGAAAAGCTCAAACCTGAGTCTGTGATGCAAACCAGTTCATGGAGATACTTGATCCAAACTCTGTGATTTGTCAGAAGTTGAAGTAAATATAACAGTCAATATATGTTTCATGTCCTTTATTTTATTGAATATCTTTACTCAAATGTATTTAGTCATAAATATGTAAGAGTGCCTCACAAAGATGGTTGACCTACAGAGTTGAATTTGAGCTTTATCTGATGTCAGAGGATTTTCTGTTACACTCAGTTATGATGAAGTATTGTTCATGTAAATAATATCCCACAACACCTCATTATCATCAGAGTTTGTGTCGTATGAATCAACCCTTTCCCTCATTCTGTATTTTTTCTTTAGTGCTTCAGTTTCTGTCTTTTTATCATTAGTACAAAGAATCTAGACTGTATCATCACATCCCATTGAAGTTTAACAGTGTGTGACTCCCTCTAGTGGATGTTGTGGAGTATTCTGTTGTCTTTGCTCCAAAGGTTTTTGATAGATAAGATAGATAGATAGATAGATAAAAACTTTATTGATCCCTTGGGGAGGTTCCCCTCAGGAAATTTAGGATCCAGTTCCAGTGCAACACCACAATAGTGCAACAAGTAGTAGAAAAAACACACAAAGTAATAAAAAACACACATCGTAAATAAATAAAATACGATAAACTATCAGGGAGATAAGATAAAATATCAGGGAAAATGCAAATGGTGCGCAAAACAGTGTGCAAACGGCATATGTATAAATATATATATATATATGTATGTATGAGTATATGTACATGTCTATATATAGCAGCAGGAGGTAGCGACAGTTGTTGAGGGTTTTTTTTGTACAGAGTTTTGGTGTTTCCTGTCACTGTGGGCTGCAGAGCACAGTAGCACACAGCAGAGTCAGACAGCTGAAGCTTCTGGATCTTCAGAGGAACTGATCTTGAGGTGGAATTGAGTGTGGATGAAAATCTCTCCTCATCTTCTGTTTTCCCCTGGCCAATTTTAAAGCGGCTCAGTATGAATTTGGGGTTGTTGTTTCCCACTTGTTTGTACCAGAAGAGACACTCATTGGTTGAACTGGTGTTATATTGACAGCCAAGTGTTACTGCCTGTCCTTCAGTAGCAGTCACATGTCGTTCTGGTTGCAGCACGTTGTCTTTTTGTGCTCTGCATTCTGTAAAACAGCAACAAACAGTATCAGTGTGTGATAAAGAATCATGTCAATGTTGGATTGATATCACAGAAACAGAGTTGTGTTCATACCAAGGCACACAGCAGCCAGCAACACTGAGATGAACAGAGGCATCATATGTGCAGTGTTGAGTAACTGTGAGCTCCAGCAAGTAAAAAGAAGGCTGTGATCTCTCTGAGTTCATCAACACTAAATTGGTGGATTAGAAGGAGGAGCCTGATCACAGTGACAGGGCTCATTCACAGCCCTATATTATTCCCCTACTGACAACTTTACGCTCAACACATTTTACTGACACTCTCTGTGAAGAGTTTGTCTGAGACATCATTGGACATTTCAGCCCACAAGTTTTCTTTGTACCCTGACATATTAAAGGTGCTAATTGTTGTGACCCTGCTATGGCCCATCTCACAGTTTATTATTACCAAGATGCAGCAGGGTCTGAAATTAGCACCCGTCACCCAACAAATGCTTTCAAACTGTTGGTGTCAAACAGTGAGGCCGTCCACCTCTTTGAACAGTGAAAACACACAACTGTTCTGGAATTTTCTATCCTTAGGTTACACGAGGTCACGTGTGGGCCTTGAGGTCCTCGGCAGTATTACTTGTTTGGCTTTGGTTGAGAATAGTAGGTGCCAGTCTATCTCAACACTGTGGTGTCCAGGGTTGAAGAGACCTATTGCTGCCTTCATAGACATAATAGATAGCTGGCCGTTGACGTTCCAATCTGCGTAAACAGACATCTGTGTCTCAAGACTAGAATATGCTGACAGTAACACCTGCACGGGTAAAGACATTCTCTTTGGCTAATTCTGGGCGTATAGTATTTCTGGTGTTATCTCGAGGTTTAAAGTCTGACCACCAGCATGAGTTGGGCAGAATGTGAGACCGACTCAGACACTTCTGATGAACTTTGAGAGTGTCTCTAATTCTGCTTGGTCAAGCGTCAATAAATATTACAGCATAAGACATCAGAGGCTCCTGAACACTTTCTTCCCTCCTGACCTCACCATTGACCTTTGACTTCAGCAGTTTCTCCACAACAACAACCAAAAGTCGATGGATCTGCATGTTTGAAAATCACTCACAGCTGTAATCCAAAATCAAACGCTATTGGCCGTTTGATTTTGGATGGAGGTCTACATTTTTCACAGCACAGTGAACAGTTGATGCACTCATTGATCCTGATTGGCCCACATGATACAAAGTAAGTCATTTATTAGTTTGTCATGTTGTCGAGTGTTTGAAGCATCATAATATTAAGTTTATTTGAAAACAGGGACAGTGCACATTAATAACATTGCTGTAAATGCGCCAGAATTAGCCAAGAGGCTATTTCTCATCTGTAGTCCCTAGACAGATGTTAACGTCACCCTAAAAAACAGAACAGAATATGAAAAATAAGATTAAAATGACAAAGTTACTGGCCAAGGCAATCTGCAAAACATGCACAGCAGTTAACAACATGACAAAATAACATATATAACATCAATCAGAAAACATCATTTAAGACATCCCCAAAACATGCTGCACAAAAACCCATGACGCAAGACACATCACACCACAGCATGCAAAGCAGAAGCACAGACACAAATGCATGCATACACAATAAGAGCAAGACCACAATAAGACATAAAATAAATGGATTATTTTAAGTTCAAGCTGTTTCCTCTCTTTATTTTGATGTCCTGTTAATTTTTTTAGCTGGTTCCAGATAATTTTAGAGTTTCCTCTTGCCTTTTCTATTATGGTCAAAAAAAAATCTGCCTTTGCTTTTCTTAGTTTCTTTACCACTTTGTTCCTTAAACTAGCAAAGTGTTGTCTGTCAAGACTCAACTTAGTTTTTATTGCAGTTTTTAAAACAAGATGCCGTTCTTTCATTAGTTTTAAAATGTCTGCATTTATCCAAGGGACGGTGTTTTTGTTATTTTTGCGCCTTAATAATGCTCTCTAGTTTTTTTGAGAATATTTCACTATCTTCTTCATGGTCTATGCCCAACAGTAAATTATCCCACTCAATCTGTTGAACAGCACTTTTAAAGTTCTCCTGTTTGTTTTGGGGGATTCCAAAAGATTCATATTCCTTGGCACTAGGGCTAAACCGCTTATTGCTTAGTTTTCTGGCTACCAGTGTCAAATTGTGGTCAGAGAGACCAGTTACCATATTATAGGATTTTAAAATTCTCTCAGGTCTGTTACTAAATATTAAATCAATTTGAGTACTGGTGGAATTAGTTATTCTTGTGGGCCCAATAATCAGTTGAATAAGGTCAAATTTATCGGTTATCTGTTTGAAGTTCTTTCTAGAGGATTTTCCCCCAGTTGATGTTAAAATCTCCCATACTGTAATAATTACTTCTTTGTTGAAATTACTTTCTTTTAATAATTTCTCAAATTTCTCATAGAAACTAATATTGGAAGAGGGAGGCCGGTGAATTACAATAAGAGTAAAGGACATCTGCGGTGACAAAATGATATTTAGACCAATACATTCCAATTCCTCACAGTTTGACCAATGGATTTCATTACACTGGATTCTGTCCTTCACATAAGTCATAACTCCTCCTCCCTTTGAGCCCACTCTATCTCTCCTGTAAAAGTTAAGACCAGGGACATTTAATGCTGCTGATGGAGTGTTTCTGTGCAGCCAAGTCTCAGATAAACAAAGGAAGTCCAAATTAGAATCCAGTAAAAGATGATGCACTTGATCACTTTTAGATTTAATACTTCTTATGTTCAGATGCCCTCCCAGAAGACCCTTTGGCTTAGCTTTATGATCCCAAACAATTTTTGAGTGATTGACAGTCCGAAAGACATCCCACTTCCTGTTCTTTAAGTGCGGGATTTACCAGTTTCCTGTTTACTTTGTGCGAAATAACTGCACGTGGATTACTTGACCCAAAGTCGACAATGGTCGGAATATTCTGCGGTTCAGCCAGTGTACCGTCCCCCTCGCTCTCCGAATCAGCCGCGACGCTCCCGGCCTCCATGCCGGCAGCCAAGCTCTCCCCCGGCGCCGACAGACCCCCCAACGGCATGTCGCGTCCCGTCAATCCCGGTCCTGGAAGCCTCCGTCAGCCCGGCCACCCCGACCGCCACACCAGCTCCTCCAATCCGGGTAGGCAGCATACTCCCAACAGCGCGAAACAAGCGGGGGCGATGAGGAAGGTTAGTTTGTTGAACATGAACAGATGGTAACTTTTCTCCAGTGCGTACCTGTGACACACCTGTATTGCGTGTCGCGTCCGCCGGGACGCTGGCCTCATCATCCAGTTGGTTTGTGGTTGATGTGGATTTGCTGCTCATGTGAATCCTCCCACAGTGTTTCATTAGCAGCTGTAACCACAGTGACTCTGATAAAACAGGAATTAGCAGAATCCATCTGATATGAAGCTGTGGTTTGAATACCACTTCCCTCCTCTTTGAAGAGTAGTCAGATATCTGTGTTCAGGTTTTTGTACAGCCTCTTCTACACTTTGTATCACTGTGTTTCTACAGCACAGTAGTAGAGAGCTGTGTCTTCCAGGGTTAGTTTATTGATGGTCAGTTCAGTTGATGAACTTGATGTTTTGGATTCATATCGTTTATCAGGAATATATTCATCTGTTCCTGTTGAATATTTCCTAAGTATAAACTGAGGTGCATGAAGGTCAGAATGATGTTTGTACCAGTAAAGGTAGCGATCACCCGTTGACTGATATTGACATTTGAGTGTGACAGATTGTCCTTCTCTTCCACTGACTTCATCTCTTTCAGGAGAGATTGTGTCTCCAGCTATTAGTCCTGGACAAAGTGGAGAAAATGAAGCCATTAGACTAACATTGTTGATGAGGCTGAGAGGAGAAGACAGTGTAAAATATCAAGTGTACAGTGTTACTCTGTGGACAGAAACAGCTCAACTGTTGAGAGATTTCTGCTCTGAACTCCAGTTTCCATCAATCTTTAGAAAAGAATCCAAACATGTTGTTGTTTCTATCTTACCAAAGAAAAGAGCAGCAAGAATAATCCACAGCCAATGTTCCATCTCTACAACAAGGTTTAAATCAACAGGAGAAACTAGCTGATGTTCAACATTCAGTGTGAGAATTGTTCTCTTCACAGCAGCACTTATTATTGACACAATGGTTGAACACAGTGCAGAAGTAGTGCACCGCCTACTTGATAATGTCGCCCTCTAGTGGAGGTCAAAAGTTCAGTACAACAGTGTGGAAAAAAGGCTTCCAGCAGCTTGTCAGTGTGTCAGCTTGTGTTTTTGTACAGAGTTTTGGTGTTTCCTGTCACTGTGGGCCTCACAGCACAGTAGTACACAGCAGAGTCTGTCACTGCAGCAGAGGAGATCTGCAGATCTACACGTTTCTTGTCTTCAGTCAGTTTCGTTGAGAACTTTGTGTCTGATTTCAAAGACTCTGCCGGTCTTGTATCATTTAGTCCTGAGATGTAGAAGAGGAACTCTGGAGGTTTTCCTGGATATTGTCGATACCAGAAGAAATTATCTTGAACAATTGCTTGTCTGGAGTAATTGTAGGACAGAGTAACAGTGCTGTCTTCTAAACTGGACTCTTCTTTCTTGAATGGAGAGAGTTCTTGACAGCTGACATCTAAAGGAAGAGATAACTCAATTAATTTGATCATAATTAAGTCGACACGTTCGAACAACATTGGAATTAAATTATTAAAAGTTAACAAACCTTTTAGAATGAGTAGAAAGATGAGAGAAAACACAGAATGATGCAGCGACAGCATGTTGAATAAAGGTAATGTTTGTGGTTTGTGTATTGAACTCTGCTGAATATGGAAGTTCCTCTCTCTTCTATAGTTCAGTAACAGCTTAGCTCCTCCCTGAATCTCTCCGTCTCCTCTTAGATCTGGATTTTCACTTCTCTCTGTTGACACTGCATGATGAGGAAAACCTTAAAACTGCTTTAACAAAGATAAATGTTGAGGGCTGCAGGACTCACAAACCCAGATGCAGACAGACAAGGAGTCAGATACCAAGTTTAAGGTATTTATTGTAACATACTGGAGGAAGATGGCTGACAGGGAGTAATGGAGCTGTAGCACAGAGACAGGGATTGTGTCTTGAGCTGGGCAGAGAGAGTCCAGAGAGCAGGTCCACAGTGAGATCCAAGGAGACTGCAGAGAGCCAAGACAAAGGTGGACCCTACCTGAAAACTATTAGGCTGATATCTGGGGCTGAGGCTTCGGTGCAGAGGAGGCTGTAGTGACAGGCTCAGGAGAAGGATAAAAATAGAAATGCGACCATGAACGTGCCACCATCTGGTCAAATTCAGGGTCCTGCCTCCAGAAACAAGAGCAGTACCTGCACTGCAGTGCAGTGATAAACAGATTTACTGTTGGAGGTAGGTGGTTGAAGGGGGTATGAAGCTGGTAGCAGAGAGCCGGGGATTTGGCCATTGCAGGGCAAAGAGAGACTGACGGAGCTGATCCAGAGTGGAGCAGCAGACTGAACCAAGCAGGGCTGTGAGGCATGAGCATTTGTTCTGTGATCATCCTTAAAGTTTAACAGTGTGTGACTCCCTCTAGTGGATGTTGTGGAGTATTCTGTTGTCTTTGCTCCAAAGGTTTTTGTACAGAGTTTTGGTGTTTCCTGTCACTGTGGGCCTCACAGCACAGTAGTACACAGCAGAGTCTGTCACTTTAGCTGAGATGATCTTCAGATCTACACGTTTCTCTGATTTGTTAATGCCAGCTGAGAAATCAGAATCAGTTGGATGAATCGATCCTCCCTCTGTGATGTAGAGCAGGAACTCTGGTCTGGATCTCTGGTATTGTCGGTACCACTGGATGTTGCTGATAGAACCGTCATATTTACAGGTCAGGTTGATGTTTCCTCCCTCTGCAACATGTTCTTCAGTACTTTCTGGATTTATGCTGTTCATGGAACCCAGGGCTGCAAAATGAGGATTATTCATGTCAGTTAGTCTGCAAGAGATTCAAACATGAAGAGACTCAACAAAGGCTCTTGACTTTTTCTTTCATCTTTGATCATTTTGAGATTAAACTTGACCAAAAGTCTTTTTCTATCATGGAAACAGATGAAGCTCTAGATCTGAGATGTAGACCAGATATCTGGTTAACACAGCAGGTTAAATGAGACTCTGATGTCTGTTCTAACACTCACCTATGAAGTGAGAGAACAGTAAAAAGAGGTGAAGCAACATGTCTTTGGAGTTGTTGAAGTCAAACAGACAGCAGATGACCAATGTTCTTCCACTGCAGTCGAATGAAAAACCTAAACAGCCTCTCTGCTGCACAGACCTTCTCCTCAACATCAAGCTGATTGAGCTTTTACTTCCTCAAACATTTCTGCTCTGGACACACAAACAATCTCATTGGTTGAGTTGAAGGTCAGTGGGCGGGGCCAGAGAAAACCTTTGTCTGCATCCAGAGCAGCTCTGCCTCAGAGAAATGTTTGCTGAATGTCCAGGTTCAGTTCTTCACACTGTTGTGAGAGCGAAGCAGGTCACAGTAGAAGGAAGCTTGATCACCTGAACATTTAGTCTTTATCCTGGAAACATGGAGGACATTTCATACTTTCTCTAATTACAATGGACACATCCTAATATGAATATTTTAGATATTGAATCAGCCCCAGCAATGATCAGAAGCCATCGTGTCTTCATGTCTTGACTCGTCTTTGTTAAGGCGTTGGATGACTTGTGGTCAGTGACTTTGACTCCCTCCCAGTCAATGCTGTGGCTGGTTTTGGTCTGGTGTTCTCAGACTGATGACTGATTGAACCCTGTGGTACACCACAAGAAATCACAGCCTGAGAGAACAACAGAGAAACTTGTTTGAGAAAGAAGAAAAGCTCAAACCTGAGTCTGTGATGCAAACCAGTTCATGGAGATACTTGATCCAAACTCTGTGATTTGTCAGAAGTTGAAGTAAATATAACAGTCAATATATGTTTCATGTCCTTTATTTTATTGAGTATCTTTACTCAAATGTATTTAGTCATAAATATGTAAGAGTGCCTCACAAAGATGGTTGACCTACAGAGTTGAATTTGAGCTTTATCTGATGTCAGAGGATTTTCTGTTACACTCAGTTATGATGAAGTATTGTTCATGTAAATAATATCCCACAACACCTCATTATCATCAGAGTTTGTGTCGTATGAAACAACCTTTTCCCTCATTCTGTATTTTTTCTTTAGTGCTTCAGTTTCTGTCTTTTTATCATCAGTACAAAGAATCTAGACTGTATCATCACATCCCATTGAAGTTTAACAGTGTGTGACTCCCTCTAGTGGATGTTGTGGAGTATTCTGTTGTCTTTGCTCCAAAGGTTTTTGTACAGAGTTTTGGTGTTTCCTGTCACTGTGGGCCTCACAGCACAGTAGTACACAGCAGAGTCTGTCACTGCAGCAGAGGAGATCTGCAGATGAAACTCCTTTCTTGTTTTGTTATGGATTAAAGACAACCCTTTTTTCTCTGAATATTCCATGATGAGAAACTGTGGAGATGAACTGGACTTCTGTTGATACCAGAACAAGTTGTTATTAGATCCTGAATATGTGCAGGAGAGAGTCACAGTGTCTCCTTCCAAAGCCAGCATTACATCTTTAAGTGGTTTCACTAAATCCTCAGAGGATCCTGAAAAGAACAAAGATATATTTCACTGTGACATTTGTATTCTTCAAACTATATATCTCCATGTTTAAGTTCAGTCTATGAAGAGTTGAGTCAGACATAATATATCTTGGTCATATCTACCATCACTTGTTCCACCTTGATACGTGTCTTGAGTACTTACCAGTATGAAACATGAACATCATCATCCAAACTAAAAAGAGCTGCATTATTTTCACTTGTACTGAATGAACAATAGAGAGAACACAGCAGCTCTTCAGTTCCAAAATGAAGCCTTTCATATTCAGTTGTGTAGCTCCTCCTCTTCCTGTGGTCTGTTTACATTCAGGCTGATGGAAGCTTTAGAAATGACAGTGATGCTGCAGTCATCATCATCCAAGAAGGTCAGACTGAAGGAGGAATCTGCACAGAATTCACCTGATCCTTTCCCATAAACATGGAGGTAAATAAACCTCCACCCTCAGCCGCACCTTTTAAACTAGCTTTGGATGAATTTAAATACCTTGGAATTACTATCGCACGGAAACTCGCCGACCTATTTTATAAGAACTTCGTACTAGCTCTGGAATCTGCTAAATCAGACTTCACACGCTGGCCATCTCTCCCTCTGTCACTAACAGGTCGTATTAACTCTGTAAAGATGAACATATTACCTACATTCCTGTACCTTTTTCAGTGTGTCCCCGTTTTTATACCTAAAGCTTTTTTCAGAACTCTTAACCAAGCCATCTCTTCCTTCATTTGGAATAAAGGTCCTAGTAGGATATGAAGGCCTATATTACAACTACCAAAAATGTCTGGCGGGCTTGCCCTCCCAGACTTTCAGTCATACTACTGGGCCGCTAACATCCACAGCATTCTCTACTGGCCACATTGCCATTTTGGTCTCAGTGATTGGGTCCCTGCATGGGTACAAATCGAGGAAACTTCCTGCAAACTAGCATACCTGACAGTGCTTCTTTGCTCCCCACTAACTTTGAAACCAGATAGTCACTCAGTCTCTACGCATCTGGAGACAGTTGAGATCCCACTTTGGGCTTCAGTCTCCCCAGTGGTCCTCCCCTTGCAATAGAAACCCAGCATGTCCCCCATCATTGATTGACAATGTCTTTGGGCTCTGGTCGAAGAAGGGAATTATAACAATTAAGGATCTGTATGTTGATGGAATGTTTGCCTCCTTCTCGCAGTTATCTTCAAAATTGAACCTACCTAAGACCCACCTTTTTAGGTTCTTTCAGATTCAAGACTTTTTCACACTTCCCAAGACTCCTGCCCCAAACGCCCCTTGACACTATTCTAGAAATGGATGTCAATGGTAAGCTGTGTCTGCACTTTATGACCTCATTACTGGACCCTCTTCTGTTATAGCCACAAGACAAAACTGGGAGGACGATTTGGATCATAAGTTTAAAGATGAGGAGTGGAAAGAAGTTTTAAGTAGGATTCATTCCTCTTCTATATGCGCTCGTCATAACCTCATACAGTTTAAATTTATACATCACATTTATTGGACTGTGGTCTCACTAGCAAAGATTAAACCAGATATAGACCCTACTTGTGATAGATGCAGGCAAGCTCCTGCATCACTCCTCCATTATGTTCTGGCTTTGTCCAAGACTGCTCACTTTCTGGAAATCTATTTTTTACTTCCTGTCAATAGCATTGGGCTCAACAATCAGCCTGTGCCCGCTCGTTTCACTTTTTAGCCTATCGCCAAAAAACACAAAAATCTTCAAGAGGGCACCCTCGCCTTCTCTACTTTAATAGCCAGACAACTGGTTCTTCTGAACTGGAAATCTGAGCACCCACCTGTTTATATTAACTGGGTCATGACATGATGAGCTACATTCACCTTGAGAAGATTAGGTAGTAGGTACTTGAGGGATGATAAGGAACAAAAGTTTTGCCTGGTTTGGGAACCATTTATTTCCCATTTCTCTTCTCTTAGTGCTGCTGAGATCACCCCCACTCTGCCATCAGCCTCCTAATTTTTTAACTGGAGAATATGGAGAGACTTGTCTCTAATTGCCAGGCTTGGGAATGTTTGTTTTTTCATATCTTGTATATGTTGTAACTTCAAAAAATTAAAAATAAAGTTCTAAAAAAAAAAAAAAAAAGATTCACTTGATCCTGATTGCTCCGTGGTTCTGATGGAGCTTTCTGCAGTGGACTGGTCTACAGCTATACATCCTCATACACAGTAAACTGTGATGCACTGTGTGTTCTGACACCTTTCTATCAGAACCAGCATGAACTGATTCAGCAGTCTGAGCTACAATAGCTCGTCTGTTGGATCGGACCACACAGGTCAACCTTTGTTTACCACGTGCATCAGTGAACCTTGGCCGCCCATGACCATGTCGCTGGTTCAATGCTTTTCCTTCCTTTGACCACTCGGGACTGACCACTGCAGACTGAACACCCCATAAGAGCTACAGTTTGAGATGTTCTGACCCAGTTGTCGAGCCATCACAGTTTGGTTCTTGTTAGAGTCGCTCAAATTCTGATGCTCGCCTGTTTTCCTGCTTCTAACACGTCAACTTTGAGGACAAAGTGAGAACTTACTGCCTGATATATCCCACCCACTGACAGGAGCCATGATAACAAGATAATCAGTGTGTTTCACTTCACCTGTCTGAGGTCTGAATGTTATGGCTGAACGGCGTATATAAGACACTGTGTGTTGGTGTGGTGTGGTGCTGGTTGTCTTTTCTTTGAATTTCAAAGCCATGAATGTCCAATGTGAGGGTCACATCATGGCTTTAGCTGTTACAAATATGTGAATAATAACTTTTTTTTTTGTCATTAAAGTTTTTGTTTATTCATACACATATAAACATACAATCAAACTCGAAAACAAACATTGACACCATCATCAACAGACAGTATATCCAGCATACAATGATATATACAAAGGCCTCCTGCGAATCTACATTTTCTTTTTTGAAACAACCAAAATAAACATTCAGCACCATGTCTAGAAATTTCTCCATATGTCCTACTTACAAAAAAATACGTTCCCAGGCCCTCCTAAAATGTTCTTCATCGTTGTTAATTCTAGCCAACATGCATTCATATGATGCAACTTCTGACATCATTTCCATCCATTTTTTAACATCTGGGGCGACTGTACTCTTCCATACTCTAAGATTCTTAAATTCAATTTTGATCCAGCTCAGCTCATGATCTATCCCCTTCCAATGTTTTATCAATCTAGACATTTCAAATGATAGATTATATAATCTTACATTGGGTAGACCCATACCTCCTAATTCCCTCGGTGACCACATCTTCTTTATATTAATCATTGGTCTCTTTTTATCCCATAAAAAGTCTTTGATAATTCTATCATACTGTTTAAACAGCTGTGGTGCTATATTGACTGGCAACATCATGGAAACATAATTGAATTGTGGTGCAACCACCATTTTAATTACATTAACTTTTCCCCACAGTGTGAGCTTCAATTTCCCCCATTTATCTAGGTTCATTTTTATTTTCTGGAGGAGTGGTTCCATATTTGAGAGCATTATTTCATCCAGATTCGAATTTAGTTGAATGCCTAGATATTTCATACCTGAAGGCATAAACTTGAAGACATATGAAGTGATAACCCCAGAGTGACATGTATGCGATATCGGCATACATTCCGATTTATGCCAGTTTATTTTATAACCTGATAATCTAGAATATGACTCGATACATTCAAGTAACACTGGCAGGAAGTCCCCAGGGTCCGCTAACACTGCTAAGATATCATCAGCATACATAAATAGTTTGTGCTCTCTACCCCCTGCCTGCACACCCTTAATCCTCACATCAGCTCTGATTGCTACAGCTAATGGTTCAAGAACAATAGTAAAGAGCAATGGGGAGAGAGCACATCCCTGTCTTGTTCCCCTGGAGAGACAGAAAAAATCAGATATCAGCCCATTGGTTAGAACAGCTGCTCTTGGGCTAGAGTAAAGTATCTTCACCCAATTACAAAAGCCAGGACCCAACCCATATTTTGAAAGAGTCGACATGAGGAACCCCCACTCCACCCGGTCAAAAGCCTTCTCAGCATCAAGTGAGAAAGCTGCCACTGGTACCGGGTTAGAGCGATTCATATGCATCAGATGTATGAGCCTTCGCATGTTATCAACTGAGGACCTTTTTTTAATAAAACCTACTTGATCTCCATGTATAATGTCTGGCAGTATTTTCTCTAAACGTGACGCCAGGGTCTTTGTCAAAATCTTACAATCCACCCCAAGAAGGCTCACAGGTCTGAAATTAGACGGATCTGAGGTATCTCTGTCCTTTTTAGGAATAAGAGAGATTAAAGCATCATTAAACGTGCCAGGTAGAGAGCCCCTCTCAAATGCCTCCATGTACACCTTATGCAATATAGGGGCCAAGATATCAATATAGTTCTTGTAATATTCAACCGGGAAGCCATCCAGACCAGGTGACTTCCCGGTTTTCATGGATGAGATAGTAGCCCTAATCTCTTCCTCTGTTATTGGGGCATCCAGCATGTCTTTTTGCTCATTAGATACAGTAGGCAGATGAAGACCTGAGAAAAATGTCTCTGTGTCTTCTGAATTAGGTGCGCAGGAGGATGTGTAAAGATTTTTATAAAAATTTTTAAAAACCTGATTAATCTCTTTTGATGAAGTTACTACCCCATTATCCTTCTTAATCACTGGAATGTTGTTGGAATTTTCCTGTTGTCTCGCTAATAGTCTGCCATTCTTTTCGCCCCCTTCATAGAAATTAGTTTTTAGCCTAAATAAGGCATACTCAGCCTTTTTATTATATATATCATGTAGCTGATATTTCATATTACAAATTGTTTTGTATAGATTATCTGAATAGTGACTTGCCAATTCTTTCTCTAATTTACGGATCTCTTTGTCTAATGTATTTTCTTTCTTCACATTCTCCTTCTTCATTTTTGAGGCGTGAGCAATAATGTTCCCTCTTATATAAGCCTTAGATGCTTCCCAAACAGATGAAATTGTTTCTGTAGAGCCAATATTAATTCCAAAAAAAATTTAAGATCCTCCGATAACGTATTGCTAAATGACACATCCTGTAACCACACAGTGTTAAGCCTCCACCGTCCTCTTTTCACATTATCTGTGTTCAGGTCCACATGTAATTCCACCGTGACGTGATCACTGAGGGCAATAGCCCCTATCTCACAGTCCACTACTGAGTCTATTAATGAGTTAGATATCAGAAAAAAATCAATCCTTGAATGAGATTTGTGACAGTGGGAATAAAAGGTGTATTCCCTCTCACGTGGATTCACCAGTCTCCATATGTCCGCCAAACTCAGGTCCTCTGTCAGCATATGAATTGCAACTCTGTCCCTGGGTGAAGATTTACCACTGGGCTTACTCTTATCAATTATTCCGTCCATTACCTGATTGAAATCCCCTGCCAGTATAACCTGGCCCTGCATATTTCCTATCACTCTATTAACTTCATGAAAGAAATCAGGTTCCTCCTTGTTTGGGGCGTATATATTACATAGCACTATCCTGATTCCGTTGATCAAGGCTTCAATACAAATAATTCTACCGTCCCTATCATTGTGTTGTTTTAGCATGATAAAACTTAGATTTTTATTAATGAGTATCATCACGCCATTCTGTTTACTGGAGTATGAGCTATGAAAAACCTTCCCTACCCAGCCTCTTTTAACTTTCCCTGCCTCTTCATCCCCCATTATATGAGACTCCTGAATAAACACTATATCTACATTTTTAGATTTCAAATATGTCAAAACCTTCCTCCTTTTAGTGGGGTTCCCACATCCATTTATGTTCCATGATATTATATTAATGTACCTGTTAGCCATCATTTCTAGCCCTGTAAATACTCTTTGATCTCAGTTCTCTCATCATGGTTTCAATAATAACTAAACACATTGAAGAGGTTGTTCAAAACGTTAGGCCTTCTCAGATATACTGTCTTAGTGCCAAGATAAAACATGAAAAACCCAAACATAACCCCGGTTAAAGCAACCCTGAACTCGGTGCTTCTAACTAACCCCCACCCCGCCTCCCAATTAACCTGAACTAAATTAACCATGTCCGTGAGGCGCATCCTGTCGGCTCGTGACAGCACAGCTCTTCCTGCCTCCCACAAACCATCATCAAAGTTACCTTTTTCCCACAGATTCACACACTCTTCGTCTCGTTTCCATAAAGTCCCCCGGTCCTCTATTGAGCATCTCACACAAACTTCTCCGCGTCCTTGCTGTCTCGAAAAGTTTTCTTCTGCCCGTTCCATGTAAAGATGAGCGTCGCAGGGTAGACCAGCCTGTGTCTCACATTTAGCTCATGCAGACGTCTCTTCACTGGAGTAAATGCTTTCCTTTTCTCCGCCAATTCTCTGGTCACATCCTCATAGAAGGACAGTTTACAGTCCTCCCAGTCGATCCCACGTCTCTCCTTAGCCACCTGCAGCACCTTGTCTCGGGCCGATGAACGTAGGAAGCGCACCAGTATGGTCCTGGGCGGTTGATTCGGGCCCGGTATGGGTGCCAAAGAGCGGTGGGCACGTTCAATTTCAAACTCGCTGCCGGATAGCCCGAGCCCCTGAGAGATGATCTTTTCCACGTACTGTATAACTTTGCCCGTCTCCTCCTTGCCCTCTTTCAGTCCCACCACTCTTACATTATTTCTCCTGCTGCGGTTTTCCAGATCTTCCACGCGCATCCACAGTGTTTCCAGTCGCTTGTCACATTTCTCCATGCTTTCCTCCATTCGTGTATTTACGTCTTCCACGTCCGATATCCGTTGTTCTGCCTCTCCTAGCCTCACTTGTATGCTCTCCACCGCATCTTTAAGCTCTTTCGTTGTCTCCTTAATTGAGACAACATCCGTCACCACCACCTGAAGAGTGGCACTCATTTTCCGTATTTCCTCAAACATAGTTTTATCGTCAAACACTCCTCCAGGTTTAGGGTCGCTGTCACATGTCGGTGTCGGCGAGGTGCGTTCAGGTGTTGGGCTGGTCTTTGAGGCTAGCTTACTTCTCGTCGCCGCACCTTTGAAAAAATTAGCTTTGCTGTTGCTTGACATTTGACCGGGAAACTACAAATTTTTGGTCGGAAACTGGTATTGATTCTTATCTTTAACACAGGACCTCAATTTTCAGATTAATAACGAAGTGTATGTCTCCAAATTTACATAATTAGCTGATGGTCGTGAGGAGCTCTCCTACTATGCTGCCATCTTCCCTGCGGTCCCACGTGACTCCGTGAATAATAACTTTTAATGACTAGACGGGGGACAAACCATCAACTCCTGTAAGTCTGGCAAACAAACTGTACAAACCATGGCCTGAACAAAGAAACATGACACTGCAGGGCACTGTGGGCTTCACATGTAGGTTTCTGAGTGAATGTGTTTTTGTGGAGGAAGCTCCATCTCATGGTGACTCCCTACAAGTGAATGAATGGTGCTGGTCAGCTGGCTGGCAGCCAGAGAGTCTGGGAGCATCAGTTTTAGATCCTGCTGCTGGAACTTGTCTTGTATGTAGGCGTCATCAGAAATGTCAGCTGACAGCTCTCCTGTCTTACTACTTTGTATTGTTAAAAAGTCACTTTGTCATGTTGTCGAGTGTTTGAAGCATCTTCCAGTTGGTTTGTGGTTGATGTGGATTTGCTGCTCATGTGAATCCTCCCACAGTGTTTCATTAGCAGCTGTAACCACAGTGACTCTGATAAAACAGGAATTAGCAGAATCCATCTGATATGAAGCTGTGGTTTGAATACCACTTCCCTCCTCTTTGAAGAGTAGTCAGATATCTGTGTTCAGGTTTTTGTACAGCCTCTTCTACACTTTGTATCACTGTGTTTCTACAGCACAGTAGTAGAGAGCTGTGTCTTCCAGGGTTAGTTTATTGATGGTCAGTTCAGTTGATGAACTTGATGTTTTGGATTCATATCGTTTATCAGGAATATATTCACCTGTTGTTGCTCGTTTCCAGAGTATAAACTGAGGTGCATGAAGGTCAGAATGATGTTTGTACCAGTTAAGGTCTGGATTACTGTAATCTGACTGATATTGACATTTGAGTGTGACAGATTGTCCTTCTCTTCCACTGACTTCATCTCCTTCAGGAGAGATTGTGTCTCCAGCTATTAGTCCTGGACAAAGTGGAGAAAATGAAGCCATTAGACTAACATTGTTGATGAGGCTGAGAGGAGAAGACAGTGTAAAATATCAAGTGTACAGTGTTACTCTGTGGACAGAAACAGCTCAACTGTTGAGAGATTTCTGCTCTGAACTCCAGTTTCCATCAATCTTTAGAAAAGAATCCAAACATGTTGTTGTTTCTATCTTACCAAAGAAAAGAGCAGCAAGAATAATCCACAGCCAATGTTCCATCTCTACAACAAGGTTTAAATCAACAGGAGAAACTAGCTGATGTTCAACATTCAGTGTGAGAATTGTTCTCTTCACAGCAGCACTTATTATTGACACAATGGTTGAACACAGTGCAGAAGTAGTGCACCGCCTACTTGATAATGTCGCCCTCTAGTGGAGGCCAAAAGTTCAGTACAACAGTGTGGAAAAAAGGCTTCCAGCAGCTTGTCAGTGTGTCAGCTTGTGTTTTTGTACAGAGTTTTGCTGTTTCCTGTCACTGTGGGCCTCACAGCACAGTAGTACACAGCAGAGTCTGTCACTGCAGCAGAGGAGATCTGCAGATCCATTTGGGTTTTATCCTCACTCACTTTAAAAGACAGTCTAGAGTATTTATTTAAAAATAGTATTCCTGTTCCTGAGTGAGAGACGAGGAACTCTGGAGGTTTTCCTGGATATTGTCGATACCAGAAGAAATAATCACTAACAGTTGCTTGTCTGGAGTAATTGTAGGACAGAGTAACAGTGCTGTCTTCTAAACTGGACTCTTCTTTCTTGAATGGAGAGAGTTCTTGACAGCTGACACCTAAAGGAAGAGATAACTCAATTAATTTGATCATAATTAAGTCGACATGTTCAAACAACATTGGAATTAAATTATTAAAAGTTAACAAACCTTTTAGAATGAGTAGAAAGATGAGAGAAAACACAGAATGATGCAGCGACAGCATGTTGAATAAAGGTAATGTTTGTGGTTTGTGTATTGAACTCTGCTGAATATGGAAGTTCCTCTCTCTTCTATAGTTCAGTAACAGCTTAGCTCCTCCCTGAATCTCTCCGTCTCCTCTTAGATCTGGATTTTCACTTCTTCATTTGTTTGATATTATTTTTCTTCTTGTGGATATAAATCGAAAGTCTGTAGCGTAGGGGCTGTGAAAAAGGTGCTTGAAAGGTTAAAGTTGGGCGCCAGACAGGAGCACAAGGCAACCTGTCGTTTATTTGTTCACATATGGAAAAAAAAAAAAATGTAAACCCGAAAGAAATCTGTAAAACCAACAAAGTTCAGAGTCCGGCTAGCTCAAGCCCTAGCTACAAAAGATAATTACCCCAAACAAAACACAGGTCAACCAAGTCTGAAAATGCAAAATTAATTATCCATCAACAGATAAATCACTGTAGGAAAGAAAAAGTTAATCAAACAATAAATTAATATATTTCAAAAAACAATACTAATTCAAATTCAAATGCCAGTCCCAAAGTCCATAGAATTTAATAACAAAAAATGCATCCACCATAAGTGAATGGTCGTAGATTCAGTTCAGTTCTTTTAGGGGGTTTTTGTTCTTTTTTTAGTAGTTCATGCAAGTCCAAGTTTGAGAGGGTGTGTGCAAAGGTGTGTGTGTGTGTGTGTCCAAAAGTTCAGTTCAGGCTGGTTAAATCTCTTTAGGTATGAATGTGTATGTGGGGAGGTGGAAGGGAGAGGACAGGGAATAGGAGTAGATTTTTCCTGTACCCAGGGGAGAAGACAAGACGGTGGCTGAGGAAGCCTGGAGAGTGACTGGGTGAGAGCACTTATCTGAAACTTTGGTTGAGGCCAGACAGGTTGAAGCTCCAAGTGCTGTAGTAGGCATCCAATGTCGTACGAGCACTCCGGGGTTGCTTTTCCTTCTCAAGTTCTGGTATATCCAGAGTGATAAGTTAGGGTTTCTTTCCTCTGCCTCTCACTTCCCTCTGTTTCTTCTCCATGCGGCCTGTCTTTGTCTACTGACCCACACCTTCCCCCAGCTTCCAGGTGTACTTAATTGTTTAGCAGCCCCTCCCCTTACCTCTGAGGAGGGAATGCAGTGCAGTGATTTACCTCCTGCCACAAGTCTACAGAATGTTTTTGACTTTCAAAACAAAAATCCTGTAAAAACAATATAAGTCCTGTACTAACCTTTCTTATGTATTTCATCAGTATTACATTTACACTCAGCGACTTTAGACTTAGACTTAGACTGCACTTTATTGATCCCTTCGGGATGACTCCCCCAAGGACATTGAGTTTCCAGTAGCGTACAATATGAGCAAAAAAATACAATATAAGATATACAATAGACTCTAACTAAACAATAAACTCTTAACAGTAAACAGTAGGGATCGACCAATTATCGGCCTGGCCGATAATATCGGCCGATATTCTGCATTTTTGCGATCATCGGCATCGGCCGTTTTTTTCACCGATAACCGATAAAATTAATTAATGTATTTTAAAACGCGCTCCTTTGGCTCTGATGCAGCCGTCTCTGCCTGAAGTCACCACTCTCTTGGCTGTGTAACAATGTCCCGCCCACAGCCCTCACTGATTGGCTGTCTCACTTGTGCCAAGTAGCCAATCAATCAACACAGAAGCTTCTACATGCAGTGCCACTGCCTGTAGCAAGTATAAGGGAGGAAAACCTGCAGTTTGGCTCTTGAGATTAAACTTTTCACAACTTCAACACGGGGTAGGCTATTTAATGATGGCCCACCGCTACAATATAATTACCGCGACCGCTTTAGAGCTGGGGCCAGACGCACAATAATAATAGGAGACCCTTACGGTTATCATTACTTTGTGGGAATAATTAATCTCCTAACGTGTCTCAGCCCGTGGGGCGGCTCCCGGTTTATCAATAAACTACACCCGAGGTGATTATAGCCTATAAGTTTAACACCACACGGTAACGTGTCCTTGTTTGTTTTCAGTTGCCTCTCCCTCAGCGCTCATGCTCTCACTACACTATGATCACACAGAATAGATGTTAAATATTTGTCTGTTTGCCGGTCACTCGTAAAGTCCAGGGAAATGATGGGCCATTTCAATGAGTCAAGCAGCGAGCACACGTCGAGTTTTTATCAATCAATAAATTTACCGTCGCGTCTACAACTCACGTGTGTAAAGTAGCCTTTATTGTTTGCATTTACAATTGCCAAGTGCCTTATTCTTATTTATGTAATATGACATACAGTTCTAAGCACAAAAGTGTACATTTAATGTTCTGAGATTCAGAATATGACTTCATTTCTCTAAATAAATAAATATAATAATACATAAGGAACTATAATTGAAAAACTGAAAGTTGTGTCTTTATTTACTCATTATGCTGTTTGATGTAAAATTTTAATCTGAAAAGTAACTATTAAATCTATAAAATGAATGTAGTGAGCCAAGGTTCCAGCCACCAATGGCCTTAACTTTTTTTTACATTTATTACTGCAAATAAATATCGGTTCTACATATCGGCTATCGGTTTCGCTTGGTTATTAATAATCGGTATCAGTATCGGCCCTGAAAAATCCATATCGGTCGATCCCTAATTTTAAGGTTCTTTTACTGGTTTTTAAGTGTCTTAATGGTCTTGGGCCTTCTTACTTATCTGACCTGCTTTTATCCTATCAGCCCTCGCGGACCCTGAGGTCCTCCGGCGCTGGCCTTTTAACCATACCTCAAGTTAATTCAAAAAGACACGGGGAGGCGGCTTTCAGTTACTATGGCCCCCATCTGTGGAACAGCCTGCCGGAGGGCCTCAGGGGCGCAGAGAGTATTGAGGTTTTTAAAAAGAGGCTCAAGACCCATCTTTTTAGTCAGGCTTTTAATTAATCTTTTTAATTGATCCTTTAACTCCCTTTTTAATTCCTTTTACTCTAATTTTATACGTTTTATTTGAAGTTACTGTCTTAAACCCTCAGTTTTAAGTTTGTATATCTCTTATCTTATTCTGCTGTATTAGCCTTCTAGTTCTTAGTGCTTATAACCTTTAATCTATTTTATTTATTTATTTATTTATCTATCTATTTAATTATTTATCTATCTGTTTGTCTGTTTTTAAGCTTTTATGTTCTTCACCCTGTTTTACTGTTTTAATTGCATAGTTTGTAGCTCCAGTGTTTCCTCATGGGGGCCTGCCTCACTGGGATCTGTCTCTGGTCCTCCATCGGGGGCGCTGCCTCGCGGGCTGCTCCGGCCTGGGTGGCTAGTCGGGTAGGGGTGGCCTCTGTGGTGCTCCCGGTGGTCTTGGACCGTGACCTCTCTGTGAGGCAGGCCCCCAAAGGTGGCTTTTTCCTCGCCTCAGGTCGCAGTGCCAGGCCATGTCTCTTAAAGACAGCTAGTGTTCGTGTGTGTGCGTCGGTGTGTGTGTATGTGCATATGTGTGGCAGTGTCTGTATGAGTGTATATGTATTGTTGTTTGAGTATATGTGGGGGTGGGTGGGTTGGGTTTTCTTAATTTTCCTTGATTTTAATCTCTTTTAATTGTTATCTCTGTGAGGCACCTTGTGCTACATCATGTATGAAAGGTGCCATATAAATAAAGTTTGATTTGATTTGATTTGAAAAAGGCTTCCAGCAGCTTGTCAGTGTGTCAGCTTGTGTTTTTGTACAGAGTTTTGGTGTTTCCTGTCACTGTGGGCCTCACAGCACAGTAGTACACAGCAGAGTCTGTCACTGCAGCAGAGGAGATCTGCAGATCTACACGTTTCTTGTCTTCAGTCAGTTTCGTTGAGAACTTTGTGTCCGATTTCAAAGACTCTGCCGGTCTTGTTTGATTTAGTCCTGAGATGTAGAAGAGGAACTCTGGAGGTTTTCCTGGATATTGTCGATACCAGAAGAAATAATCTTGACCAGTTGCTTGTCTGGAGTAATTGTAGGACAGAGTAACAGTGCTGTCTTCTAAACTGGACTCTTCTTTCTTGACTGCAGTGAGTTCTTGACAGCTGACACCTAAAGGAAGAGATAACTCTGTTATTTCATGTTGGAAAAGACTCAAGAAATGATTCACATTTAACAAAGATTGGACTGTAAATTGTAAAAATGCAGAAAGTAACGTACCTGTTAGAATAGTGACAAACATCAGAGAAAGTCCATAATAGTCTAATGACAGCATGTTGAATAAAGGTAATGTTTGTGGTTTGTGTATTGAACTCTGCTGAATATGGAAGTTCCTCTCTCTTCTATAGTTCAGTAACACCTTAGCTCCTCCCTGAATCTCTCCGTCTCCTCTTAGATCTGGATTTTCACTTCTCTCTGTTTCACTTCTTCCTGGTTCACAGACTGGTAGCAGCTTTTTGTATCAGCTGGAGGTGGAAGTGTTTTTGTTTGTTTGGTCATTCCTTTATAAGAGTAAGTGAAAGGTATCTGCATTGATTTAAAGGTTTGATCAAAAGGAAGAAGGACCTAAACTGTGCTTCAAATGTAGAGACATTATTTCACCAGTGTTCAACTTAAATCAGATCATATTAAAAGAAAATCTTAAAGTCCAACATTACACCCCGACCATGAGCTTAAAATCACCAGTGACTGAACTTGAGGAGCTACTAAAATCATCTCAGTTCTCGACTCACTGAACTGTATGAAGGTCTGAAACAGCAGCAGTTCACATGTAATAAAGCAGCTGTCATTACTTGACTTTAATGAAATATATGATTCATATTATCAGTTACATCATAGAAATGGATAAAAATGATTTGATCTAAAGGTACCATGCATATTGAACATGAGAGGACTGAGGATTGAATCTGAGTCTGAGTTACCAACAAGTTAATGGAGACATTTGATTCAAACTGGAATTATTAGAGTTCAAATTAATGAAACTTTAAAATGTTTCAAACAACCTCAGACTCCTTGTAGCATTCATTTAGTTTCCAAAGAATATATTCAGGTTTTCAGTTTAGTTTCTGCCTCTACTCACAGCTCAGCAAAAGGGAAATATTGACCAATTATCTTGAACAGACAGCATCTCAGAGTTTATCAATAGTATCTATGAATGATTTCATAATGTAATACTTAGTGATTATGAAAGTATGACGTTGAAGAAACATTCAGCGTTCAACCAGTCTGAAGGACATTGAGTTTTATTATATCTGAAAGTTATATTCCTTCATATGTCGTTCCTTCTTCTAATGTTTCAGACCAAAAAGATTTCCCCAGATATTTCAGTGAGTGTTTCCATGGTAACACCAGTGAAATGTGATTCAGTGTTCTGAGTGAAAAAGTTGTCAGTGGTTTCGTTTCCCAAGCTTTACATCTCAATTCTGTCAGAGCATAAAGTGATTCTGGACTGTATCATCACATCCCATTGAAGTTTAACAGTGTGTGACTCCCTCTAGTGGATGTTGTGGAGTATTCTGTTGTCTTTGCTCCAAAGGTTTTTGTACAGAGTTTTGGTGTTTCCTGTCACTGTGGGCCTCACAGCACAGTAGTACACAGCAGAGTCAGACAGCTGAAGCTTCTGGATCTTCAGAGGAACTGACTTATTCTGGATTGTTGCATCAAATCTGTCTTTCGGGAACTCAGCAGCATTATCTTCACCTTTGAAGGTATCACGACGCAAAATATAAATTGGAATGTCATTTACTTCTTGTTTGTACCAGAAGAGATATGGACTGCTGTCACTGGTCTCAAATGAACAGTCAAGTGTAACTGTGTCTCCTTCAGTAGCATTGACATCTCCTGGTGGCTGGATCACTCTATCTTGTCCTTTACACTCTGGGGAAGAAGAGAACATGCAGAGGAAGAGATGAATCAATAAAGATGATTGATTAAAGGAGAACAATCAGTAGGTTTAAAGAGTTACCTAGCCAGAGAGTCAGAATCAGGATGTTTCTCAGCCAGTGTTTCATGTCTGCAGTGAGAGGGGAGGAGAGAGAGGAAGAACATTGATACTCTGATGGATCTGGGCCTTCACATCATTGGTCCTTCCTCTTTATCATCTGTTGAACAACTCTCAACATGTCAAGTTCATCAGTATCATCACATCCCATTGAAGTTTAACAGTGTGTGACTCCCTCTAGTGGATGTTGTGGAGTATTCTGTTGTCTTTGCTCCAAAGGTTTTTGTACAGAGTTTTGGTGTTTCCTGTCACTGTGGGCTGCAGAGCACAGTAGTACACAGCAGAGTCTGTCACTTTAGCTGAGATGATCTTCAGATCTACACGTTTCTCTGATTTGTTAATGTCAGCTGAGAAATCAGAATCAGTTGGATGAATCGATCCTCCCTCTGTGATGTAGAGCAGGAACTCTGGTCTGGATCTCTGGTATTGTCGGTACCACTGGATGTTGTAGATAGAACCGTCATATTTACAGGTCAGGTTGATGTTTCCTCCCTCTGCAACATGTTCTTCAGTACTTTCTGGATTTATGCTGTTCATGGAACCCAGGGCTGCAAAATGAGGATTATTCATGTCAGTTAGTCTGCAAGAGATTCAAACATGAAGAGACTCAACAAAGGCTCTTGACTTTTTCTTTCATCTTTGATCATTTTGAGATTAAACTTGACCAAAAGTCTTTTTCTATCATGGAAACAGATGAAGCTCTAGATCTGAGATGTAGACCAGATATCTGGTTAGCACAGCAGGTTAAATGAGACTCTGATGTCTGTTCTAACACTCACCTATAAAGTGAGAGAACAGTAAAAAGAGGTGAAGCAACATGTCTTTGGAGTTGTTGAAGTCAAACAGACAGCAGATGACCAATGTTCTTCCACTGCAGTCCAATGAAAAACCTAAACAGCCTCTCTGCTGCACAGACCTTCTCCTCAACATCAAGCTGATTGAGCTTTTACTTCCTCAAACATTTCTGCTCTGGAGACACAAACAATCTCATTGGTTGAGTTGAAGGTCAGTGGGCGGGGCCAGAGAAAACCTTTGTCTGCATCCAGAGCAGCTCTGCCTCAGAGAAATGTTTGCTGAATGTCCAGGTTCAGTTCTTCACACTGTTGTGAGACCGAGGCAGGTCACAGTAGAAGGAAGCTTGATCACCTGAACATTTAGTCTTTATCCTGGAAACATGGAGGACATTTCATACTTCCTCTAATTACAATGGACCCATCCTAATATGAATATTTTAGATATTGAATCAGCCCCAGCAATGATCAGAAGTCATCGTGTCTTCATGTCTTGACTCGTCTTTGTTAAGGCGTTGGATGACTTGTGGTCAGTGACTTTGACTCCCTCCCAGTCAATGCTGTGGCTGGTTTTGGTCTGGTGTTCTCAGACTGATGACTGATTGAACCCTGTGGTACACCACAAGAAATCACAGCCTGAGAGAACAACAGAGAAACTTGTTTTATAATGAAGTAAAGCTCAAACCTGAGTCTGTGATGCAAACCAGTTCATGGAGATACTTGATCCAAACTCTGTGATTTGTCAGAAGTTGAAGTAAATATAACAGTCAATATATGTTTCATGTCCTTTATTTTATTGAATATTTTTACTCAAATGTATTTAGTCATAAATATGTAAGAGTGCCTCACAAAGATGGTTGACCTACAGAGTTGAATTTGAGCTTCATCTGATGTCAGAGGATTTTCTGTTACTCTCAGTTATGATGAAGTATTGTTCATGTAAATAATATCCCACAACACCTCATTATCATCAGAGTTTGTGTCGTATGAAACAACATTTTCCCTCATTCTGTATTTTTTCTTTAGTGCTTCAGTTTCTGTCTTTTTATCATCAGTACAAAGAATCTAGACTGTATCATCACATCCCATTGAAGTTTAACAGTGTGTGACTCCCTCTAGTGGATGTTGTGGAGTATTCTGTTGTCTTTGCTCCAAAGGTTTTTGTACAGAGTTTTGGTGTTTCCTGTCACTGTGGGCCTCACAGCACAGTAGTACACAGCAGAGTCAGACAGCTGAAGCTTCTGGATCTTCAGAGGAACTGACTTATTCTGGATTGTTGCATCAAATCTGTCCTTCGGGAACTCAGCAGCATTATCTTCACCTTTGAAAGTATCACGACGCAAAAAATAAATTGGAATGTCATTTACTTCTTGTTTGTACCAGAAGAGATATGGATTTGTGTCAGTGGTCTGAAATGTACAGTCAAGTGTAACTGTGCCTCCTTCAGTAGCATTGACATCTCCTGGTGGCTGGATCACTCTGTCTTGTCCTTTACACTCTGGGGAAGAAGAGAACATGCAGAGGAAGAGATGAATCAATAAAGATGATTGATTAAAGGAGAACAATCAGTAGGTTTAAAGAGTTACCTAGCCAGAGAGTCAGAATCAGGATGTTTCTCAGCCAGTGTTTCATGTCTGCAGTGAGAGGGGAGGAGAGAGAGGAAGAACATTGATACTCTGATGGATCTGGGCCTTCACATAATTGGTCCTTCCTCTTTATCATCTGTTGAACAACTCTCAACATTTGCATCTCATTTATATTCAGCAGTGAATTATCTCAACAGTTATGTCATAGTTTGTCATTATATTTGGTTCAGACATTCATGTTCCCCCAAGATGAATTGTAATAACTCTGATGATCCTCCGACTTTTCATCATATTTCATCTGTCCAATACTTTGGTCCATGAACAAACACAAAACTAACCATAACTAACAACACAGCTGAAGTTAAAATGAGGCTTCAGCAGTCTTCATCAGTCAGATCAAGTGTGTTTCTTCCAAAGTTTCAGTCTTCTCAACATGAAATCCTCTCTTTGTGTTTTTATCCCTCCAACACAACTCAGCAAGAAAACTCTGTCCAGGGAACCATAAAGGAACATTTTTGGACTGAAACATCTTCACCTGATTAGTCTAACTCAGACTGCTGAAACTTCAAATCAACTTTGAAATATCTTTTTGTGCAGAACAAGGACTGTGGATTCATCACTTCATCACTTGGATGGAAACATCATGAAAACATCTGTATGTCATAATAAATGTCATCAGTGGAACACTACCTGGCTATTTATTGAAATATCGTGATCAAGGAGTGATACCACAAATACAACAAACACCATAGTCCATATTCTTACAAAGTGAAAATATTCAAACAGCTAACAATGATTCCAACAAGCAAGCTAAAAAGACTTCTTCTTCGTGGAGCCATGACGCGTCAAAACCCATCAATGAGATCGCACCACACAGGAAGTTAAATGCACAGAGGATCCGGTAGATTTCGAAATTAAACACAGCGGACAAACATCCGATCGTAACTCGTCACTTTGTCAACATTAGTTTCTCTCGCTGCCACGGAATAATGTGTTGATCAGCAAATGAACCTCAGACGTAACGCATGTAGTGGGCGAGGGTTTGATCCGTAGAAAGACGGAGCGAAATCACAAGGAAGTCCTATGTGGAATCTGGGGCCACAGCTATGCTAGGCGATAGCAGCGTCCATAGCAACCAAAGCGTTTTAGTTTCACATTATTCTGGCGAGGTCTGAAAAATCTTCGCAACAACGAGCAAGCGAGTGATTATGTACGTTCACTGAGTGAATATTATGAAAATAAAATATATATTTCTCGCTAGAAATGTAATAAAAACGCATTTTTATGCAGAAACTAACTCAATATTGATTTTTTTCACAAAAAATGAGAGAAATGTCCGCCATGTTTTCACCTACTGATCCTTGATCAGTGGTGTGGGCGAGGTTTGAGAAGGGGCGTGGTATATTTGCATATTTTCTAAATATTTAGCTTTACACTCGGCGAGACATTTAGATTTAGATATAGATTTAACATTTAGATTTAGATTTAACATTTAACATTTAGATTTAGATTTAACATTTAGATATAGATTTAACATTTAGATTTAGATTTAACATTTAGATTTAGATTTAACATTTAACATTTAGATTTAGATTTAACATTTAGATATAGATTTAACATTTAGATTTAGATTCAACATTTAACATTTAGATTTAGATTTAACATTTAGATATAGATTTAACATTTAGATTTAGATTTAACATTTAACATTTAGATTTAGATTTAACATTTAGATATAGATTTAACATTTAGATTTAGATTTAACATTTAACATTTAGATTTAGATTTAACATTTAGATTTAGATTTAACATTTAGATTTAGATTTAACATTTAGATATAGATTTAACATTTAGATTTCGATTTAACATTTAGATTTAACATTTAACATTTAGGTGTAACATTCAATATTTAGATTTAACTATTTAAAATATCTCTAAGTTGACAAATATTGTTGTAAATGTGCAAAAAAGTGACTCTCAAAAATTCACACCAGTTTTTTAAACATTGTTTGAAGCTAAATGTGACAAAATGTTGCTGTTATTTTCAGCGTGAGCCGATTTACAAATGGCACCCCATAGAGACAAGACTATCAAAATAAAACAAAACTGACACATGCCAGACCCTGACAAAATTAAAGTAGCCTGTGATCCAACAAATAAATATGAAGTAAAACCAAGAAAATCACCAGACTGAAATACTCACGTTTGGTTAATGGGAGAAGTGACATTTCCCCTCCGACACTATCTTTTTAACATCGGGCTTGACAGCTGTTAGCCTGATGCGCCTACAGTCCTAGTTCATTTTTCACAGCTTCACAGGTGTGTGTTGATCCGAACGTGGTGAGCACATACATGGCCAGTGTCTTCAGTGTGTCATACTTTTGGGGACGAGCCACCCAAAAGGCGCCCAGGCGTTCAGCACCACGGAGAGCAGCCTTCATGTCACCATCAGTTCACTGTGATTGGTCGCCTCGCCCGGCGGCATCACCTTCCCCACGTTAGCAGTTGACAGCCTCGTGAATATGAAGCCTAAAATGTCGCTTTTGTCCCCTAGTGGCTCGCTCCCGTACAGGTAATATGATTCTGTTAACACTGACAAAGGCTAAAAAATAACATACATTTCAAAGGCAAATTGATATATGAAATAATAATATATGACTTAGGATACAATATTCATTTAATTTTACGAGAGCGTCTGGCCCTGATAGTGTCTGCTGAGGAAAATTCTGGCCCTTGGACAAATGTGGTTGATGACCCCTGGTGTAAATGATCAGTGAGGAGCTGTCAGGTTGTTGTACAGAGTTGTGAGAGGAAGGCGGGAGAGAATCCCTCCTTCCTCTCACAACTGAGGCTGAGGTGCTGTTATTCACTTAATGGCATCACTTCCATCAGGTAACAAGCAGCAGATAAGGTAACACTGAATGACACCTGACAGCTCATGTGAAGGTCCTGACTGAGTCACCTCTTTAATCAGATACATGATAATATCTCATGATATAGATATTTTTGTTTGACTGAAACATGGTTAAAAGCAGAGGAACACAGTGCCTTGAATGAAGACTCATAACTGCTTGTTACGGGCGCCGCCGTTTCGCCCCGACATATCTCTTGTGTTTAAGTATTTTGTAGGCAATTACAGGTGTGCAGTTGCCGTCCGGGGATTGGACCTCAGCGGCGGAGGTGTGGAAGCCGAAAGGACTGGCATTGGCGCGGCATTCTCCGCATCCTCTCCCAGCCGGCCAATCCGGAGGGCCCAATTGCCCCAGCCCGGGCATTTAAACTGCAGCCGCCAGAGCATCGTGGCGGCTTGTTTTTGCCTGTGGTTTCTGTGAGCTCGCCTCGTTAATTCGAAACTGTGAACATTAACTTTGGTTAATTCGTGTTGTTTGAGGAGGAGGTTTGTGGTGTTTGTTTTTGGGACTGGGCAGGGATTAGTTTAGATCTTAGCACTAATTGCTCCCGTAGATAATTTCTGTTGTATTCACTAGGTTAGGGGTGCTGTTCCTGAGGGGTATTGCACAAAACCAAGATAAGGGATTAAGTCGGGATATGTTGGTTATCCTGGCTGAATTTAGCCTCAAGTCGGTTGCATGAAAGCAGCTCAAACTTAACCCGGCCAAGTTACTATGGTGATTTATTCTCTGCAGCTAGCCTGCTCCAGACCAGGCTAACAGCCAGGCTAAGATTAATCCTGGTGATTCACCTGTAGTTCCACCGTCAATCCTGTGAGGAATTAATGTGTTTTACAGCATGTCCATGGTTTTTCTAAGTATGTTGCATCATTTTAATTATAAAAATTTTAAGTATTAAAAAATATTAAGTAAAATATTACATATATAGTCATTTCTCATTTCATTTAAATCTGTTGGCTGTTTGTAATTGCAATTTTGTAATTTTATTGTAGTAATTGAGATTACAAAACACAGCTGATGTTGAAGTTGAAGTTGCAAAGATGTTTTCAATGAAATCTGTATATATATATATATATATATATATATATATATATATATATATATATATATATACACATACATATATACACACACACACACACACACACACACATATATATATATATATATATATATATATATATATATATATATATATATATATATATATATATATATATATATATATATATAACGTGCAACCAATTAAGCCAGGATGCACCGAGCAGGCTAGGTCAAGCCGCGCTTGCTCAGTTATCCTGGATTTCTTTATTCTAGTTTTGTGCAATACCCCTCTGAGGTTTTGTTTTGTTTTGTTTTTTGTTTTTTTCACTGGCACCTGAGGGGTATTGGTATATATTATTGGTTGCGCGTTTGCCGAGCCAGGATGAAAAGGCGCGGCTATGTTAAGCCAGGTAAAGATAGCTGGGATAAGTGCATGTTCACGGCATACTTAAAGCCCGGCAGACAATAGCGGACCGGCTTAATGCGTACGTAGTCCAAAACTGTACATTTAATAAACAGTGCTCCACTGGAACTGTCATAATTAGGCTACAATTAAAGGAGTTACAGTACTTTTCAAGTCCACTAATCAACTGTTGTACACTTACAAGTAGGAGCGGCGTTTAGCTCAGTTGGTAGAGCAGCCGCCCCGTGTACAAAGGCTCAGTCCTTGCTGCGGAAGCCCAGCGTTTGAATCCGACCTGTGGCTCTTTCCCGCATGTCATTCCCCATCCCTCTCTCCCTACATTCCTGTCACTCTTCAGCTGTCTCTATCAAAAAATAAAAGCTTGAAAAGGCCAAAAAAATAATCTTTAAAAAAAAAAAAAAAAAAAGTGGCAAGTAGAGGTGCATGTTACTCTGTAGAGCATGATTAAGTGCAAACAATTATCCACAATGTGTGTCGTTTAATCTATTTTTCTCATGTTACGTTTTTATTTATTTTATCTTTCTATCCTTCAAACAAACTGGAGTCGTGCACTGAGCCAGGCCACTTTGTCTCTAAACTGCTGACAAGGCAGTCAGCATCACAGATCATCTGAAATGTTAAGTTGTAACCTATTAAGCTCATTAAATGCACAGAATTAATTTATGTAGGTCATAATAACCACAAATCACTCATTCATTTAAATCTTTACACATACTGGATATTATTTATTTTTCCCCCCATTTTTTTAGACTCAATATTTACAAGTTTGGTTTAGTAAAAGAATTTACATTTAGAGCTTTTATTTTATTTTATTTATTTTTTTAGGTGTGCTGGTGAATTTATCCTGATCTTATTCCTAAAATTCCTGCTGCATGATTTAACAGAGAATACATATATCATATAGTGACTCTTCCATCGCTGTTTGGTTTGGATCGGCCACCAAACAGGACAAGAACAGAGTGAATATATATAAATATATATGTGTGTGTGTGTGTGTATGTATGTATATATGTATATATATATACATACATACAGATTTCATTGAAAACATATTTGCAACTTCATCAGCTGTGTTTTTTAATCTCAATTACTACAATAAAACACATATTTATGAAACCTCTGACAGCAATTTGACAAGCAGTCTTCATTAGCATAGCAATATAACACTTGGCCTGAGTAATAATACTACCACTTAAATCAATATAAAAAGACTGTTGCAATTACAAACAGCCAACAGATTTAAATGAAACGAGAAATGACTATATATGTAATATTTTACTTAATATTGTATTATTTTTTTAATTTTTATAATTAAAATGATGCAACATACTTAGAAAAACCATGGACATGCTGTAAAACACATTAATTCCTCACAGGATTGACGGTGGAACTACAGGTGAATCACCAGGATTAATCTTAGCCTGGCTGTTAGCCTGGTCTGGAGCAGGCTAGCTGCAGAGAATAAATCACCATAGTAACTTGGCCGGTTTAAGTTTGAGCTGCTTTCATGCAACCGACTTGAGGCTAAATTCAGCCAGGATAACCAACATATCCCGGCTTAATCCCTTATCTTGGTTTTGTGCAATACCCCTCAGATGTTTTTTGTTATTGCTGAAATGTAGTTAGACAGTGAGGTTTTTAATTCTGGTTTTGGTTTTCAATTTAGATAGATAGACAGGCTCTTTTTAGAGTTCTCTTTTGGTTATATTTATTTGTTATTTTGAACAGCACTCGCTCGCCCTTTGTTCCTTTTTGCCTCACCTCCTTTTGAACAATTTGAACTTTCATTTGATAAATACCTTTGTTTATTAACCTTTCCACCTGGTTTTATGTTACTTCTGCATACCCCTATACCTGGTCGTAACACTGCTGATAACTTGAAGATCCAAAATGTTTCTCTTTGTACCAGTTTTTTTAGTTTATGTCCTCTCTTACACATTTCTATGGCCTCTGTCTGGACTCAGCCTCAGAGATAGAGTGAGGAGCTCGAACATCTGGAGGGAGCTCAGAGTAGAGCTGCTGCTCCGTCATGTTGAATGGAGCGACCTGAGATGGTTCAGGTATCTATTGAGGATTTCTCCTCTGTCCAACTAGAACTCAATGGACGGATTACATGCAAACATATTGTTCTGTTGAGTTGCAAACCTGTAAAGGAGTTATTTAAAGCTTTCAGTGGGTTGAGTGGGTTCTGGAGGTGTGGTTACAGAAAGGTTGGTGTGTCCCAACATGATACCTGTTCATTCTGTGCAAAGTCCCTGGAAGCGCCCCAGACTGTCATCACATCCCATTGAAGTTTAACAGTGTGTGACTCCCTCTAGTGGATGTTGTGGAGTATTCTGTTGTCTTTGCTCCAAAGGTTTTTGTACAGAGTTTTGGTGTTTCCTGTCACTGTGGGCTGCAGAGCACAGTAGTACACAGCAGAGTCTGTCACTTTAGCTGAGATGATCTTCAGATCTACACGTTTCTCTGATTTGTTAATGTCAGCTGAGAAATCAGAATCAGTTGGATGAATCGATCCTCCCTCTGTGATGTAGAGCAGGAACTCTGGTCTGGATCTCTGGTATTGTCGGTACCACTGGATGTTGTAGATAGAACCCTCATATTTACAGGTCAGGTTGATGTTTCCTCCCTCTGCAACATGTTCTTCAGTACTTTCTGGATTTATGCTGTTCATGGAACCCAGGGCTGCAAAATGAGGATTATTCATGTCAGTTAGTCTGCAAGAGATTCAAACATGAAGAGACTCAACAAAGGCTCTTGACTTTTTCTTTCATCTTTGATCATTTTGAGATTAAACTTGACCAAAAGTCTTTTTCTATCATGGAAACAGATGAAGCTCTAGATCTGAGATGTAGACCAGATATCTGGTTAACACAGCAGGTTAAATGAGACTCTGATGTCTGTTCTAACACTCACCTATAAAGTGAGAGAACAGTAAAAAGAGGTGAAGCAACATGTCTTTGGAGTTGTTGAAGTCAAACAGACAGCAGATGACCAATGTTCTTCCACTGCAGTCCAATGAAAAACCTAAACAGCCTCTCTGCTGCACAGACCTTCTCCTCAACATCAAGCTGATTGAGCTTTTACTTCCTCAAACATTTCTGCTCTGGACACACAAACAATCTCATTGGTTGAGTTGAAGGTCAGTGGGCGGGGCCAGAGAAAACCTTTGTCTGCATCCAGAGCAGCTCTGCCTCAGAGAAATGTTTGCTGAATGTCCAGGTTCAGTTCTTCACACTGTTGTGAGACCGAGGCAGGTCACAGTAGAAGGAAGCTTGATCACCTGAACATTTAGTCTTTATCCTGGAAACATGGAGGACATTTCATACTTCCTCTAATTACAATGGACACATCCTAATATGAATATTTTAGATATTGAATCAGCCCCAGCAATGATCAGAAGCCATTGTGTCTTCATGTCTTGACTCGTCTTTGTTAAGGCGTTGGATGACTTGTGGTCAGTGACTTTGACTCCCTCCCAGTCAATGCTGTGGCTGGTTTTGGTCTGGTGTTCTCAGACTGATGACTGATTGAACCCTGTGGTACACCACAAGAAATCACAGCCTGAGAGAACAACAGAGAAACTTGTTTTAGAAAGAAGAAAAGCTCAAACCTGAGTCTGTGATGCAAACCAGTTCATGGAGATACTTGATCCAAACTCTGTGATTTGTCAGAAGTTGAAGTAAATATAACAGTCAATATATGTTTCATGTCCTTTATTTTATTGAGTATCTTTACTCAAATGTATTTAGTCATAAATATGTAAGAGTGCCTCACAAAGATGGTTGACCTACAGAGTTGAATTTGAGCTTTATCTGATGTCAGAGGATTTTCTGTTACACTCAGTTATGATGAAGTATTGTTCATGTAAATAATATCCCACAACACCTCATTATCATCAGAGTTTGTGTCGTATGAAACAACCTTTTCCCTCATTCTGTATTTTTTCTTTAGTGCTTCAGTTTCTGTCTTTTTATCATCAGTACAAAGAATCTAGACTGTATCATCACATCCCATTGAAGTTTAACAGTGTGTGACTCCCTCTAGTGGATGTTGTGGAGTATTCTGTTGTCTTTGCTCCAAAGGTTTTTGTACAGAGTTTTGGTGTTTCCTGCCACTGTGGGCCTCACAGCACAGTAGTACACAGCAGAGTCAGACAGCTGAAGCTTCTGGATCTTCAGAGGAACTGACTTATTCTGGATTGTTGCATCAAATCTGTCTTTCGGGAACTCAGCAGCATTATCTTCACCTTTGAAAGTATCACGACGCAAAAAATAAATTGGAATGTCATTTACTTCTTGTTTGTACCAGAAGAGATATGCATTTCTGTCACTGGTCTGAAATGTACAGTCAAGTGTAACTGTGCCTCCTTCAGTAGCATTGACATCTCCTGGTGGCTGGATCACTCTGTCTTGTCCTTTACACTCTGGGGAAGAAGAGAACATGCAGAGGAAGAGATGAATCAATAAAGATGATTGATTAAAGGAGAACAATCAGTAGGTTTAAAGAGTTACCTAGCCAGAGAGTCAGAATCAGGATGTTTCTCAGCCAGTGTTTCATGTCTGCAGTGAGAGGGGAGGAGAGAGAGGAAGAACATTGATACTCTGATGGATCTGGGCCTTCACATCATTGGTCCTTCCTCTTTATCATCTCTAGAAAGCAAAACTCCATCGTCATAGAGATCCATCATTTTCTGAATGCCTTTCCTATTTCATGACTTAAATCCTCCATCTTTCTTGCCAGGTGTAAACTGTGTATTGCCCCATATAGGCGTGAATTGAGACAGTGCTGGCATGTCGCCTATATGCTTATGTGCAGCGTGCCATACTGAAAGTGTATTTTTAAGAAAAGGATTTTTTGTGTGTTTCTTTAATGTTCTTATATCAGATGAGTATAGATACAGATTTAATGGTAAATCCGGCACGGACTCCTGTTCGATGTTTACCCAAGGTGCTGCTGCGGTCAGTTGGGCAGCCATATAATACCATCTAAAGTTAGGAAGCTGAAGCCCCCTCTTTCATAAGGCAGGTATAGTAGTTTAAGGTGGAGTATAGCTTTTCTGTTGTTCCAGATAAATTGACCAATTAATTTGTTAAGTTTATCATAGAACCTATTTGAAAGTGGCAGTGGGATTGTTTGAAAATAACATAAAAATTTAGGTAAAATAGTCATTTTTATAAGGTTTATTGTACCTATCATGGAGATAGGCAAATTGGACTATTGATTCAGTGCTTCAGTTACATCATCCACCAAGGGGTCGTAGTTTGTTGGGATTATTTCATTAAGTTCAGGAGTGATTTTTACACCTAGGTATCTAAAACCTTCAGTCATTGTCATAAATGGGGTATTTATTGATGGATTATGTCTTTCCTCCTTATTTTGAAATATTATTACTGATTTAGAATTATTAATTCTATATCCTGAGATCAAAATCTTCAATTAATGTTGTTTTGTTTATTATTTGTTTTTTTGATTAGGAATGCTATTTTTTAAATTTGGCAGGAAAAATATTATATCATCCGCAAATAGAGAAATGCAGTGATCTGGGAGACAATAGACAGCCTTGCCGAATGGATCTCTGTACAGTAATGGGTTGAGATGGTAATGTTGGTTAGTATCTCCACGGTTGGGTTTGTATACAACAGTTGGAGCCATTTGAGAAATGTTTTCCCTAACCCAAATCTTGGAAGTACTTCAAAAAGGTATCCCCATTCTATCCTATCAAATGCTTGGCACGCGTCAACTGACAGCATTGCTGTCTTTTGCATCTTGTTTCTCATGTAATATATTCAAAACTCTAATGTTGTGATATCCTTGTCTTTTTTGTACAAGACCTTGTTGATCATCAATAATCAACTGAGGGAGATATTTATCTAATCTTCTAGAGAGCACCTTGCAAAGTGTTTTTGTATCACTTCCCATGAAACTAATTGGCCTGTAGGATGAGCATTCAAATCTATTTATTTGTATAGCCCAAAGTCGCAAAATACATTTTGCCTCGGAGGGCTTCACAATCTGTACAGGGAGTGACACCCTCTGTCCTTAGACCCTCGGTTCGAGTGAGGAAAAACTTGCCCACAAAAAACCCTTTTAACAGGGAAAAAAGTGGAAGAAACCTCAGGAAGAGCCACAGAGGAGGGATCCCTCTCCCAGGACGGACAGACGTGCAATAGATGTCACGTGTACAGTCAACAAGTCAACAGAAACATTTTGTGTAATTACAATGAAAAATGACAATGGATTACAATGAATGATAAAATGATTACAGTAGCAGTGGAACCTGTGATAGAGATAGAGAGACACAGATGCACAGCAGCAGCAAATCATTAACTAAGTTACTATAAACTGTAATGGAGATCTGGTAACATTAATGACAGTAATAATATATGTAGTGGACGTCATGCAAGCATTGTGTTGCAGGTTTGTTTGGTTTCAATATTAAGGTTATTATGGCTAACATTAATGAATCTGGGAGTGTTCCTTTAATAAACGATTCTTCATACATGTCAAGAAGTGGCCTTAGTAGTTGTCTTTTAAATGTTTTATAAAACTCTATTGGTAACCCATCTAGGCCAGGTGCTTTACCACTATTCATATTTACTATAGCTTCATCAAGTTCTTTTATTGTTAGTGAATTATCTAATATTATGTTATCGTCGTCTGATATTGTTGGAAATTGCAACTGGTAAAGAAATGTGTTCTGGTTTTCTCTATTTTCCGTACATTCAGATTTGTACAATAATTTATAAAAATCTCTAAAGTTGTTATTTATCTCCAAGGGGTCCATAGTTAGGTGGCCAGAGTTTGATTTAATACTATTAATTGTTCTTTCAGTTTGCATTTTCTTTATCCTCCAGGCCAGTAATTTACCTGCTTTTTCCCCTTGGTCATAATATGTTTGCTCAGTCCACATCAGACTTTCAGCGACTTTATCAGTTGTAAGCTTATCATAATTAGCTCTCATAACAGACATATTTTGTAATTTTACAGGGTCGTTATCATTGTAGAATTTTTAGCTTTTTTAATTTGATGTTCAACATTCAGTGTGAGAATTGTTCTCTTCACAGCAGCACTTATTATTGACACAATGGTTGAACACAGTGCAGAAGTAGTGCACCGCCTACTTGATAATGTCGCCCTCTAGTGGAGGTCAAAAGTTCAGTACAACAGTGTGGAAAAAAGGCTTCCAGCAGCTTGTCAGTGTGTCAGCTTGTGTTTTTGTACAGAGTTTTGGTGTTTCCTGTCACTGTGGGCCTCACAGCACAGTAGTACACAGCAGAGTCTGTCACTGCAGCAGAGGAGATCTGCAGATCCATTTGGGTTTTATCCTCACTCACTTTAACAGACAGTCTAGAGTTTTTATTTAATATTGGTTGTCCTGTTCCTGAGTGAGAGACGAGGAACTCTGGAGGTTTTCCTGGATATTGTCGATACCAGAAGAAATAATCTTGACCAGTTGCTTGTCTGGAGTAATTGTAGGACAGAGTAACAGTGCTGTCTTCTAAACTGGACTCTTCTTCCTTGACTGCAGTGAGTTCTTGACAGCTGACACCTAAAGGAAGAGATAACTCAATTAATTTGATCATAATTAAGTCGACACGTTCAAACAACATTGGAATTAAATTATTAAAAGTTAACAAACCTTTTAGAATGAGTAGAAAGATGAGAGAAAACACAGAATGATGCAGCGACAGCATGTTGAATAAAGGTAATGTTTGTGGTTTGTGTATTGAACTCTGCTGAATATGGAAGTTCCTCTCTCTTCTATAGTTCATTAACAGCTTAGCTCCTCCCTGAATCTCTCCATCTCCTCTTAGATCAACCTTCAATTCTGGGAATGACAATCAATCTGGAGAGAAACAATGATGTGAAAAGCTTTGGGGAAACAACACAGGAAGTAATGTGTTCAAAGTGGGGTTTGGAAACCAACAGGGTTCCTTGAGTGGGCTGTTCGGGGTTCAGAGCAAAAGAAGGAACAAAATATTACAATTTTTCATATTATAATATTCACACATTCTGTTATTTAGAACAAGCAGGTAAAAGCAGGGTTGGGTAGTTTGTTTGTAATTTATCTTGATCTTAGATAATTGATTGAAGATGAAGACTTGACTATCTTCAAACCTAAAGATCAAAACTTTACTCAGAGTGGATTCCTGAAGACAAATCCTCTTAAATTGATGTCTCTGGTCTTGTGAACATCTCTTGTGATCCTTGACATGAACAAAATTTGGACCTCCTAACGTCTTCTGGGGTTATCAGAGTCAGACTCACAACTCTCCTGCTTCTAACATCACAACAACAGCACATCTTGGCAAAAGACAGAGTAAGCTGATTGTCTGTGGGTGAGTCATTTAACGTTACCTGACACAGAAATCATGGCTGCAATAGTGCTGCATGGCTCAGTCTGGATCCACCGTTTGTTTCCCCTTTACAGAGCTTGGGTGTTGTCTAAACACCAGATTTTGTTTCAGTGTGCACAGAATGGACAGCTAGCAGACTGTGAGGAGATATTTTCTGAATTTGACAACAAGTATAATGGATCAGAATGGATGGTTTTCCTGGAGAAGTACACTGAAGAATGTATCTAGAGAGAGGTCATCTTTTATGTTGTCTTTTTCTAAATTAAGTAACAAGCCTTTTTGTGATTGAGATCTCTGGTTTCAGGGAAATATCTGATTTGTTTCTGTGTCTTGATGAGCAGTGAAAAGCTCTTTTTCTCATGCTTGACCACTTGATCAGGTGAGTTGCTGTGCTGGTTAAGTAACAGATCAAACAGGCCTAAGTGTAGGAGGATAACATCAACAGTCAGTTTACCAAGATTTGATTTAACCTGTTTTAAGAGTGCTCGAGGAAAATACACAAAACTGACGAGTCTGAGAATAATTTGATCTAACGTCAACATGTAAACAGAAAATGAGAGGACCTAGGACTGAACCCTGTGGTACACCAGTGTGAAAGTAAATGAAACTAAAAAGATGAAGCAGATAAATTGCATGTGCATCTTAATTTTTGTAAACGTTCAGAGTGCATAAGTTCTCAGTGGTTTAATTTCTAAAGATTTCGTCTCAATCTTGTCAGAGAGGAAAGTCATACCAGACTGTATCATCACATCCCATTGAAGTTTAACAGTGTGTGACTCCCTCTAGTGGATGTTGTGGAGTATTCTGTTGTCTTTGCTCCAAAGGTTTTTGTACAGAGTTTTGGTGTTTCCTGTCACTGTGGGCTTCACAGCACAGTAGTACACAGCAGAGTCAGACAGCTGAAGCTTCTGGATCTTCAGATCTACACGTTTCTTTTCTTCAGTCAGATCAGTAAAAAATCTGTTTGATTCTAGAGAATCTGCAGGTTTTGTAAAGTTCATTCCTGAGATGTAGAAGAGGAACTCTGGAGGTTTTCCTGGATATTGTCGATACCAGAAGAAATGATCAGTGCCATCAGCTTGTTTGGAGTAATTGTAGGACAGAGTAACAGTGCTGTCTTCTAAACTGGACTCTTCCTTCTTGACTGCAGTGAGTTCTTGACAGCTGACACCTAAAGGAAGAGATAACTCTGTTATTTCATGTTGGAAAAGACTCAAGAAATGATTCACATTTAACAAAGATTGGACTGTCAATTGTAAAAATGCAGAAAGTAACGTACCTGTTAGAATAGTGACAAACATCAGAGAAAGTCCATAATAGTCTAATGACAGCATGTTGAATAAAGGTAATGTTTGTGGTTTGTGTATTGAACTCTGCTGAATATGGAAGTTCCTCTCTCTTCTATAGTTCAGTAACAGCTTAGCTCCTCCCTGAATCTCTCCGTCTCCTCTTAGATCTGGATTTTCACTTCTCTCTGTTGACACTGCATGATGAGGAAAACCTTAAAACTGCTTTAACAAAGATAAATGTTGAGGGCTGCAGGACTCACAAACCCAGATGCAGACAGACAAGGAGTCAGATACCAAGTTTAAGGTATTTATTGTAACATACTGGAGGAAGATGGCTGACAGGGAGTAATGGAGCTGTAGCACAGAGACAGGGATTGTGTCTTGAGCTGGGCAGAGAGAGTCCAGAGAGCAGGTCCACAGTGAGATCCAAGGAGACTGCAGAGCAGAAGGGCTGAGGGCAGGACGGCAGGGCTTGACCGGACAAGGGACAGGAAACAAGGACCAGAGTCAGAACAGGCACGACTACATGGGAAACTGACAGGATGAGTTCTGGAGAACAGGTAACAAGAACTAAATGCAAAATAGCAAAGTCTGTGAAGGTCGGCCTGGGTGATGGACGAGGGCAGAGCAGAGACCTCAGGCAGGCAGTCTGAGGGCAAACATGATGGACTGAGCAGGTCTGGAAGATGACCAGGTGCAGGGACAAAGTGTGGAGCAGCTCTGGAGGACAACCGGACCAACAGAACAACTCAGGAGGCAGGCGACGAAGGTGGAACCCAACTGAAAACTATTAGGCTGATACCTGGGAACCTGGGGCAGAGGCTTGGGTGCAGAGGAGGCTGCAGTGACAGGCTCTGGAGAAGAATGAACTAGAAATGTTACTATGAACGTGCCACCATCTGGTCAAATTCAGGGTCCTGCCTCCAGAAACAAGAGCAGTACCTGCACTGCAGTGCAGTGATGAACAGATTTAGTGTTGGAGGTAGGTGGTTGAAGGGGGTATGAAGCTGGTAGCAGAGAGCCGGGGATTTGGCCATTGCAGGGCAAAGAGAGACTGACGGAGCTGATCCAGAGTGGAGCAGCAGACTGAACCAAGCAGGGCTGTGAGGCATGAGCATTTGTTCTGTGATCATCCTTAAAGTTTAACAGTGTGTGACTCCCTCTAGTGGATGTTGTGGAGTATTCTGTTGTCTTTGCTCCAAAGGTTTTTGTACAGAGTTTTGGTGTTTCCTGTCACTGTGGGCTGCAGAGCACAGTAGTACACAGCAGAGTCAGACAGCTGAAGCTTCTGGATCTTCAGAGGAACTGATCTTGAGGTGGAATTCAGTGTGGATGAAAATCTCTCCTCATCTTCCGTTTTCCTTTGGCCAAACTTAAAGTGGCTCAGTATGAATTCTGTTGTTTCCATCTTGTTTGTACCAGAAGAGATTTGGACCTGTGTCACTGGTCTCAAATGTGAAGTGTAACTGTGCCTCCTTCAGTAGCATTGACATCTCCTGGTGGCTGGATCACTCTGTCTTGCCCTTTACACTCTGGGGAAGAAGAGAACATGCAGATCACTCAGATCTAGTGTGTTTCTTCCAAAGTTTCAGTCTTCTCAACATGAAATCCTCTCTTTTTGTTTTTATCCCTCCAACACAACTCAGCAAGAAAACTCTGTCCAGGGAACCATAAAGGAACATTTTTGTACTAAAAGACTTCAACTAGTGACGATCTTCACCTGATCCGTCTAGAATAATAGACTGTCGCAACTTTAGTTGGTGTCTATTTGTCTTGTTTTCCTCTAGTGGCACATGATGTTGGTGGTGGAGTATGTACTTTCACTTATCTGTTGAGTAGGAGGTCCATGACACTTTTAAGTTCACACCCCTAAAAGAATGTGGCCATACACAGCGATCTCCATGTGTTGTGGGTGCATTCACACCTGTACACAGAGCAGTGTACTTGTGACTTGATTACCAAGACACATGTCAATGCAAGGTGTGAAGGAGGTCAGTTTTTCTTGAAGCCAAACAAAAGATGTGTCCAATCAAATTCACAGCTGATTATGAGTTTGTCTCTGAAGAGCCTGGCATGGAACAAAACTGACACCTGTACATGAAGGATGGATGGATGGATGGATGGATGGATGGATGGATGGATGGATGGATGGATGGATGGATAGACCACCACTTACCATCTTTGTAATGAGTCCGTGCAGTTCAGAAATGATGCAAGGTCCTGACTGCCACAATGTCATCAAAGTCCTCAGCCAATCACTCCTTAGCTTGGTTGGGTGGTGCTGTTGCCATGGAGACAGGTAGGTCATTTCCTGTCAGAGGAGTCAGTCAGAAAATTTAGCATCATAATTAATTTATTGTTAATTACAACAATCAATTCTGAGAGTTTGTGAGGTCAGTGAATGATTGAGAGTGTTACCTGTGGACCTGTGTCCATACAATGAGGACACCATGAGGACGGTGGAGATGCAGTAAGGATAGAACACCACCAGGTGGCGGAGCAGGCTGAACACCAGCGGGAGGGTGGAGGAGGCTGTGGTTGTAGGTCCACCTGTAGAGAGATTCCCACCTGGTCACGTGAACATCAGGATGAAATCAGTCTGAAATCAAAGGTAACCTCCTCACCTGTGACAGTGATCCAGCTGGGTGGAGACTCTCCATGACTGCTGATGTTACACTTGTAGAGGCCTTCATCAGACCTGGAAACATGGTGGATGGTCATGTGACCTTTAGGCTCAGTCCTGATGAAGGAGCCATCTTTATAGAAATCAGCTGGGAGGTTGGAGGAAGCGCTCTTTGTTTCACAGTGCAGAGTGACATCATCTCCCTCCATCACAGGGAGGACAGGACTCTGCAGGATCACTGCTCCACCTCAACACAGAGACAAACTTCAGCTAACAACGACTGTTACTCTTGCACCACCCTTAGAACAAACTCGTGTCCTGCAGTGTGTTTATTTATTAACGAGGAAAAGGACAGCTGGTGGTCAACTTGGTGAAGATTCAGAGTTCAGTAATTGCAGATGGTGCAACTGAGCAGAGTGAAGAGTCAAACTAAGTCCTGACTACATTAAAAAATGTTTTACTTTATACTCAGATTTATAATCAGACTTACAGTTTTTCTCAATTGCTAAAACACAATTTCTGAAACCTTGCTCCATTTTCTGAAAACATTAAACACAAAACTTCGTCTTCAAGCACTATTTACAAAACCTCTGACTTCTCTTGCAAAATCAAACTTTTGCCTCAAAACAGTTTTACCTGCTCCAAACCAAACACTGCTCTCAAATCATAAACAAAGCGATCAGAATGATATACACTATCAAGCAGTCAGTAAACAATACACCAAAATATAGAAAACACATTGTTCAAAACATAAAGTTCTCAGGGAGAAGTACATTTTTAATCCCAAAACAAATTTCATATTTTTCCATCTTTTGATGAATGAAAACATGTTCTATCATAGTAGCTCAACATTGATCAGAAATTACTACTCTGCTTTGCTCTTTGCATTTTTTTTGTTCTTCCTCCTCCTTGTATTTTTACAGTACTGTACCTGCATCTCACAAACTTGTCCTTTGTCTCTGTGATACTGTAATTCTTGTTCTTTGTTGATATGAACCTGCAACCAGTCAAAATCTATTGAGCAGTCAGTGCTGTAAACAAATGGAAAGCACAATGTTCAGGGCAAGACAATTTGTTTATTGCAATTCTACAGAAAGTAGATGTGCAGTTACAAAAGAAATTCATGCAGTTGTAACCCATGTAAAACCCTCTCTCTGCCGGTACTCTGCGATGTGTTGTGCGACAATAAACCGGGAAACGGGCTGGTGGTTTCTGACAATTCTTTACTCGGTCTGTCACAAAATAAACAAAAACAGGAGAGACTTGAGCGGTGTACATGAGGAGGTTGTCGACACTTCTGCAGACATGTTCCAGTCAGACTCTCTTTTACCCATAAAATAATAGTGGTTTTATCAAAGCAACCAGAAAATAATATGTAAAAATGTAAAATATCATTCCCAAAACGTTATATTAAATTGACATAAATAAAAATAAATTAACTGAAATAATGTAAATTATTCTCAGAGGACCCTCATTCATTCATCTCACATGTAAATAGCATCCCCACATATTAACCAGTGGACATACAATAAACGTAATTAACCATCTCCATACCTGTCACAAAATAAACAAAAACAGGAGAGACTTGAGCGGTGTACATGAGGAGGTTGTCGACACTTCTGCCGAGGAGAAGGAAAAAGAGTCACATTCAAAACAAAAACACCGTGAATCGGCTCTCAGCTTCAGCGTGTCATGTAAACATTATGTGTACATTATCATGTAAGCGATATTCACAGACTGCTTCAGAGTTACTTTTTACACACACACAATGCGGTTAACGGCTGAAAACACTCCCAACAACATCCCGGCATGAACCGAACTGGTCCCGTTAAACAACGGTCTCATAAAACAACATTTTTGTACTTTTAGTGGGAGAGAAGCTTCCACCATCCTACCTGCAGACATGTTCCAGTCAGACTCTGACCAGAACGCGCAGGCGCAGCACCTCAAAACTCCCCGTCATAGCCCCTCCCCTACATACACACACACAGAGCTCCCCAAAACAGACAGGCAGAGGAGAAAAACCTTAACAGAGTGAAAAATAAAATAATAACTGAATATTTTGGTGAAATTATATTAAAGTCAATATCCAACTGTTACACAGTACAACACATACAGTGATGAAAATGTCTATTGAAACAGCTGCATGTGGTGTAGTACAGTACATTTGCTATTACAGAAATACAGTAGTATACTGAACCTGTTCTCTTCTCTGAATGTCCTTACTATGGTGGACACACACTCTAAGTCCTGCTTCCCTCATTGTCAGTCCATGGACAAGAACATGATCAATGATTGTTACTTGAATTTCATCGGATATTTCCACTCTGTCTTCCTCTTCGTCCTCCTCTTCTTCTTTCTTGTCCTCCTCCTCTTCCTCCTCGTCCCACCTCACACTCGTCCTCTCACATAGTTTCTTCTATCCATTCTCAGACTTTCTCATTCCCACCTTCAACAACCTGTTTGCTCTCTGATCTGGCTTATATTGGCTGTGTCACATCATTTGAAACAAGTGAAATCAGTTTTGAGTGGTTGTGTTTAATCAATGACATGTCTGCTCTATTTGTATTTAATTGTTGCCACCTGTGTTTACCAGTATGGATGACATGTGCATCAGAGTGCAGAATGTGTTTAGAGTTTTGCTGAAAGATCTGCAAACTGTGTTTTACCATGTGAAATGGGTTAAGGTGACAACAGACTGAACAATTAGCTAAATGAGTTCAGGCAACTGAGAACTTTGTTCAGCCAATGGGCTTTAGTGTTTTAATGTATTGTGTTTTCGTGTTTTAAACTCAGCTGGTGTCAATGAACGGTACAGCCACATGGGGGCGGTACTGTGGCTGAAGATTGTCTGATCTTACCAGTGACAGTGATGGTGATGGTGTTACTGGTTTCTCCCTCTCTGGACTCACACCAGTAAACTCCACTGTCCAATGGGACAATGAAGCTGATGTCACATGAAGAACCAGCTGATTCTCCCCACCCAGTTCCACACTGAGTCCTGGTTCTTTTGGTCGTGTTCCTCATCAGCGTCCATCCAGCAGAGCTGTCGTCCTCCTCACAGCTCAGAGAGACAGACTGTCCTTCAAACATCTGAGAGCTGCTGGGACTCACCGTCAGAGAGGCTGCAGGAAGACATATTATTCATATTTATAATAATGGGTAATAACCCATCTATGGATATAAATATGTTAATATGTTGATATGTGTATATGTTATTATAGACCAAATGTGAAACATTTAAAATATGAAAACTATAAACTGTAAATAAATGTAGAGTGTGTCTGACATACATTATTATTGACACTGCAGCAGCACAGAGACTTCAATACAGTTAGTCAAAGGCAGGCTTGAGCCAGCCAGCAACCAGTCATGTTGACTCATGTTTATGTTCTATGATGAGAGAAGATCGTTAAAAAGTCACTTCAACATAATAAAGTCTGACCATCATGGGCTGAAACTGTAATCACACTCATCCTAAAACCAGGGAGAGATCATCAGCATCATTATTATTATTATTATTATTATTATTATTATTATTATTATAATTGTTGTTGTTGTTGTTGTTATAGACCAATCACAATATTGAATGTAGATTATAAAATAACAACAATTCTCTCCAAACAAAGCACCATGTTAGTCAGCACTGATGCAGAAGAAGAATCTGACTGAGTCAGTGTAAGAATGATCAGTACCATGTATGAATGTATGAGGACATTACACCAACAACACACTGCCAGATTTCATTTACAGAGGTCAACTAGACAAAGCTTCACCCACACAGATCATATATATTGGTATAGATCATATTTATTAGTACAGATCATATTTATTAGTACAGATCATGTTTATTAGTATAGATCAGATTTATTAGTACAGATCATATTTATTGGTATAGATCATATTTATTAGTACAGATCATATTTATTAGTACAGATCATGTTTATTAGTATAGATCAGATTTATTAGTACAGATCATATTTATTAGTACAGATCATATTTATTGGTATAGATCATATTTATTAGTACAGATCATTTTTATTAGTACAGATCATTTTTATTAGTACAGATCATTTTTATTATTTCATCCCTGCACTGTGCTCCATCGCATCATTTCATTACACATTCCTATACAGTGTAAAACGTTATCCTTATTTATACATGGATGGATATGTACATAGTTTTATGTTTACCTGTTTTTGTCTGTTTGTAACATTGAAGTAAACATTTCCAAATTAAAGTTATTTTCTTTATTTGTCCTCTTTATAAAACCTTCAACACAGGAAGTCCACCAGTGTACAGACAGGAAGTGATCTCAGACACACACACACACACACACACACAGACAGGCAGGCAGACACACAGACACACACACAGACAGACACACAGGCAGGCAGAGGAGGTGTGATTCAGTAATCTCAGAGAATATGAAGAATAGCCAATCATTTATAATAATAATAATAATAATAATAATAATAGTAATAATAACGCCCTGTCAGTTTGACACTTACAGGGCGTGGGACCTTTAACTCTTAGAACAAGGCCGCTCATTGGTCAACAGCATCAGGTGGCTGCTAACCATCCAATCACAGGCCTGGATGTTAGTACGTCACCGCCCTGTTTGCTTGTCAGCAGGAAGACAGTCTGCAGATGGTTTCCTGTCACAAACGGATTTATTATGAATTATTATTAATTATTATTAATTATCTTTATTGATCTGAAGTCAACTGTGATCATCGTTCCCGCCTCCAGCTTCCGTTTCAACGTCAGGTGTCACCGGAGGGGAAGCTAACCGGACAGCTAGCCGCTCCCGTTAGCCCGGTGCTCGCTGCCCGCTGCACGCTGCCCGGTGCTCGGTGCTCGCTGCCCGGTGCTCAGTGCTCGCTGCTCGGTGCCCGCTGCTCGCTGCTCGGTGCCGGGCACCGTCACAGGTGAGCGGCTCACACAGCTGGTCTGAGCCCAGACACACCCTCTGATAGCCGGGCTGGCAGGCTGACAGCAGCCGCTCCCTCATCACCGTGTCCGGCTGCCGGCAGGAGGAGGACACGCTGCGGGCTGTCCTGCACACACGAGCACGCGCCCTGCACACGCGACTGAACACCTGAAATCACAGGAAAGGTTTGTTGTCTCCAGACTGTAGTTTGCTGTCTGTAGTTTGTTGTCTGTAGTTTGCTGTCTCCAGACTGTAGTCTGTTGTCTGTAGTTTGTTGTCTGCTGTCTGTAGTTTGCTGTCTGTAGTTTGTTGTCTGCTGTCTGTAGTTTGCTGTCTGTTGTCTGTAGTTTGCTGTCTGTAGTTTGTTGTCTGCTGTCTGTAGTTTGCTGTCTGTAGTTTGTTGTCTGCTGTCTGTAGTTTGTTGTCTGCTGTCTGTAGTTTGCTGTCTGTAGTTTGTTGTCTGCTGTCTGTAGTTTGCTGTCTGTAGTCTGTTGTCTGTAGTTTGTTGTCTGTAGTTTGCTGTCTGTAGTTTGTTGTCTGTAGTTTGCTGCCTGTAGTTTGCTGTCTGTAGTTTGTTGTCTGTAGTTTGCTGTCTGTAGTCTGTTGTCTGTAGTTTGCTGTCTGTAGTTTGCTGTCTCCAGACTGTAGTTTCTAGTCTGTAGTTTGCTGTCTGTAGTCTGCTGTCTGTAGTTTGTTGTCTCCAGACTGTAGTTTGCTGTCTGTAGTTTGCTGTCTCCAGACTGTAGTTTGCTGTCTGTAGTTTGTTGTCTGTAGTTTGTTGTCTGTAGTTTGCTGTCTCCAGATTGTAGTCTGCTGTCTGTAGTCTGCTGTCTGTAGTTTGTTGTCTCCAGACTGTAGTTTGTTGTCTGTAGTTTGTTGTCTGCTGTCTGCTGTCTGTAGTTTGTTGTCTGTAGTTTGCTGTCTGTAGTTTGTTGTCTGCTGTCTGTAGTTTGCTGTCTGTAGGTTGTTGTCTGTAGTTTGCTGTCTGTAGTTTGTTGTCTGCTGTCTGTAGTTTGCTGTCTGTAGTTTGCTGTCTGTAGTTTGTTGTCTGCTGTCTGTAGTTTGCTGTCTGTAGTTTGATAAGATAAGATAAGATAGACCTTTATTGTCCCACAATGGGGAAATTCACAATGTTGCAGCAGCAAAGTGGATAGTAACAGAAAAAGAGCTATTAGCAAAAATAAGAATAAGAAATAGGAAAAAAATAATAATATAATATAAAACACTATAAACACACTATAAACACTATAATATAATATAAAATTGTCCAGACTGTAGTTTGCTGTCTGTAGTTTGCTGTCTCCAGACTGTAGTTTGCTGTCTGTAGTTTGTTGTCTGTAGTTTGTTGTCTGTAGTTTGCTGTCTGTAGTCTGTTGTCTGTAGTTTGCTGTCTGTAGTTTGCTGTCTGTAGTTTGTTGTCTGCTGTCTGTAGTTTGCTGTCTGTAGTTTGTTGTCTGCTGTCTGTTGTCTGCTGTCTGTAGTTTGTTGTCTGCTGTCTGTAGTTTGTTGTCTGCTGTCTGTAGTTTGCTGTCTGTAGTTTGTTGTCTGCTGTCTGTAGTTTGTTGTCTGTAGTCTGTTGTCTGTAGTTTGTTGTCTGTAGTTTGCTGCCTGTAGTTTGCTGTCTGTAGTTTGTTGTCTGTAGTTTGCTGTCTGTAGTCTGTAGTTTGCTGTCTGTAGTTTGCTGTCTCCAGACTGTAGTTTCTAGTCTGTAGTTTGCTGTCTGTAGTCTGCTGTCTGTAGTTTGTTGTCTCCAGACTGTAGTTTGCTGTCTGTAGTTTGCTGTCTCCAGACTGTAGTTTGCTGTCTGTAGTTTGTTGTCTGTAGTTTGCTGTCTCCAGACTGTAGTCTGCTGTCTGTAGTCTGCTGTCTGTAGTTTGTTGTCTGTAGTTTGTTGTCTGCTGTCTGTTGTCTGCTGTCTGTAGTTTGTTGTCTGTAGTTTGCTGTCTGTAGTTTGTTGTCTGCTGTCTGTAGTTTGCTGTCTGTAGTTTGTTGTCTGTAGTTTGCTGTCTGTAGTTTGTTGTCTGCTGTCTGTAGTTTGCTGTCTGTAGTTTGCTGTCTGTAGTTTGTTGTCTGCTGTCTGTAGGTTGTTGTCTGTAGTTTGCTGTCTGTAGTTTGTTGTCTGCTGTCTGTAGTTTGCTGTCTGTAGTTTGCTGTCTGTAGTTTGTTGTCTGCTGTCTGTAGTTTGCTGTCTGTAGTTTGATAAGATAAGATAAGATAAGATAGACCTTTATTGTCCCACAATGGGGAAATTCACAATGTTGCAGCAGCAAAGTGGATAGTAACAGAAAAAGAGCTATTAGCAAAAATAAGAATAAGAAATAGGAAAAAAATAATAATATAATATAAAACACTATAAACACTATAATATAATATAAAATTGTCCAGACTGTAGTTTGCTGTCTGTAGTTTGCTGTCTCCAGACTGTAGTTTGCTGTCTGTAGTTTGTTGTCTGTAGTTTGCTGTCTGTAGTTTGTTGTCTGTAGTTTGCTGTCTGTAGTTTGCTGTCTGTAGTTTGCTGTCTGTAGTCTGCTGTCTGTAGTTTGCTGTCTGTAGTTTGCTGTCTGTAGTTTGTTGTCTGCTGTCTGTAGTTTGCTGTCTGTTGTCTGCTGTCTGTAGTTTGCTGTCTGTAGTTTGCTGTCTGTAGTTTGTTGTCTGTAGTTTGTATCATCATCAGTCTGACACGTCGGCTCTGTGATGTCACTTCCTTTGTACCTCCTTTTCGTCTGCTGGTGTTTTATTTTGAAATCTGACCTGTTCGTGACTTCCTGTCATCTCAAACATGGTTTGACAGGAACAGGAAGTGAGTGTTAGTTTGCGTTAACGCGATGTGTCGTCCTCAGCTGCGTGTTGTATGGGTGAGTGATCGTCAGCCATGAGTGGTGAGCCGGACGCTCTGGCCGTGGTAAACCAGCTGAGGGACCTGGCCGCCGACCCCATGAACCGCAGGGCCATCGTCCAGGACCAGGGCTGCCTGCCGGGCCTCATCCTGTTCCTGGACCACCCCAACCCTCAGGTGGTGTACTCCGCCCTCCTGGTGAGTCACTGACAGACAAACACACACACTCATTATTCCACCCTGCTGTCACGAGGCTAACTCTGATTGGTTGTTGCTCCCAGGCGATCCGTTACCTGGCAGAATGTCGAGCCAACCGGGAGAAGCTGAAGGGGGAGCTGGGGATGATGCTGAGCCTCCAGAACGTCGTGCAGAAGTGAGTCAGAACGACGGGATCGGTCCGTAAATGATCCATGAGTTCGATGAGTTAACGAGCTCGTTTACGTCAGTGATCTCTGAGCTGGTTCATCTCGTCGTGTCGTGCAGGTCCACCACCCCCGGAGAGACCAAGCTGCTGGCGTCTGAGATCTACGAGCTCCTGCAGGCGTCCGGCAGCGGCGAGGCCGAGCCGGCCGAGGAGGCGGTCAGCAGCCGGCGTAAAGCTCAGTTCTTCCTGGGCTCGAGCAACAAGAGAGCCAAGACCGTCATCCTCCACATCGACGGCCTGGACGACTCGGTGAGCACCAACAGACAGGCTTTTTTAAAGGTTCATCATCTGAGAGCACGACAACGTTTAATTCATCACACTGAAACATCAAATTTACCTTCAGAGTCTGATACACAAATGAGACTAACGTGTTACCTCCTCATCCATCTCCTCCTCGTCCTCCTCCTCCTCCTCTTCCTCCTCCTCCTCCTCGTCCTCCTCCTCCTGCTCCTGCTCTTCGTCCTCCTCGTCCCTGTCAGAGTCGGAGGAGTCTGTGTGAGGAGGCTCTGTTGAAGATCAGAGGAGTGATCAGCTTCACCTTCCAGATGACCGTGAAGAGATGCATCGTCCGGATCCGCTCAGACCTGAAGGCTGAGGTGAGACGTTCACATCTGTTCATACCTGTTCTCACCTGTTCACATCTGCTCACATTCATGCTGTGAATATTCAATGAGCTCTTTGATTGATTGATTTTCTGTTTTCAGGCTCTGGCGTCAGCAATTGCATCCACGCAGGTGATGAAGGCTCAACAGGTGGTGAAAGGAGAGGACGGAGACGAGGTCAGTGTCCGTCTGTGAATCACAGAGAGGACAGATAGGACAGAGGACAGATAGGACAGATAGGACAGAGGAGAGAGGACAGAGAGGACAGATAGGACCAGTGATGGGAATAACAGCGCTATAAATAATGGCGTTACTTTTTTCAGTAACGAGTAATCTAATTGATTACTCTTCCATCATTATAACACCGTTATCGTTACTCTGATTGAAGGCAGCTGTTTTTCATCAGACCAACTAGCTCTCTGAGCCGAGCGGCAAAGGTTTTTCTTGTTCCTCCTTCCTCGGTGAGGGCGGGGCACGAGACAATCGCATGATGACGATTGGCTGAGGTTGAGTAAAATTCCATGGTAAGCCAATCAGAGGTGGAGTTGGGTGGGTGTTGCTATAATCCATGACATTTTATTGGATGCTAGTCTCACAGCAACGTTAAAATAGTTTAGACTTGTGTACTGTGGATTTCTGTCATGTATTGTATTAAGTGTTCATTTCATCATAATATTCAGATTTATCATAAATAATTGAACACATGTATTTTAAGTTCTGTCACAGATGGTGGAGGCGGGGTCCAAATTCTTTGACACATTTCAGCATTTAAAAAATTACTTGAAAGTAACGCAATAGTTACTTTCCAAAGTAACTAGTTACTTTTATAATTTGTAACTCAGTATCAATACTTTAGTTACTTTCTGGGAGAAATAACTAGTAACTGTAACTAGTTACTTTTTTAGAGTAACTTGCCCAACACTGGATAGGACAGAGGAGAGATAGGACAGATAGGACAGAGGACAGATAGGACTGAGGAGAGAGGACAGAGAGGACAGAGGACAGAGGACAGAGGACAGATAGGACAGAGGAGAGAGGACAGAGAGGACAGAGGAGAGAGGACAGAGGACAGAGAGGACAGAGGAGAGAGGACAGAGGACAGATAGGACTGATTTTGCAGTAATCTTCTTGAACTTGAGCGTTCACACCAGCAGGGGGCAGCAGAGTAAAGCTGAGTTCAGGTCCAGACTTGGTTCTTTGGTTCTTTGGTTCTGAACGGGTCACATCATCTCTAACATGTCGTCTCCAGGTTTTGATCCCGTTGGCGGAGGACGGTTCGGTGGACGTGGAGCAGAACATGGACCTTCCTGAGTACCTGCCGGAGGACGAGAGTCCGTCTCAGGAGCCCGACAAGGCGGTGACCCGGGTGGGAACGGGCCAGGAGGGGACCAGTTGGCTTGGTGCTGCCACTAACTTCCTGTCCCGCTCATTTTACTGGTGACCCTGCGGCCCCGCCCCCTCTCCGTTAAACCTCCGCCTCCTCGCAGAACCAGAACCAGAACCTACCAGCTGCCAAACCTCAGCGCAGAGCCGTTAACAGAGACAGAACTTCAACAGTGAGTGTAAAAACACGCACGCTGCCGGCGCCGATGAGACGGGCCAGACTGGACTGAACTGTGACGACGTCCTCGCTGTAAACGGGTCCAAACCAAAATGTCTTAACGGACCGGAACCAACACCAACGAGTTAGAAAGACGAGGACGGGACGCCGCTCTCTTCTTCTGTAGTATTTATTTGACTTCCTGTTTGACGTGACGTGCCTTCATCACTGACAACATGTTTACTGAAACCAGACACCTGTGACCACGCCCACCTGTCAATCAAAGCGTCCACGCTCTTAATTCTGCATAACTTTAAGTCTTAATATAATTTGAACATATTAAGGCTGAATAAACACAGAGACCAAAACTGTTTGTACCAGGCTGTAAACATGTTTATTTCTGCTGTCAAGCTTTAACGTGGGGACTTATGGACACTCAGATGTGTGTGTGTGTGGCTGGTTCAGTATTTGTCATCATTTCTGACTCAATCAACACGGACATGTGTCGGCTGCACACTTCCTGTAAACTTTTGCCTTGCTGTGACGTTGGTGAGAGGACAGATCTGAGGACAGATCTGAGGACAGAGGACAGATCTGAGGACAGAGGACAGAGGACAGATCTGAGGACAGAGGACAGGTCAGAGAGACGGACACGTTACTGAAGGACTCTTTTATCTTGAAGTCAGAGGTGTCTTCATCATGTCAGTGTCTTCATGTTTACACCCTCGTCGTATGAATGCCTTCATACTGAACTGACGGAGCGGCTGCGGCCTTCATGGAGACGTGTTACTCTTTGTTTTCATTCCCTTCGTCGTCGTGACGACAGTCTGAACATTTTGCACAGTTCAGTGAGATTTGTTGTTTGCAGAGTAGAAATGTTTGAATCATGTGACAGTATTTATCATTTATCTTCATCCTCTGAGGTCAAACGACCTTTAACGACGTCGGACATTGTTCTGTCTTCTCTGAGTCCGTGAGCTCGTAGCTCCACCCACACCACATGCTGTCCAATCACATTGTGGGAAGCCTGACGTTCTCATGACGCTTGAATCTAAAAACAGTTTGAGCCCACACGGCAGATTTAAACACGTGATGTGACGTGTTGCTGCCGCCAACTGTCCGTCAGTGGAACAACATGAGAGCGTCATCAGGAGGCGTTCATGAACGCACCGTGAACAAACGTTTACGTCATCAGGAGGTGTTCATGAACGCACCGCGAACAAATGTTAACGTCATCAGGAAGCGTTCATGAACGCACCGCGAACAAACGTTTACGTCATCAGGAGGCGTTCATGAACGCACCGCGAACAAATGTTAACGTCATCAGGAGGCGTTCATGAACGCACCGCGAACAAACGTTTACGTCATCAGGAGGCGTTCATGAACGCACCGCGAACAAACGTTAACGTCATCAGGAGGCGTTCATGAACGCACCGCGAACAAACGTTTACGTCATCAGGAGGCGTTCATGAACGCACCGCGAACAAACGTTAACGTCATCAGGAGGCGTTCATGAACGCACCGCGAACAAACGTTTACGTCATCAGGAGGCGTTCATGAACGCACCGCGAACAAATGTTAACGTCATCAGGAGGCGTTTATGAACGCACAGTGAAGTAACGACCCGTGAACAAACGTTAACGCCATCAGGAGGCGTTCATGAACGCACCGCGAACAAATGTTAACGTCATCAGGAGGCGTTCATGAACGCACCGCGAACAAACGTTTACGTCATCAGGAGGCGTTCATGAACGCACCGCGAACAAACGTTTACGCCATCAGGAGGCGTTCATGAACGCACCGCGAACAAACATTTAAGTCATCAGGAGGCGTTTATGAACGCACCGCGAGCAAACGTTTACGTCATCAGGAGGCGTTTATGAACGCACAGTGAAGTAACGTTTACGTCATCAGGAGGCGTTCATGAACGCACCGCGAGCAAACGTTTACGTCATCAGGAGGCGTTCATGAACGCACCGCGAACAAACGTTTACGTCATCAGGAGGCGTTCATGAACGCACCGCGAACAAGCGTTTACGTCATCAGGAGGCGTTCATGAACGCACCGCGAACAAACGTTTACGTCATCAGGAGGCGTTCATGAACGCACCGCGAACAAACGTTTACGTCATCAGGAGGCGTTCATGAACGCACCGCGAACAAACTGACTTCATCAGAGGAACTTTACTGAGCGCACGATCAAATGACATCATCAATAGTTACATCATCACTCTGTCGTCTGTCTAGAGGTTGTAATTAACGCAGTGTTGACGATGTTTCGTACACATGGGGAGTCCAGCTGTCGTTACATCGTTAAAGGTCGTTACATCGTTACTCAGCTTCATATTCACGGTGAACTTTGACCTGCATGAACAGAATTCTGTCTTTGACTCAGGTTTGATTCATTCACACATTTTTATTCTTTTTATTTATTATGAAAACTCTCAGCACTGACTAACACCAGTGTTCTTCATCGTCATCATCTTCATCATCATGACCTGCTGTACAAACTCTGTAATGATTCCTCAAAGTTTGTTGACACAATAAAAACTGTCATGAATGTTTAAAGTGTCACTGTGAGCTCGTCATCATGTTATCAAACTTTATTTCAGGTTAATAATAAATCTGTAAATCAAACTGGTCAGACCGACTCTTCAGAATATTTACAGAAAAAAGAACAGCAGAACCCGGATTGCAGTGGATCGCGTGGCTCGCGTGGATCACGTGGATCGTGTGGATCGCGGTGGATCGCGGTGGATCGCATGGATCACGTGGATCGCGGTGGATCACGTGGATCGCGGTGGATCACAATGGATCACGTGGATCACATGGATCACGGTGGATCCCCGTGGATCACGATGGATCACGTGGATCGCATGGATCGCGGTGGATCACATGGATCGCCGTGGATCGCATGGATCGCGGTGGATCGCGTGGATCGCCGTGGATCGCGTGGATCGCCGTGGATCGCATGGATCGCGGTGGATCACGTGGATCGCCGTGGATCGCGTGGATCGCCGTGGATCGCATGGATCACGTGGATCGCGGTGGATCACGTGGATCGCGGTGGATCACATGGATCGCATGGATCGCCGTGGATCACATGGATCCCCATGGATCGCGGTGGATCGCGTGGATCGCATGGATCACGTGGATCGCGGTGGATCACGTGGATCGCATGAATCGCCGTGGATCGCATGGATCGCCGTGGATTGCGTGGATCACGGTGGATCATGTGGATCGCATGGATCGCGGTGGATCACAGTGGATCCCCGTGGATCACGTGGATCACGGTGGATCACATGGATACCGGTGGATCGCATGGATCACGTGGATCGCGGTGGATCACATGGATCGCGGTGGATCCCCGTGGATCACAGTGGACAGCCTCTGCAGAGCTCAGCTCAGCCACGATCCATGAGAACCTGAGTAGACGAGAAGAAGAAGCTGAGCTCCTGACTGGTTCTGTTTCTGTCAGGATGTGATCTCTCCATGCCCGACCTCAGGAGACCAACAATCAGACCATCCTAACAAAGCACAGGATGTCACACACACACTCACACACTCAGCCTGCAGCCTGCCAGGCCCGGTACAGATCACAGAGGGACTGGAGGACTCTGGGAAAACCCTGATCCCTGCAGACCTGATGGGCCGAGTGTGTACGGAGTGTGTTACCGTGTGTTACTGTGCTCGACAGTTTGGACCATTAGAACCGGATTCCTTCATACAAACGTGTGTGCTGGTTCCGTCCGTAGTAAATAAACCCACGGTGTTCTGTGGTACCAAGCTCTGACTGCTGTGTGGGCTGAATGAGGCCCTTTGAGCAGCGAGCGTCTGCTGGGACTCCTGAACGGGTCAGACGTTGAACGGAGGTTTTTGTTCTGGACTGAAAGGCGAGCGGGTCGTTTTCTCCGGGCCGGACAAAGAGTCGAGCTGAGGAGAGAAAAGCTGCTGTTGGCTGACGCCTGAATGCAGCACGTCACTCCGAGGTTACTGCAGTTCATTCAGACGACACTGAAGAAAACAAGGAGGCTGTGAACACAACATTTCACTTCACATCCCGACCGGACCAGAACCGGTCCCTGTTTCTGCAGAAGTCAACGCTGACTCAACGTTTGAACCCAAGCCATCATCTAACCGCCTCATTAGTAAAGTTTGACTCTCCTCTCTGCAGTTCTCACACTGTTACTCAACACGCGTGTTGAGTAACAGTGTGAGTGAACATGAATCACTACATTCCTCAAACTGACACGAGACAGGACACGTATGAGGACAGACTGTCTAAAACCTGGACGTAGTCTCCGAGACGTCCCCGCAGACTGTCTAAAACCTGGACGTAGTCTCCGAGACGTCCCCGCAGACTGTCTAAAACCTGGACGTAGTCTCTGTGACGTCCCCGCAGACTGTCTAAAACCTGGACGTAGTCTCTGTGACGTCCCCGCAGACTGTCTAAAACCTGGACGTAGTCTCCGAGACGTCCCCGCAGACTGTCTAAAACCTGGACGTAGTCTCCGAGACGTCCCCGCAGACTGTCTAAAACCTGGACGTAGTCTCTGTGACGTCCCCGCAGACTGTCTAAAACCTGGACGTAGTCTCTGTGACGTCCCCGCAGACTGTCTAAAACCTGGACGTAGTCTCCGTGACGTCCCCGCAGACTGTCTAAAACCTGGACGTAGTCTCCGAGACGTCCCCGCAGACTGTCTAAAACCTGGACGTAGTCTCCGAGACGTCCCCGCAGACTGTCTAAAACCTGGACGTAGTCTCCGAGACGTTCCCGCAGACTGTCTAAAACCTGGACGTAGTCTCCGAGACGTCCCCGCAGACTGTCTAAAACCTGGACGTAGTCTCTGAGACGTCCCCACAGACTGTCTAAAATCTGGACGTAGTCTCCGAGACGTCCCCACAGACTGTCTAAAATCTGGACGTAGTCTCTGAGACGTCCTCTCAGACTGTCTAAAACCTGGACGTAGTCTCTGAGACGTCCTCTGAGACTGCACAGAATGACTTTTTGCCTTCACTTGCCTTGTTGAATTCTCTGCCTTCACAATAAAAGCCTCCCGCTGGGCGGATCAGTGTGTGTTTGATAACATTAATGAAACATGTTCAGTGTGTTCATGCTGAGTCTGTTTCATGAACAGTGTGTGTGCAGAGACTCATTCAGACCGGCTCACTGTCTTCACGTCAGTTCTTCAAACGCAGCAGGTCGGTTTTATTTTGAAGGTGCTAACCGGAAGCTGGGGGCTGTGATGTGACTGATGGTCGGAGCTGGACTCCGCACTCTCTCAGAAACATGTCCCCGCTGCTGCTGCTCCTGCTCGGCCTGCTCTCCCTGATCGTCTGCGTCCTCCGCGGCCGGCACAGGTCAGTCCACTTTGACTCGGTTTGGCTCGGTTCATGACACTTTAGTCCTGTTTGTGTTTTAATGAGCCTGTGTCATGATTATTGGTTCAGGTCTTATTTTTCTTGTTTGAAGTGTTCAGATGTTTTACTCGAGTAAAAGTACCAGAAGTAATCCGTTACTTTTGTCTGTCAGCTTATTTTTCTGTGCAGTGAAAACCTCGTATCTCCTCCTTCATTAGATGAGTTCATCCACAGCAGAAAAACACGTGAAAACATCAAATATGATGATTAAAATACTGCAAATATTAAAAGTACTTTAAATATTTAAAATACTGCAACTATTAAAAATAATTTAATTATTAAAATACTAAAATAAATATTTTAAAATACAGTTAAAGTCTCCATGAAGTCAGACACTTTGTGTGAGTGTCTGTCCAACACTCACACAAAGTGTCTTCAGGTGTTCTTCATGTGTTCTTCAGGTGTTCTTCATGTGTTCTTCAGGTGTTCTTCAGGTGTTCTTCATGTGTTCTGCATGGTGTTTTAGAGTTTGTCATTTCCTGATAAACCATAAAGACTTGTTGATGATGTCATCCTGTACTAATTTAACATCCAATGAAATGCTTTCTTTCTTCTGACGCCGGACTGGACCGGACCGGGTTGGAGCACAGCCTCTGAGACCAACAGGGAATAACGTGACAGTACCGAGCTGATTTACAGACTTTATGATGGAAACATTGATAGGTAGTGAAGCGCTAACTGTGGTTAGCTCGGTCAGCCGTGTAGCTAACTGAACTGACTCAGCCCGGGATGCCAGGAGCCAAACCCGGCAAGAAAACCACCTCGGTAGGCTGCTGTATTCACTGTTAGACTGGACACTGCTGGTTCAGAGGTTCTGTTGCTGTATTCACTGTTAGACTGGACACTGCTGGTTCAGAGGTTCTGCTGCTGTATTCACTGTTAGACTGGACACTGCTGGTTCAGAGGTTCTGTTCGGTCCGGCCGTGTTCACTGGAAGGTAGACGCTGATGCTAGCTCATAGCGCTAGCTGCAATGCATGTATGGATGCAGCTCCTCCGTCAGCCCCGGGCCTGTAAACAACCTCCTCCTCCTCCTCCTCCTCCTCCTCCTCCTCCTCCTCCTCCTCTTCTTCTTCCTGTGGTACAAACACCAACACTCCCCCGGCTAACAGACTGAGCTAACAGCAGCTAACAGCAGCTACAGTTCAGTGCTGTCAGAGAGTTGATGCAGAGCAGCCTGTTGATCAGGGATCTGTGGATATTAAAGTTACACAAGTTGTTTTAAGTGTTTGTCCTTCCTGTGAGTTGTCTTCAGACCCGTTGAGCGGTCCTGGTCTTCAGATTCTGACCCGCTGTGTTAGGTCAGTTTGTGTGTGATGAGCTCGGGGGATTTTCAGACCTCCTGTCGGGTTTTTCCACTCTAAATGACTTCCAGCTGTTCCTCACAGCGTCATTCAAACATCCAGTTTGCTTTCTGTTTTGCTCTCGATGCTTCCTGCTCTTTGTTCTCACACTCTTTTGGAAGCTCTGTGTTTGGACTTTCAGCTCCACGGTTCTGTTCTGGCTCATGGTGTCCTTTCACAATAAAAGCTGTAAAAGCTTCTGAAGATGACTCAGTTAGAGACGAGCTGTCTGGTGAAGCACACACAGTTTATGTTGAATATTAAATCTTACTGTTAATATTCAGTCAGCAGAGCGCCTCATCGTGATCTGCATCGAAAACATGGCGCCGCCCCGCCTACGTCACGTGTCACATCCTTTGTGTTTCAACAGTTCTCGACGCTGTATGGCGCCAGAAACAGGTCGCTAACTGCTAACAGCAGCCAGCTAATATTACTGACTAGTCCAACAGCAGTCAGCCCAGCTCGGCGTCTGTCTTTCAGCCTTTTATTTCACCAAGCTCTCACCAACCACTAAAAGTCAGTCCCAGATTTACTCTTGTCCGGCGGCTTCTTGCTCGCTCACTCTCTCCTTTTCTCTTCTTAGCTTCCTCCGTCAACGTCCTCTTCACTCTCTTCTCCTCTGCCATTATGTCCATAGAGGCTGCTGACTGCTGGGCCTGAAAACCTCTTCTTCTTCTTCTTCTTCTTCTTCTTCTTCTTCTTCTTCCTGTGGTACAAACACTAACACTCCCCCGGTGCTCTGAGCTCACAGTCCAGACAGCCCGGCTAACAGACTGAGCTAACATTAGCTAACATTATCTAACAGCAGCTACAGTTGGCAGCAGTTTACTGTCAGTGTAGCATCAACACGATGTAATCTGTTACTTTAAGGTTCGGGTGAGTGTTCAGGAAATCCCCAGATGTAATGTGTGTCAACATGAGTGTGTGTTTTGTGAGAAGTGGGTCAGCAGCAGGACTTCCTGTCTGTCCTCAGAGAACAGAGCATCACGTCTCAGGAGGAGACAACATTCTTTGTGTTTGACTGCAGCGATGAGACAGAGTCAGACGATGGGAGACAAGTCGAGTCTCGTTTGTTGGAGAGCTGATGATGGCGTAACACAGTTACAACACACAGTCTGATCCCAGGTCAGTGTTCAGACGGTCTCATGTTTCAGTCGACCTGAACAGAACAGAAAAGAAGAAGGAGTGTCAATGTCAGCGAGCAGAAAAACATTTACAGTCCAATCAGATTATAAACTCATGAATACAAAGAGGAAACTGAAGTTCTGAAGTTGTGGTTCTGTTCAGTGATCAGTGAGGCCCGGACAGAGATGACTGTAGCAGCCCTCACAGTCACTGAAGACTGGATCAAACAGGAAGCACTCCTAAATTAGGACATGATGACATCATCAACAAGTTTTTATGGTTTATCAGGAAATGACAAACTCTAAAACACCATGAAGAACACCTGACAACACTGAGGACACTTTGTGTGAGTGTTGGACAGACACTGGAGGACAGAGGACAGAGACATCATGTCTGACTTCAAGGAGACTTTAAAGATGATCCTGACTAGCAGGAACGTTCCTCACAGCTTTGTGTTTGTTCTCAGAATAATGACGCTCAGGTGTGAACAGGTAGTTTGTTCAGAGTGAGTCAGACAGACGTCTGCTGTTCACACCTCGATACACCTGAAGTCCACCATGTGATTCATAACACCGGTGTACTGACACAGAAGGTTTGATGAACGTTATCAGAGGTTTGTCACAGATGAAGAAATCAAACACGCTGCATTAATAACTCGCTTCATGAAATGAATCAATCTTTTCCTCTGCAGACGAGACGATGAGCCGCCGCTCATCAAAGGTTGGATCCCCTTCATCGGAAAGGCTCTGGAGTTCGGCAGAGACGCTCACACGTTCCTCAAAGAACACAAGAAGAAGTTTGGAGACATCTTCACAGTCCACATCGCAGGTTTGTCTCTCAGCTCCTGACCTCTGACAAACATGAGAGACAGGCGATCGTCCTGAGGACAGACCAGGACCTGAAGTCCAGACGTCCACCAATGAGAAGGTTCAGGGTTAGGTCAGCGTTAGGTCAGCGTTAGGTCAGGGTTAGGTCAGGGTTAGGTCAGGATTAACCACACAGCTCCAGATTTATTGTCTCCACCAGCGGACACATCCTGATGAACTGATCCACTTTATTTAAGGTTGTGGAGAAAACTCTGAAACGTTCTTCAGCATTATTCTGAGTCTCATGTCCTCACTCAGGTGTCCTCTGTCCTCCAGGTAAATACATGACCTTCATCATGGACCCCTTCATGTATCCAAACATCATCAAACATGGCCGCCAGCTGGACTTCCACCAGTTTTCTGACAAGGTGGCGCCCTCAACCTTCGGCTACCCCCCTGTCGTGAACAGGAAGTTACCTGGCCTGCACACTGAGATCTCCCGCTCCTTCCAGTTACTGCAGGGAGACAACCTGAGGCCCCTGACAGAGAGCATGATGGGTAACCTCATGCTGGTGTTTCGTCAGGACCACATCGGTGAGACGCCGAGCACGGGAGAGGCTGGATGAGCGGCAGCATGTACGAGTTCTGTAACTCAGTCATGTTCGAGGCCACCTTCCTCACCATCTACGGCAAGCCGGCGACCGCCAGCCGCCACAGCGAGATGGGTGGGCTGAGGGAGGACTTCCTCAGGTTTGATAACATGTTCCCACTGCTCATCGCTCAGGTCCCCATCAGGCTGCTGAGACAGACCAAGGCAAGCCGCGACAAGATGATCAACTACTTCCTGCCACACAGGATGTCGTGTTGGTCGAACACCTCACAGTTCATCAGGAGGCGATCGGAGCTGTTGGACCAGTACGATACGCTGAGGGACGTCGATAAAGCAGGTGAGTTTGATTTGTTCATCAAAAGACCTCCAGGATTTCACAAGTAATGATTACTACTGTCAGTCCCTCTCCTTCAGGGAAAGAATCATGGTCAGGTTTCAATGAAAGGACGAAACAAAGATCGTCCCTTGATTGACTTTATTTATACGATCAGACACGGCAGCGGTAGCTCGTTCATACAGACTTGGCTCGGTTCAGTACGCCGTGTAGATGGAGGTCTGTGAGGGTTCTCAGTCGTCCAGGTCATCTTCCCCTTGAGAAGGAGTTACATCTGAGTCAACCAAGTCCATTTAATTCAGAGATGAACTCTTTCAGAGGTAGATGGAGAGGTGACCCTTCCTCTCCTGGGTACTGCCAAGGTGCTAACTAACCTACATGCTTAAAGTCCTCCAACAAACAGGCGTCTGTGTGAAATACAACAACACGGTATACAGACCTTAAAATGTCCAGATCAGCCCGGTTACCTCGGGACTCCTCCGGTTCACTTCAGAGGTGGTCTGATCTCTGTCTGTGGGTCCATGACCTCGAGGGTCCGCGATGATCTCAACCTGTCAAACACACCTACAGCTGAGCCTGTAGGTGTGTAACATGTTTGATATTTAGGATTTAAACTCTGGATGATTACTCTCTGAGCCACAGCAGCCAATGAGAGAGAAGTCATTGTCCCCGGAGCAACTGATGGTTGCCAAAGTGAGTTGCTGCACTGTGTCAGTCTCCATTGTGTTTCCATCTGCTTCCTCTTGAGATCATGTGAGCTGGATGATTTGCTCCGTCTGGCCTGACGCTCCCAGTGCTCCCCGTGGACAGAGTCCAGAGTTTGTGAATCTTTGTTGTGGCTTTCAGCTCATCACTTTGCCATCCTCTGGGCGTCTGTGGCCAACACCGCCCCTGCCTCCTTCTGGGCCATGTACTACCTGGTGAGTAACCCAGAGGCCCTGGAGGTCGTCCGCCAGGAGATCCTGGACGTCCTGAAGCTCAGCGGCGTCGACTTCAGCAGCACCAAAGACGTGACGCTCAACAAAGACCAGCTGGACAAGCTTCTTTATCTGGGTACGTCCTCTGCACGGACATTAATGTATTCATGACACGGCTGACGTTCCATAAATAAGCTGATCTTTGTCCTCAGAGAGCGCCATCAACGAGAGCCTCCGCCTGTCCTCCGCCTCCATGAACATCCGAGTTGCTCAGGAGGACTTCAGTCTGCGGCTGGACAGCGAGCGCTCGGTGGCCGTCAGGAAAGGAGACATCATCGCCCTCTACCCTCAGAGTTTGCACATGGACCCCGAAATCTACGAGGAACCACAGGTACGACCGGATCAGCTGCCGACCAATCAGTGGTCAGCGTCAACTCCTCTGTCTCGTTACCTCAAACTTCAATTATTGAACTCGTTCAACATTTTGAAGTTTCATTTAATGGATTGAAATATGATTAATATAAACTATAAATACTTTTGATCAATTATTTACACATGAAAATGATCCAGTAACTGATTCATCCACAGGATGAAGATTTAAAAGTTAACTGCAGATAATAATAACTAACCCATTAGCACCTTTAACATTTTATATTTTCACATGTTTTAAAGACATTTGAATGATTGTTGTTTCCAGATGTTTAAATATAGTTTTTATACTTTGATGGTCTCCATGCATCATAATCTGTTTTTACTTTTCTCGACAGTGTGAATGAATTTCAAATGTCATAAACAAACGAAAAATCTCAATCTGTGATTTATATTTTGAACCTTATTGAAGAATCTGATGTCAGAGATCAGAATAAACTTATTAAAGATCTCGTCCATCTTAAACTCTGTGAGACAAATCTTCAGGACTAATCAGACGTCTTCGTTGTTGTTTCTTCACCGGCAGACGTTCAGGTTCGACCGCTTCATCCAGGACGGCCGAGAGAAGACAGACTTCTACAAGGACGGGCAGAAGCTGAAGTATTACCTGATGCCGTTCGGCTCCGGCTCCACCATGTGTCCCCGGACGCTACTTTGCCATCAATGAGATCAAACAGTTCCTGTGTCTCCTGCTGCTGTACTTCGACCTGCAGCTGGAGGACAGCGAGACCAAAACCACCGTGGACTCCGGCAGAGCCGGACTGGGCATCCTGCTGCCCACCACCGACGTACGCTTCCGCTACAGACTGCGTACCGTCTAACTAGGACAGACATGTCCGTTAATAAAGTGTCCCCACGTAAACGTCCCGTCAAAATATTTTTATGACGTCTGACATGAGAATGTGAAAACGATGTGAAAGACGTCTGTCGACTCATCTCGACTCGACTCATCTCGACCTTTACTGTAAGAATAAATCACGAGCAGCATCAACAGTTTGTAGGATAAATCAGCTTCATGTAGCTCAATATTTGGAAGCGACAATGTGAACTTCTTTATTTGCTGCACATCCTGATAGTTTGTGCTGAATCTTCGTAGACAGAACTCCTCATACTTCTTTACCTGCTGTGGATAAATGTGTGAAGGGAAGGAAGTCTTCCTGTTTGCTTGCGCACCTTATTTAGCGTCCAACATTTCATTTGTCTGAATTCAGTGTTGATGTCTTGTTACAGTGCTAGCAGATGATACTATGAAAGTGAACACTGATGTCAAACACAGGCTCTACACTGAACATCTGAACATCATGTTTCATTAATTTCACTTTTTTAATCTTTTGTTTCGTGTTTCTTGAGTTTGCACTTCTGCTGTTGATGAAAGGAACCGTCAGACTTTTCAGGAAATCCTCCTGTTTAGTGTTTCAGGTTAGCCTAGCTTAGCACAAAGACTGGAAGCAGGGGGAAACTGCTAGCCTAGTTCTTCCAGCTCCAACTGTTCCAAAGTGTTAGCAACAGTATTAAAACATCACTAGCTTTACACAAGGACGACTTATCGAGCTCTACAGTTACCTTCAACCAGCTAACGAAACATTTCACAACTGGTTAGCTTAAAGTTCATCACTAGTTTCCATGATTCCAAATGTTAGCATTAGCACAAATGTTAGCATTTTTGTTGAGCAGCAGCCGAGCCGTCCTGAAGTCATCGAGGAGTCTGTAAAGAGAAAAACTGAGTCACTGCGTAGCTCCGCGTTAGCTCCATGAAGGCTAATGAGAGGATTCCTAAAATGCGGGACGGTTCCTGTTTACTCATTCAGCCAATCAGATGGCAGCTGTGATATATGTTAATGATGTTTTTTTAAAAATGTGTATTTGTCTTTAAAATATAGAGTGAGTTGTAATCGATCTTCTCTGTCAGCATCGTGAAAAATAAACACTTTTATATTAAACGTGACGTCGTCCACGTGATGTCAAACACTCGGCGTGAAGACGTGATGAGTTTCTGTGGACGGCTAAAGTGTGTTTGTGGTTATAGGACAGATATCCATTTAACAACAATAACCTGTCATTTAATCTTTACTAATGAAAATAATCATTTGATGCTCTGGTTAGTGTTTGTGTGGCAGCAGGACGGTGGCGGTGGACTGAGCTGTGACAGAAGTTTCTCGTCGTGTTGATTCAGGACTGTCTGCTCTTCATCAGGTCGTACTTTTGTTTTCTTTGTTCTTGTTTGAATCTGTTCAATATTAACTAAAGTGAGAGTCATCAGGCTGACTCAGCACAAACACACCAATCATTGTGCAACAGAGCCAAAGTTTTTAATGTGAGGGAGGCGAGATGTTCAGTGACTCATCGCTCAAATATGCAGCATCAAAAATGATTTTATTATTTATTTATTACACAACAGTCAGAATGAAGTGACGGCCTGAAGTCTTCAAACACTGAAACATCAAATTATTAAAAAATGTAAACACTGTAATGATTACTCAGCAGCATTGATGGATTAATTAAAATGACTAAAGCTGAATATAACGTAAAGATAATATTCAGTATGTTGTATACAGTGTTTGTAATGTTTAGTGGAGCTGTTAGTCTGATGATGATGATGATGAAGAACATGAAGCTTGTGTTTTATTACAGTGAACATGGTGTCACCTGTTGGTGAACTTTAGTATTACACTAAGACCAAAACATGAACAGACGAGAGCTCGATGATGTCATCAATATTCTGTCCAATCAGAGTTAACGATGTAGACGTACAGGTGATTAAACCAAAGGAAACATCGGTGGGCTCCGTTTAAAGTTTTGTTATTCTCTGTTTGTTTCTTTTGTTTGCATTGAATCAGCACAAAAAAACAAATCCAAGATATTCCACACAAAACTCCAAAACTGGACAAAATGATCTTTTCAGAATCTTCAGAAATAATTTGATGCTCCTTTAATTTGTAATTAAACTCACGTGTAACAATTCACAGGTGCTGATATAGAAATGACACTTATCATCATTATTAACCAGTTAAAATGCAGAAAACTTGACTTAAGCTTGGTGACTGTGTGACACACGGAACATGGACAAAACAAAGAAGAGCAGAAAGTTGTCCGAGGATTTGAGAACCAACATTTGAAAAGAATAGAATAGAATAGAATAGTCTTTATTGTCATTGTACAGTGGGGGGGTACAACGACATTGAGGGTGCTCCCACAGAGCCACCGTGCACCACATGAAGGATAAAAAAGAAAGACACGTGACATACTGACAGGCACAATGACAAGTAAGAAAGAAAAATTAGAAAAATTAGACAAGAAAAATTATTATAATAAATATACCACAAAAAGGTAAACTATAAACTGTAAAAAACTCTGGAGGTAGTGCAAAAGAATATACATACATTTATAAAAAATATAAAATGTGCATTGATATCAAAAGGTTTAAAGTGAGGAGTGGCTGTAAACATTAGGAGTAGATGAGGTACTTAGTTGTTCCGGGCTGTTGGGGGGGGGTGGTTATCTGTCTGTGAATGTGTGTGTGTGTGAGTGTGAGTGTGTGTGTGTGTGTGTGTGTGTGTGTGTGTGTGTGTATCCGTGGGTGTTAACCGTCCGGATGGCCCAGGGGAAGAAGCTGTATGAGCCCACTGTCTGTAAGTCTGTGAAGAGGTTTACAGTTCATGACTCCAGCTAATCTCCATGGATGTGGACCAAAGAGAAAAACTGTTGTCAGAGGTGCTGGAGAGTTCTGAACTGGCCAGCAACGAATCTGGATCTAAATCCCATAAAGCACCTGTGTGAGATCTCAGGACAGCAGCTGACAAAAGAGTGGTCCAAAACTCCAACACAGAGAAACTCACTGATGGTTACAGGAAGTGACTGATATCAGGTATTTATTATGATCAATGGTTCCATTCCGGCTCCTCCAGTCTGTATGTCAAAGTGTCCGTGAACCACAAAGTGCTCCTGAAGGCTGAACCATCAGTGTATGGATGTGTATGAATGAGGTCTGTAGTATAAAAGAGCTTTGAGTGGTCAGAAGATTAGAAAGGTGTTATATAAGAACAGTCCAATTACAAGAGTGTGATACCAAATATTAAGTTGAGGGTGGAGCTTTGTGTGGATTTGGCTTTATGTGACGGACATGCAGGGATGCCTGTATTTTTGTTGGTGACTGTAAATGTATTTCTGTTCATGGTGTCTTCCTGAGTCTGTAAATCAGACACACACACTCAACACACACTCATTCCTACTCGAGCATTTCTGTTATCTCGTGATTGTAGCAACTAAAGATGTGACTGCCAGCAGAGTTGTAAACTCTGTCTTCACCTACTAAACCTTCAAACTCATGGACCTGCAGACTGGACATGCCGGATCATGTGATCCTGGAGAACCACCTCCACCAACGCAGGACTGTTTACAGTCTGAATGACCGCCTACTTACCGCCTAGTGAGAGGCCAAAGATCAAACTTGAAACAAATGACTGAGGTGAAAGAGAACTTTGACCTAGACTCTCCTTCCTCTCACAGTCGCTCAAACAAACACTGCTGGTTTAACACCTCACAAGTATTACAGTTATCTTTAACTTTGGTGTTCTACAGTCATACACACCTTCACTGGAGAAATCTTCAGTTTATTCCAAGTGTTAAAGTACGGAAACATCTTGTCAGTGAAAGTGTGTGTGAAGGTGTTCATGTCCAGATTCACTCTGATCCTCTGGAACTTCTTCTGGATGTTGAGAACAGTGTCTGGGTCTGTTGGGGTTAGTGTACTGTATTGACCTGAAGAGAACTGTATTCTCCATAATCCAGACCGTATATTTCTCTTCCCCTGGACAGACTCCGCTAACACACCCAGTTCCCAGTCTGGATTGTCTCCAACCTCCACATCCCAGCTGTGAGTCCCTGAGTTAAAGCCCTCAGAGCCCAGAACAGAGCAGGAATATTGAATCCTCTCTGGATTGTCAGGAAGCTGCTGTCTCTGTCCTCCTCGTCTCACACTGGTCAGACCTTCAGACAGGATCAGGTTTGGACCAGCAGTGTTTGGATCCAGAACCACAGGAGTGTAGGAGACCATGTCCTTCATGTTGTTCCAGATGTTGAAGGTCAGGTTGCCCAGGTGTTTGGCCTCGTCTATCAGAGCTCCTGAGGGCAGCTGTGGATCATCCAGCAGGGGGCGCTGCTGGACTCTTTGCACTGCAGCCTTGTGGTTGTGCAGGAATGAGACGTCTTCAGCTCTCAGCTCGTCCTCTGTGGCTCTGACGGTGTCTGAAAGAGCTGCTATCTCTCTGCTCAGAGCCTCCATCTTCTCCTTCATCATCTGACTCTTCTGCTCCTCTTCCTCCCTCAATGCAGCCATCCTGGCCTCCTCTTCCTCTTCTAGAAACTGGTGAAGCTTCTTAAACTGATCCTTAATCTGCCTCTCTGTGCGTCGGGCCTGGACCTTCATGTGTTCTGCTGTTTGATCAAACTTCACTTGAACTCCTTCAGAAACCTTTAACTTCTCCTTTAAGGGCTCCAGAGTTTCCTGAAGGTTCTTCTTGTGTTGTCGTGCAGCTTCATCGATGGGTCTGAATCTGTGGTCGGTGTGTGTCTTTGAATCTCTGCAGACGAGACACACCGGCTGTTGATGGTCCAGACAGAAGAGTTTGAGTTTCTCAGAGTGCAGACTGCAGAGAGCCTCTGAAGATCTCTGATCTCTCTCCTGTAACAAACTCTCACACAGGTTCTTTAACACCAGGTTAGGAGGTAGAAACCCCATTGAATGTCTTCTCTTACAGAGTGGACAGTCGTGGACTTCCACCAGCTCTGCAGACAGACTTTACAGAAGCTGTGGCTACATGACAGGATGACAGGATCTTTAAAGATGTCATGGCAGACAGAACAGCAGAGATCTTCCTCTAATCTGGAAGCCATTTAGTCTCTGAGTGCAGCTGAAAACACAGCACACAGCAGCTCCCTCAAACTTACTTTCACTTTCAGTCTTTGTCTTTGTGTTCAGTTTGTGGATTCAGCAGCAGCTGCTTGAAGTGTTCGTATTCCCAGTGTTCCCAGTGTTCCCAGTGTTCCCTCCTGGCGCTGTCCTGTCTCAACGGTGGTTTTGGTCTGAAGGTGAATCTTAACGTCTGTCTCTCTCTCTGTGTCTCCGTCAGTGACGCACAATAAAAACTTGTTTCCTGGTTTGTGACAGGTGGGTCATCTGTGGGGGCGGAGCTTAGTTCGACCATTTGGACTTTGGACTTATTTTTAAGTTTTTCTACCTGTGATGGAAACAAAGTCCAGAACGTAGTTACCTACTCGTGAGCATGATTCATATATATTAGGATGCCTCCTGTGAGATTGATCCACTGGCTTCAGTATCTTTCCTGCAGCCATTGAAACATTTTATTGTGTAACGGTTCAACCTTGACCAGTTTGTGGTTCTGACACTGAATTCTTGGCAAGTGTTCGTCCTGCAGTGAGTTTGATTGTTTTAACTGCTCACAAACCACAAACTGTTCATCAGATGTGTCAGCTGACACCATTTTGAGAATATTTGAGAATTTTTAAATGCAACCACAATAGGTTGAACATCGACTGTGCACCAGAAACAGGCGGTTGGGACAGATGGGTCATGGACATGAGGCCACAGTGTTAGGGTCTGAACTTTGCTGTTACACCCAAATAAGAAGTACTACTGAGCTTTATGTCAACAGAGTCCATTCTAGCACCAAATGAACAACACAGTCCTACAGAACAATATAAGACAAAGCTGGAAGCAAACTAAGATATCACAGAGAACATCTCACACAACCTCTGGATTACCCGGACTGAGTGGAAGATTGTTGCATTGATGCAGGTTTTGGGTTGTTCTGTAATTTTCTATCCTTAGGTTACATCGGGTCACGAGTGGACCTTGAGGTCCTGCAGTATTAGTTGTTTGGCTTTGTTTGAGGACAGCAGGTGTCAGTCTATCTCCACACTGTGGTGGCCAGAGTCGAAGAGAACTAATGTTGCCTTCCTAGACATAATAGATAGCTTACCATTGACTTTCTTTAACATAAACAGACAACAGTGTCTCCAGACTAGAATGTGCTGACAGTAAGACTAACATGGTCAAACATTCTCTTTGACTAATTCTGGGCGTATAGTATTTGTGGTGTTATCTTGAGGTTTAAAGTCTATCCACCAGCACGAGTTCGGCAGAATGTGAGACCGACTCAGACACTTCTGATGAACTTTGAGAGTGTCTCTAATTCTCCTTGGCCAAGTGTCAATAAATATTACAGCATAAGACATCAGAGGCTCCTGAACACTTTCTTCCCTCCTGACCTCACCATTGACCTTTGACTTCAGCAATTTCTGAAACAAACAGACAAGGGTCACCTGTGGGTCGTTAAGGACACCTTTGGGTCGATAGATAGATAGATAGATAGATAGATAGATAGATAGATAGATAGATAGATAGATAGATAGATAGATAGATAGATAGATAGATAGATAGATAGATAGATAGAGTGTGTGTGATGTGTGTGAGTCTGTTGCTGAGGAATCTGTGGACTGGAGTGAATGAGGAGTGGAGGGATGTTGAGGTGGTGGAGTTTCCTGATCATCTGATGACGATGAATTGTATTAAAAGCAGAACTGGAGTCGATGAAGAGGAGTCTGGTGAAGTTAGCAGGTGATTCTAGACTCTGTATGAGTGAGTGAAGGAGGCATGCCACAGCATCCTCAGTCCCCCTTTTGTCTTTGTAGGCAAACCGCTACAGGTCCAGATGTGGTTTGACAATCGGACGTCAATCGGAGTGATGGTTTGACTCATGAACATGTTATTATCATCAAAAAGTAGTAAAAGTAGTAGACAGCATGCAGGTGTGGGGCAGTGGCGACAGTTAAAGTACAGGAATGTATATACATATTTATATATATGTATATAGCCCAATAGAACTACATGAAGCTGCCGCCCTGTGGGCTTTGTAAATTGGGCAGCAGGACAGAAGGTGTGCTGCTTCCTGTTATCACTGACTGCTGCTGGAGACGCTGTGAGACAATCAGAGGAAAATGTTTAATGTCTGATTCAGCGGCTGTCTCGATAACTCCTTCTTTCCCGTGCTCCTTCACATTCATTCTCTATGTCACCTAAACACACCCGACACATGCTGTTCATATCTTAGCTTATTCACATATACTGTATATCTACACTGTTATTTATATATGTTCACACACATGTACATTACAGTCAGTTCACATCATGCTGCTGTTTGAACCAAACTTTATTTCATGTGTATGTTTACTGTTGACTGTGTGTGTGCGTGTGCGTGCGTGCGTGTGCGTGTGCGTGTGCGTGTGCGCGTGCGTGCGTGCGTGCGTGTGTGTGAGAGACAGAGAGAGAGAGAGCCGTGCTGTCAGCAGGACTGTCATGCAGACCTCATTATTCTGTCGACACGCCTTGTACGGTAACTCAGCCTGTGTGTGTGTCTGTGTGTGTGTGTGTGTGTGTGTGTGTTATCATGGCCTGCAGCCAAGCATAAGGCGCCACTTTATGAGTATGATGATCTCACCTCGACCCACCTCCAAACACTGTGTGCATTCAGTGTGTGTGTTCGTGAAGATGTGAGCTTCATGTTTAAAGACCAGAAGAGAAAGTTTAAAGTCCGAATCAAACAGGAAGTAGAGTTCATAAAACAGGAAGTAGAGTTCATAAAACAGGTGGACAGAGGACAGAGGACGGCTGGACAGAGGACAGATGGACAGATGGACAGAGGACAGAGGACGGCTGGACAGATGGACAGAGGACAGCTGGACAGATGGACAGAGGACAGATGGACAGAGGACAGAGGACAGATGGACAGAGGACAGATGGACAGAGGACAGAGGACAGATGGACAAATGGACAGATGGACAGAGGACAGATGGACAGAGGACAGATGGACAGATGGACAGAGGACAGATGGACAGAGGACAGAGGACGGCTGGACAGAGGACAGATGGACAGATGGACAGAGGACAGAGGACGGCTGGACAGATGGACAGAGGACAGCTGGACAGAGGACAGATGGACAGATGGACAGAGGACAGATGGACAGATGGACAGAGGACAGATGGACAGAGGACAGAGGACAGATGGACAAATGGACAGATGGACAGAGGACAGCTGGACAGATGGACAGAGGACAGATGGACAGAGGACAGCTGGACAGATGGACAGAGGACAGATGGACAGAGGACAGATGGACAGAGGACAGATGGACAAATGGACAGAGGACAGATGGACAGATGGACAGAGGACAGCTGGACAGATGGACAGATGGACAGAGGACAGCTGGACAGATGGACAGAGGACAGATGGACAGAGGACAGCTGGACAGATGGACAGAGGACAGATGGACAGAGGACAGATGGACAAATGGACAGATGGACAGAGGACAGATGGACAGATGGACAGATGGACAGAGGACAGATGGACAGAGGACAGATGGACAGAGGACAGAGGACAGATGGACAGATGGACAAATGGACAGATGGACAGAGGGCAGATGGACAGAGGGACAGAGGACAGATGGACAGAGGACAGAGGACAGATGGACAGAGGACAGATGACAGAGGACAGATGGCCAGATGGACAGAGGACAGATGGACAGAGGACAGAGGACAGATGGACAGAGGACAGATGGACAGAGGACAGAGGACAGATGGACAAATGGACAGAGGACAGATGGACAGAGGACAGCTGGACAGATGGACAGAGGACAGATGGACAGAGGACAGCTGGACAGATGGACAGATGGACAGAGGACAGATGGACAGAGGACAGATGGACAAATGGACAGATGGACAGAGGACAGATGGACAGAGGACAGAGGACAGATGGACAGAGGGTAGATGGACAGATGGACAGAGGACAGATGGACAGAGGACAGCTGGACAGATGGACAGATGGACAGAGGACAGATGGACAGAGGACAGATGGACAGAGGACAGCTGGACAGATGGACAGAGGACAGCTGGACAGATGGACAGATGGACAGAGGACAGATGGACAGAGGACAGATGGACAGAGGACAGATGGTCAGATGGACAGAGGACAGATGGACAGATGGACAGATGGACAGAGGACAGATGGACAGAGGACAGATGGACAGATGGACAGATGGACAGATGGACAGATGGACAGATGGACAGAGGACAGATGGACAGATGGACAGATGGACAGAGGACAGATGGACAGATGGACAGAGGATAGAGGACAGATGGACAGAGGACAGATGGACAGAGGACAGAGGACAGAGGACAGATGGACAGATGGACAGAGGACAGAGGACAGATGGACAGAGGACAGATGGACAGATGGACAGAGGACAGATGGACAGAGGACAGATGGACAGATGGACAGAGGACAGACAGAGACTTTAAGTCTGTCTGCATGTTAACTCAGCTAACAGTTTCCCTCTGTTCCCAGTATTTGTGCTAAGCTAGGCTAAACACATCCTGTCAAATTTGAACTCAGTTTATTATCCAGCAGTTAAATTCATGATGAACGATGAGAGCAAGTAGAAAGTTTTATTATCAGAAGTATTTACAACTTGTTTATGACATCCAGAGAATAAATATTAATATTAAAGTCAGATGAGTCACTGTGATGGGCTGATGATTCACTATAGAAATGTCTGTCTGCTGCTAAAACTCACCAGTTTAAACTGCTTCAACATAAAGATTTAATAAATGTCAGATACATAAAACTCATCATCGGCTTCCACAGATCAGTCGAGTTAAGGTTGTCATTGGACTGCAGTTCCTCTGACGTCCACTGTGTGACGCTCCAACAAAACAGACTGTCAGACGAGCTGAGCTCTGAAGAGTCTCAGAGATTTACTGAACTTATCGAGTGTTTGACGAACCAAACGTCCACGTTTAACTCGTCCAGGCTCCGTCCACACATGGCAGCTTCACCTACGATGTAAGCTGGAGGTCTGACGGGAAAAAGACGAATGATGGACACGAGGACGATCGACTGTGACCTTCAGTAATTCACCTGCAACCTGGACCACCTGTCCAGGTGGTGTTGTGTGCATATTAATGAGCTCTTGTCTTTGATCTCAGGTGACATCATGACCTGTTCTGAATATTTAATGATGTTAAGTCGTCTCTGTCAAAATGGCGGAAAATGTTAAAGTCTAACTTGTAGTCCAGATCGGACCTGTGACACCCGCCTGACTGATCCAGATCACGTCGGTACCGGATGGAGAGGGAGTCCGGTTCAGGCTGTATCTGTTCAGGTGGTGACGTACAGGTGCTGCTCTGAGGTCAGTCGATGATGGGGTCGACGTTCAGACTCCCAGCAGGATCCCAGAGAAGAGAGAGTCCTGCAGGACGCTGATGGCCGAGCCGGTGGCGTTGTCCACGAACACAGACACGTACTCTCCGGCCTGCACACACACGACAAACACGTCAGAATGAAATCCACTGATCAGTTCATTAATGATGTTAACGAGTCGACCACAGACTGCAGCAGCCTGTGAAGTGACGTACCTGTAGATAAAGAGTTCCCGTCAATAAGATGCTGAATGTTCCTCCAGCTGCTGCCACGCCCATCACTGATTCTACAGAGCTAACACACACACACACAGGTGTACAGACAGGTGTACAGACAGATGTACAGACATGTGTATAGACAGGTGTACACACAGGTGTACACACAGGTGTACAGACGTGTGTATAGACAGGTGTACACACAGGTGTACAGACATGTGTATAGACAGGTGTACACACAAGTGTACAGACAGGTGAAGTACTCACAGGTTGCTCTGACACAGTGACTCGATGCAGATCGCTGCTCTCACACTGTCTCTGATCCGGACCTGAGTTCTGTCACCAGACTCTGTGACACACACACACACACACACACACAGTTACCCAGAATTCGAAGTGACACCTATATCACCTATATAACCATCGACCTGACAGAGCACTCGCTGTGTGTGTGTGTGTGTGTGTGTGTGTGTGTGTGCTCTCACCTATCAGGAGGCTGGCAGTCAGCTGGTAGAAGCCAGAGATGGGCGCTGTGTATCGGCCAGTGCTGCTGTTGAACCTCTGACCTCTCTGGAGGCTCTGCTCTGAGTCTGAGGGCTGCAGGGGTCAAAGGTCAAACACATGTCACCTCACCAGTGTGTGTGTGTGTGTGTGTGTGAGTCTCACCTGGCTGAATGGCTGCAGCTCCAGCAGGCTGCGTCGAGGGACGCCGACAGCCTGCGAGAGGCGACTGAGGAAGGAGGTGGAGACACGAGGAGGACGATCACACAGAAAACAGACTCCTGCTGCCATGTCTGAGAGGAGGAGGAGGAGGAAGAGGAGAAGTTTCTTTCTGAATGATGTCCTGTGAGGTAAAGCCATGTTTGTTGGCGAGCCTCTACAGTAAGACTAATTTGCTGTGTATTCTGGGTAAATTATCACGTAGACCTGCTGACTCAAATGAGACGGTGTGAGGCGGTGACATCACAGACAGTGACATCACAGACAGTGACATCACAGCAACATGTTAGCCAGGTAAAGTCGGTTTATGTGACGACATAATAAAATCAATATCATCTCGTTAGTTTCATCGTTTAGTCATGACGGGGAGCGGAGCCGGTGTTGTACCAGAACAGGTTAGGCACGTTAGCAATGTAACCAGGCTCAGCAGCTTCTATGGACATAATGGCAGAGGAGAAGAGAGTGAAGAGGACGTTGACGGAGGAAGCTAAGAAGAGAAAAGGAGAGAGTGAGCGAGCAAGAAGCTGCCGGACAAGAGTAAATCTGGGACTGACTTTTAGTCAGACGTTCAGGCGTTGAATCATTCAGACGTTCAGACGTTCAAACGTTCAGACGTTCAGATGTTCAGACGTTCAATCGTTCAGACGTTCAGACGTTCAATCGTTCAATCGTTCAGACGTTCAATCGTTCAGACGTTCAAATGTTCAATCGTTCAGACGTTCAAATGTTCAATCGTTCAGACGTTTAAATGTTCAATCGTTCAGACGTTCAGACGTTGAATCATTCAGACGTTCAATCGTTCAGATGTTCAGACGCTGAATCGTTCAGATGTTCAGACGTTGAATCGTTCAGATGTTCAGACATTCAGACGTTGAATCGTTCAGATGTTCAGACGTGCAATCGTTTAGACGTGCAATCATTCAGACGTTCAATCGTTCAGATGTTCAGACATTCAGACGTTGAATCGTTCAGACATTCAGACGTTGAATCGTTCAGATGTTCAGATGTTCAATCGTTCAGACGTTCAATCGTTCAGACGTTCAATCGTTCAGATGTTCAGACATTCAGACGTAGAATCGTTCAGATGTTCAGATGTTCAATCGTTCAGACATTCAGACGTTCAATCGTTCAGACGTTCAATCGTTCAATCATTCAGACGTTCAATCATTCAATCGTTCAGACGTTCAATCATTCAGACTTTCAGACATTCAAACGTTGAATCGTTCAGATGTTCAGACATTCAGACGTTGAATCGTTCAGTTGTTCAGACGTTCAATCGTTCAGACATTGAATCATTCAGACGTTCAGACAATCAATCGTTCAGTCATTCAGACGTTCAGACGTTCAATCGTTCAATTGTTCAGACGTTCAGACATTCAGATGTTCAATTGTTCAGACGTTCAATCGTTCAGATGTTCAATTGTTCAGTCGTTCAGACGTTGAATTGTTCAAACATTCAATTGTTCAATCGCTCAGACGTTCAATCGTTCAGACGTTCAATTGTTCAGACGTTCAGACATTCAGATGTTCAATCGTTCAGACGTTCAATTGTTCAGACGTTCAATCGCTCAGACGTTCAATCGTTCAATTGTTCAGACGTTCAATCGTTCAGACGTTCAATCGTTCAGACGTTCAATTGTTCAGACGTTCAATCGTTCAGACGTTCAATTGTTCAGACGTTCAATCGTTCAGACGTTCAGTCGTTCAGACGTTCAATTGTTCAAACGTTCAAACGTTCAATCGCTCAGACGTTCAATCGTTCAGACGTTCAATTGTTCAGACGTTCAATTGTTCAGACGTTCAATCGTTCAATCGTTCAGACGTTCAATTGTTCAGACGTTCAATCGTTCAATTGTTCAGACGTTCAATCGTTCAGACGTTCAATTGTTCAATCGTTCAGACGTTCAATCGTTCAGACGTTCAATCGTTCAGACGTGCAATTGCTCAGTCGTTCAGATGTTCAATTGTTCAAACGTTCAATTGTTCAATCGCTCAAACGTTCAATCGTTCAGACGTTCAATTGTTCAGTCGTTCAGACGTTCAATTGTTCAAACGTTCAATCGCTCAGACGTTCAATCGTTCAGATGTTCAGACATTCAATCGTTCAGACGTTCAATCATTCAGACGTTGAATTGTTCAATTGTTGAGACATTCAATCGTTCAATCGCTCAGACGTTCAATCGTTCAGACGTTCAATCGTTCAAACGTTCAATTGTTCAGACATTGAATCGTTCAGACTTTCAGACATTCAATTGTTCAATTATTCAATCGTTCAGACGTTCAATCGTTCAGATGTTCAGACGTTCAAACGTTCAATCATTCAATCGTTCAGACGTTCAATCGTTCAATTGTTCAGACATTGAATCGTTTAGACTTTCAATCATTCAATCGTTCAGACTTTCAATCATTCAGGCGTTCAGACGTTCAGAATCAGCCTGATGGAGAAAAACAAGCATGAACGAACAAACATGCAGAAAGTAACAAAGACACACCATCAGTCAGCAGGAATGTCAGGAATCCTGCTGCTGAGCCAAGTCACATCCACACTCCACAAAATTACCCCTATTAAGGACTCAGACAGGCTGCCTCCACACACAGCGACCACGCTGTGTTTATGTAACCCACATCCAGAATCCACCGAGCCAAAGTGAAAAACTGTGAAACTGAAACAAACAGGCCAGTGTCTGGATCCTGAGTCATGTCACTAATTGTAGAAACTCGTCACTGAACATGTCGTTGGCTGTTTGGAGGTTCAGGTTTCATCATTTTTTCCGTCTTCACTGAAAACAAACAGAACCAGTCCTGATGACTGTCCTCTTGTTCTCCATCCGAGCTTCAGTTTCATCTCAGAACCAACCGACCTTCTTGCTTCCAGCTCGTCATCCTGCGGCGTGCAGCACGTGCGGCGCTTCGCGGTCAAATTAGCAACAGTTAATGTGCAACCCCTGGTTAGACTTTCAAAATAAATCTCGCTGAGAAACATTCACTTGTTCTGAGTTTAAAATCGGAGCGTGGCGCGAGTTAAAGAGGTCAGTGGTGACCTCCTTGCTCTTTAGACAACGTCATGCATAATGCAGATCCAGATGTCAGATGCTCAGCTGTCAGTACAGATCCAGGATGTAGTTAGCCTAGCTTAGCACAAAGACTGGAAGCAGATGGAAAGTGTTAGCCTAGCTCAGTGTGTTCAGAGTGCTCTCACCTCTCAGTTTTATCTGCAGCTCCTGGATCAGCTCCTGTTGTTGGGGCAGGAGCGGGGCGGGGGGGCCTGGAGGCCCCTGAGGTCCTGGAGGTCCTGGAGGTCCTGGAAGACCATGCTGCAAAGAGCCACAAACATTCAGAGATGCTACCTGTGACATTTTTCTGTTTATTATTATTATTAGTTCTGTGTCTGTTTCTAGACAGGGGGTGGACAAAATAACAGAAACACCATCAGTATACTCTGTGGTGTTCCTGCTGTTTGTATTTTAATGTATCTTCAGGTGGATTTATGGTCTTTGTTATTGGACACATGAGATGTTCAGATGAAGTTCAGCTCTGAGGTCTGCCTGACCTTCGAGGTCCTCCTGGACCCTTTGGTTCTCCGGTTGTCCCCCTTGTTGGAGTTTCTTCTGAAGATCAACCAGGAGCTGAGAGGAGACACTCTGGACAGATCAGAGGACAGCGGCTCCTGGAGGACATGGGTTTATATGTTAACCTGCAGGTAACCATAGCAACGGCACTGATGCGTCAGCTGACTGGGTCTTTGTTCAGGAAGCACTTTAACTTCTACGCTTTGGTCTTTGAGTTTCCACCATCGAATTTAAGGCAGTAAATCGATGAATGTCAGTACAATTATGTTCATGACTCGATTAACAGTTTGAATTATAAAAAAACCTCAAAGATAGACAACATTAAAGGAGTTGGATCAAAGGACTGTTTGATATTTTCAATTAATTTTTAAAAGATTTGCTGATTCACATTCAATCAAATTTTTGCTGGTAGAGTTGAAACATAAATAAATTAGTGGATAAATATATTGATGATTGATTAATCGCTCAGACATTCAAGCATTTTCATGGTTCCAGCTTCGTCTTTCATGACAGGAAACAAAACAGATTCGGACAAAATGAGACGTTTGATGACGTCAGCTTCAGGAAATTGAACAGGTATCTTTCCTGACGTTGAGCATCAGATGAATCAGTTAATCAGCAGATTCATTGAAAATAATCGTTAGTTGCAGCTTTGATCGTTGATGATATTCTCGTGTACCTGCTGAACCTCGACAAACAGACTTCATGAAGTGTTCATGTTTGATTTGTGTTTGTTATTCAAGGTTCAGTTTGTCACATGTACTCATAGTTACATCATAGTTACATCATATGTCTTAATAAACTATTTGTTCAATTAAAATGTGTAAAAAAAGAAACAAGCAGAGGAAATAATCTACGTGAACGTTTGTTTCATGTGTTCGTCTATAAAAGAGTGTCGTCAGCCAACATATGAATAAATCGTTGATTATTGATCCGATCAGCAGAAGAACAAACCCAGTTAGAACATTAAACAAACGTTGGCGGGTTCAGGTGAGTCTTACCAGGATCTCTGTGCTGACGGCCTCGTCCTCCTCCAGGATCTCCTGACTCTCCTCGCTCTCCACCTCTTCGACGCTCGCCGCCTCCATCACCACCACCATCATCATCATCATCAGTCCCAGGAGCAGAGGGAGCAGCAGCAGCCCTCCTGCCCCACCAGGAGAGCTCCTTCTCTGGGATGACCTGGCCAGCATGCTGGGTGGGTGTGGTGGAGGTGGAACCAGTGGACGAAGGCGTTCAGGTCAGCGTCTGTGGACTTAAGACGTTCCCATGATGCACCTCTGTAGGTCTGCTCCTGTTAGATGAGTAAAGTGTTGAAGGAGGTGAACTTTAACGCTCTGATCTGTCCATCTCGTCGTCTCTCTCTTTTCTTTCAGTCTTTCCGTCGTCAGCGAGTCTCAGCAGACAGAAATACAAACACTGAGCGAGGAAACTTTCTCTCTGTGGGTGGTTCACTGCCTCCTCCTCTTTTTCCACCTCCTCCTCCTCTCTTGTCTTTCAGCACTGAGTCCTTCCTCCTCCGTTGTTCTTCTCTGATCCTCTCTCTGCTCTGCTCAGTCTGTCTTTTTATCTCCCTCCCTCCTCCCTGACTCCACCTCCTCCTCCTCCTCCTCCTCCTCTCTATCTGTCTCTGGATCTGAAGCTGTCACCTCCGTCTGTCTGCAGTCTTTTTCTTAATGTCTCCTCAGCGTCTGTCTGTCTCTCTGTTTTATCTCTCCTGCCATCGTTTGTCTTTCTTTACCTCCAGACTTTATTTTTCTCCTTCTTTCCATCCTCCTCCTCCTCCTCCTCATTCAGCTCTCCAGGGTCCTAATGCAGCAGCTCTACAGATTTACATACATACAGTATATAAATATAAGTATATGCTTATAAAACATGAAATGTATATTTAATATTTCATGTTTTTCTCCACATTATCTCAAACAAATACAAACATACATATATAAAACATAAAATATTCATATACAGGATATATAAAACAATATGTTGCATATTTGTTCAAACATATAGATAAATATATTTTCCTATACAGATCAACACAATCTGGATCAAGCTTTTAAAACATGAAGGCTGAAGATTAATACTCTCAGTATTAGCATGAGTTTAGCACAGTAGCGGTACAATAGAAGTAGTTGTAGTAGTAACAAACAACAATAACTTCATATTAAAGATACATGTACATAAAGTATTTAACACACACACATTCATGTTTCCTACACTTCAGAGGACATTTCATTGACTTACATTCATTTCTTATTAAAACTTTAAACCTAAAAATGAATGACGTACATCAGGAGGACTTCTGTCCCCAGAAGGACGGCGAGTCCTCACAATGTGACCGTGTAAACGGCATCATGTCCCCACAAGTAAGTAATACATGTCCACACACTCACACACACACACACCCTGTCAGATAAGGTGGGTGTGGCCTTCAGCCTGACAGGATGATGAAAGTTAGTTTGAATGTTGGCGTCTGTGAGATCAAACAGCGACCGTTTCCTCTGAATCTGACCCGAGCTGATAGACACACACACACACACACACACACCCTGTATTATTACATCACTCATCGCTGTCGTCATGTCAACATTGACCTGCAGCAACTTTTACTTTAACATCTTTAACTTCTCATTAAAACTTCCACACGTGTAAAAAAAAAATATATATATATATATATATATAAAAAATATTTTTAAAAAATATATTAAAAATATTTTTAAAAAAATATAAAAAAATATTTTAAAAATATATTAAAAAATATATAAAAATATATAAAATATATAAAAAATATAAAAAATATATAAAAATATAAAATATATGATATAAATAATAAAAGTTGTTTCACTGGATAAATTCAAACAGTGTTTGAAAGAAGCTCTGCTGCCTGCAGGACGTGTTTTTAACGTGTGCCGTGTTCTTTAAACAAATCAATGAATCTTTATTTAAAACATAAAACTGTCACGTTACTGTAAAACTCATCAGCGCCTCCTGCTGGACAGAAGAACAAACTGCAGCTCTATGAACTCACTGTGGACTAGTGCCCTGCATGGGCCTATTATCTGGGCCCGAGCCCGGCCTTGGCCCGAAGGGGTGGAGCGCCACCCTGGCCCGGTCCGAACTCAGGCCCGAACCTGTATCAAGCCCGACTTTTTTTTGTTAACCTCCCATAACAATGTTTTAGCGTGATAGAACGCTATATTCATTGAGTGCGATCGTAAATTTAATCTGTCGCTCTGAAAATGGGATAACGCTCTGCAGTTAGAAAAAAACAGCATTCTATTTTTCTGTGAATAAACGAACGGTTTCTGACAGATCAAAGTGGACATAAAAGAGCAGGTTAAAATAGGGGCTCATGTTTCAATCAGCAGCTTGAGAACTCGTTGATATAGGCGCAGTTATAGACCACAAACCTTAACTGAGCACTTTTAATGGCATAATGGCACTTTTGTCAAGCGTTTGAAGCGTTTTTGGTATTGTTTAAATGATTATTTCGTTTGAAATGAGCGCACAGCAAGTTGACCTGAGCAATTATAATAGGCCTATAATAAACACTAATATCCAAACATAAGGTAGGCTACAAAAACCAACAAAACGCTTAAACCTTATTACAGTGTTTATTAGTAGGCTAAACGTAGCAAAAGCCTATCAAAAATATTTTTCTTCTTAATAAAGACAACAACTCTTGCCTGGGCGTAGTAGGCCTACAACTCGAAAAACAAGTCTTCACCTGAACATGGCGATACAATTATAAGAACAACTATAGCCTATAAGAACAGCCTATACGTCCAATTTAACAACAGTGAGCCGCTTAACATGGCAAAAGTCCTCCGTTCTTTGAACACCACAAGAGGAACAGTCTATTTGGCATCATGCAGAAAAAGAACAGCATCCACCGTTTCAGGGGCAAGTCCAGTCCTCCTTTCCTCTATCACTCTTCCAGCTGCGCTAAAAGCGCGCTCGCTGCTGCTACTGCTGGCCGGGACACTGAAGACCACGCGGGCCAGACGTGCCAGTAACGGCAATGTGGTCTTGTGTTGCTTCCACCAGCTCAGTAGATCCCTTCCATCACCTTCCATGGTGGGGTTGAGGCTGAGGTAGAGCTGGATTTCATCAGTATCCTCGTTCTCCTCTCTGACATTTTCCCATGCGTCCTCAAACTCTGCCAGTGCTCTCCTCTTTGGTGCGGGACCAGCAGCTGCCACTGCGCCCGACCCTGCGTAAATCATAACACAATTAGGCTATTTATAAGGCCAAGGCCTATAGCTACAGGGAAAGTAGTTTGGTGGTTACGCCGGTGCGTAAAGTAAAAAGACAAATAGGCCAAATGTAATAGGCAATAATAGGCTAATAAAACAAAAATACCTGATTGTGTAGACTGCTCCTGCCAACGCGCATCCTCTCCCTCCCTGAAGCGGTTTATCTGGATTCTCACCTGTTGCTGGATGTCAGTCCTCTCAGCGAGAGTAAACATTCGTAGTTGGTTGAACTTTGGCCATAAAAAGATGGCAATTTTATGAAGTGGCTGGATTTCGATTTTTTTCATTAACCAGTCAAGGTGTCGTTGGCGGATGACAGCCTGGGAAGGAGTATCATTCACGTATTGTTGGCAGTGGCTTTTCAGTTTGTTGGCCCAGAGAACGACAAGGTGCAGTGTTGGGTATTTGTCCCCTTCTAGCTCCTTTTGCGCGTCGCTAAATGGGCGCAGAAATTCCACCAGGAAAGCTAGAACATCTGGGGAGACATCGCGCAATCGTGCGCTCTCACCACGGCTCTGAAGAAGCTCCTGCAGCTCTGCATGAACTGACTGAATTGACTCCAGTGTGAGGAAGACTGTGCTATACCTGGTCTCTGCCATTTGTTTGACAGTTCTTGGCAGCTGACTGACCAGGCCTGATTGTTTTAGGTAGCGGACTAAAGCCTTGGCCGCCAACAGGGTCTCTGCTACTTCTGGGACTACTTCAGCCAGCTCATCTGTGTTTAAGGCATGTCGGAGGACTGTGTTATACAGGTGATCTTGACAAGCCAGGTGCCTGTATGGACGGAGAGCGGCCAACACGTTTGCGCCCTGGTCGGTTACCCAGACAACATTGTTCATAACTGATGCATCAAAGCCGAGGACTGTGACTAACTGCTGTTGAAGCTCTTTTCGGATATTATCTCCTGTTTTAGCATGGTTTGGGAAGCATGTTGTGGTGAGTAGCTTGCTCTTGAGTTCAAATGTTGGTGTTACATAGTGACATGTGATAGCCATGTAGCTCATCTTACGGAAATCATCCGTCCACATATCTGTAGTCATGCCAATATTTATGAGTGACATCACCTCCTTTATCTCCTCAACTGTCCCTCCTCTCCTTTCACTCGCCATAATTTTGTACCTTCGGGAGATTGTAGTGAGGTCGGGGAGAACTTCATTGGCTGAAATGCGGCCATATGTTGCACCGACATTTATTAATTCTTGTGCTAACTCTCTGAAACCGAGTCCGACTCCCGCAATCGTTTCAAATGGCCAAATGTCCATGCAACAGAAGTTCACACATTTTCTTGTGACCTCTGACTTCACCCTTTCTGGTGGTGGTTTTGCGAAACTGTAATAATTGCCCACACTCAGTTGTTTGTGACCGCTGCTGGATCCGCCACATGACCGTTCAAAATGTCTCTGGAGATGTGATGAACCTGTTTTTTTGCTGTCATATGACAGAACAGCTTTGCATATGTAGTGGACCTCCAAAGGTTTTGAATGCAACCCAGGTAGCCACCTCCCTTAGCACCTCCCTTAGCTCCTCCCCCTGCTTAGGTGTGCATATAAGGTTCCAAAATGGCTCCTTTCAGCCTCTTGCTGGTTTGGTGTGGTTACCTTATCAAGGTGGTGAGTAGGGTCCCCGTTTCCTTTCGTGTGTTATTTTAGTCTTGTTTGTTCACACTAACATGTGTTTCTTTGTCTTTTAGGTTCACTTGCTGCTGTGCTGTTTTGTTAGTTTGTTTTGGGCAGTTCTGTTGTACAGTTTTGTTTGCTTTACTCTGCTTTGTCCTCTTTTGTGTTGCTCTGTTTATTCAGTTTGGTTAGTTTAAGTATATTTGTTTTACATTTGCAATATAGTTTGATTAGTGATTGGGTTGTAGGATTTGTTAACTTTTTGTCTTTCTGTTTTTTTTGAGTTTCAGTGCGGCCTGGGTGTCATCAGGTGGGGGGGCTAGGCACCGTGGTGAGGACCTCACGTCGCCGTTGCATGCAAGTAGACACTGGGGCACTTTTAGTGTTTGTAGTGGTTTGTGTTAAGTAGTGTTGCACCCCAGTCTAAGAAGGAGGGACACCCACACCGTAGTATGCCCTCCTCTGAGGCCCCAGCCCACTGATTTTAGTTTTCTGTTATTGTTACTTAAACTTTGTTGTTGTAGCCGGCCTTTTTTTAGCATTCTGTTAATAAAATAATTTCTTATATTCACCTCGTTCTTAACCTTTCCTTCCTTTCTCAGCAGCTGCAGTTTTAGTTTTGCCTTATTCATTTCCATTATTTCAATAAAAATATTTACTTTATTACTCTACTGTCTCTGCCTCCTCAGTCTCGACCCTGTGTCCTTAGTAGTTCAGTTTCATATCCTGGGGTGCAAGTCCCCAGGTGGCGTTGTTGGCTTTAAAACTCTACCGACTATTCCACTCCTTGCCACACATACAACACACTGAACAAACCCGGTTGGCTCATCTTGAAGGGTTGTAATAAGATGAAACTTAGTCCAGAACGGAGCTTTTCCCTTGGTGTTGTTCACTCTCTTCAATTCGCCATTTTCAATCTTTTTCTTTATGTCGTTCTCCATGTTTGTGGTGGGAGTCGGGAAGTCGCGCGAATCGGATGTGTAGGCTTACAGAAGGGAGGTGCTGGTGCGGGGCAGAGCAGCTGCTGCTGCGTTCAAGTGTTTCCATTTAAACACAACACAGTTCTTTAATTAGCAGGTTTAAAAAAAAAAAAATTAATTCAGTTGAAAAATAAAAGTGCCCGAGCCCGGCCCGTGTCCGAGGTAATTATGCGGTCGTCGGCCCGAAGCCCGGCCCTCGGGCTGTCGGGCCCCCTCGGGCCTAGGGCTCCAGTGCAGGGCTCTACTGTGGACTGTTGGTGGTTTATTACCAAGCAGGTTTTCACATACTGAATTTGTCTTCAAGTACTAAAAGATATGAACAATATACTAATATATAATATATTAGTATATTGTTCATATCTTTTTAATAATATAACATTAGTGGTTGGTCTAACATGTTCGTCTGGGTGGAAAATAATGTTTAAAATGAAACACACACACCTGTGGAGTGAGCAGGCTGTTGAGGCTACAGGTGTGACAGGTGAAGCAGCTCTAAGTCCTGCTAAGAGGATCTGTCTGCACACACACGCACACACACACACACACACACACAGTGTGTAAGCTGTCAGCTGTGTGTGCTGAGGATCAGGTCAGTGCCGTCGATGTGTTGAACAGAGGGATGAAGGGAGCTGGAGACGAACCCTGAAAACCTGACTGACCTCTGAACCCCGCTGTACACGGTAAGAACATGTGTGTGTTCATCTGCAGACAAGCAGTGTGTGTTTGTCTTGATGTGTGAACCTGTGTGTGTGTGTGTGTGTGGCAGGTGTCATGGATGCTGAGGATCCGTCTCCTCTGCGGCGTTTCGTCGTAGCGAAGCGTTCAATCACCAACATCTTTGATCAGCTGCTGGACTTTGTGAAGGATGGCTCAGCCTTTGTGGACGGTCAGAAACACACACACACACACACACACACACACACACACACACACACAGGTGTTGTAGCTCAGGTGTGTTGGTGGGTTCTGAGATGAACTCATGTCGTGTTACAAAGTTATTTTTATTTAATCGACTCAGAGCGATGAGTGTTTATGTTGTTTAAAGTTTAGCTCCATGGTTAGCTCTGTTAGCTCCATGGTTAGCTCTGTTAGCTCCATGGTTAGCTCTGTTAGCTCCATGGTTAGCCCTGTTAGCTCCATGGTTAGCTCTGTTAGCTCCATGGTTAGCTCTGTTAGCTCCATGGTTAGCCCTGTTAGCTCCATGGTTAGCTCTGTTAGCTCCATGGTTAGCCCTGTTAGCTCTATGGTTAGCACTGTTAGCTCCATGGTTAGCCCTGTTAGCTCCATGGTTAGCCCTGTTAGCTCTATGGTTAGCACTGTTAGCTCCATGGTTAGCACTGTTAGCTCCATGGTTAGCTCTGTTAGCTCTATGGTTAGCACTGTTATCTCTATGGTTAGCACTGTTAGCTCCATGGTTAGCCCTGTTAGCTCTATGGTTAGCACTGTTAGCTCCATGGTTAGCACTGTTAGCTCTATGGTTAGCACTGTTAGCTCCATGATTAGCACTGTTAGCTCCATGGTTAGCTCTGTTAGCTCCATGGTTAGCTCTGTTAGCTCCATGATTAGCACTGTTAGCTCCATGGTTAGCCCTGTTAGCTCCATGATTAGCACTGTTAGCTCCATGGTTAGCTCTGTTAGCTCCATGGTTAGCCCTGTATATTTACATACGAACATATATTCTTTCTTTGATGTTTGTCGTTGTGTAACCCGACCTTGTGTGTTGTGGTGTGATGTCAGAGGCGTGGCGTGGCGCTGACCTGGGTCAGGTGGCCGTGGAGGAGCAGAGTCTGGAGATGCAGAGCTGTGCCACCAAACTGTCGACCATCCGAGAGGTTCTACTCAGGAGACACATGAAGGTGGCGTTCTTTGGCAGGTACGGAGTCTCCTAAAACAAATGAGGTTTCTGGAGCTTTCAACCACACGACATGTGTTTCATATTTCATGCTCACATTTTTCTGATATATCACATCATCGTCTGTAAAGAATCAAACCATCAATACAATCAGCTGTTTAACATTTCAAGTTCAAGAACACGAACATCGTTTCTTGACGTTCCTTTTGACTTCATTCAGTTACAGACAGGAAGAAGTCGACCTGTGGTCAAAGAAATGAGCTCATCGTGATATTTATTGTATTTATTGTTATTATAAATATGTTATTTATTTCATCTGTGCTGGATGTGTTTTTTATTGATTTGTTTCTACAGTCAGTCAGCCAATGAGTCCAAACTATTGAAAGGTGTGACTTTACACAGAGCTGAATCCATGATTATCTTCATCAGGACTTTCTGACATTATAAAACATTTATTCTGGTTCTGGACGGTTTCAACATGTCAACATGTCAGTTTTTACAGTTTTCTGATGTTTTATCAACCAAACTATTCAACAATTTATTAAGAAAATAATCTGCAGATGAATTCAGAATGAAAATAATTCATGCTGTCGCCCAATAATAAGTCCAATAAAGATGAAGAACCTTTAAATAACCCTTTAAGAACCTTTAAAGAACCTTTAAAGAACCTTTAAGGAACCTTTTAGGAACCTTTAGTCCTTCACAGAAAGTTTGTAAAGAATCATCACCTAAATAAAGAGTTTATTCAACTCGTCCTGGCTCCTTTAAAGAACTTTTTAAGAACCTTTGTTTTTCTGAGTGTTGTTGCAGTTTAATTTCTTTGAAGCAGATGAAGCGTGTCGGTGTTCTCTGAGGATGGACACGAAGCAGATGAAGCATGTCGGTGTTCTCTGAGGATGGACATGAAGCAGATGAAGCGTGTCGTGTTCTCTGAGGATGGACACGAAGCAGATGAAGCATGTCGGTGTTCTCTGAGGATGGACATGAAGCAGATGAAGCGTGTCGGTGTTCTCTGAGGATGGACATGAAGCAGATGAAGCGTGTCGTGTTCTCTGAGGATGGACACGAAGCAGATGAAGCATGTCGGTGTTCTCTGAGGATGGACATGAAGCAGATGAAGCGTGTCGGTGTTCTCTGAGGATGGACATGAAGCAGATGAAGCATGTCGGTGTTCTCTGAGGATGGACACGAAGCAGATGAAGCGTGTCGGTGTTCTCTGAGGATGGACATGAAGCAGATGAAGCGTGTCGGTGTTCTCTGAGGATGGACATGAAGCAGATGAAGTGTGTTTTGTGTTTCAGCGTGGAGCTGCTGATAAATTAACTCTTTTCTGTTGAACTGAACCGTCACTCAGATAAACTTTATCTCTGATCCACAAACTGCTGCAGCTTCCTGCGACACATTCGCAGAGTGAACGATGATGAAATGTTTCTAAATGTGATGAAAGTCTTTCTGATGAAATAACGGCTCTCAGTAACAAACTGCTGTCTCTAATATTTCATGTTTAGGACACGTTGTGTTTATTCATTGTGTCATTTATTGATTCAGTCAGTTTATTGTTTGTTTTCTTTATGAAATCTCCATAAATTAAGTCAGTTTACGCAAAGACAGTAAAGAGGTCCAGTGCAGTTCTGGAGCTTTCAATACTATCACATGATCTTCCTCAACATTTGAAGGACTTCTGGTCTGTGTCTGTGTATAATATAACAGAGTCTGTCTGTGATTCAGGACAAGTAATGGGAAGAGCACTGTGATCAACGCCATGCTGAGAGACCGAGTGCTGCCCAGCGGTATCGGACACACCACCAACTGTTTCCTGAGAGTCGAAGGAACCGACGGAGACGAGGCTTACCTCACCACTGAGACGTCCAATGAGAGGAGGAACGTCACTGTACGACAAACAGAGAAGTCAAAGTCAATGTGTCTGTGTCTCCGTCTGTCCTCTGTCCTCCAGGATCTGGACCAACCATCACAAACAGTCTGCAGTCATCTATGACCTCACTGATTCCACTTCCTCCTCCTTCCTCTCCTTCCTCCTTCTTCCTCCTCCTCCCTCCTCCTCCTCCTCAGACCGTGAACCAGCTGGCTCATGCTCTCCACATGGATCCGACTCTGGACTCGGGCAGTCTGGTCAAAGTCTTCTGGCCCAAAAGTCGCTGCGCTCTGCTGAGAGACGACCTGGTTCTGATGGACAGGTAATGTCCACCTTCAGTCTGTGTTTATGGATTTATTGATCAGCTGACGGTCAACAGTCACCATCATCATGACACCTTAAAGGTCCAGTCTGTAGATTTAGTGACATCTAGTGGTGTATTTGCTGATTACAACCCCTCGCCTCACTCTCTGACCAGCCCTGGCACTGACGTCACTCTGGAGTTGGACAGCTGGATCGATAAGTTCTGTCTGGATGCTGACGTCTTCGTCCTGGTGGGAAATGCAGAGTCGACCCTCATGAACACGGTGAGGGGACGTATTGATCGTATGGATTATTGATAAATTAAATTTCTAGATTTATAATATTTGTATTTTTCTGTGTTCAGGAGAAACTTTTCTTCCACAAAGTCAGCGAGAGAATCTCCAAACCGAACATCTTCATCCTCCACAACCGATGGGACGCCTCAGTGAGCGAGCCAGAGTACATCGAGGAGGTTTGACTTGTTGACCATGGCAACGCAGAATCCAGCTCTTTGATTGGTTGGTGACTGTCGGGTCTCCCCTCTGTGTCCTCCCCCTGGTGTCCAGGTGAGGAAGCAGCACCTGGACCGCTGTGTGAGTTTCCTGGCCGAGGAGCTGAAGGTGGTCGGTCTGGACGAGGCTCCGGGGAGGATCTTCTTCGTTTCAGCCAAAGAGGTCCTGAGCTCCAGGATGCAGCGAGCGCAGGGCATGCCTGAGACAGGTGAGCCAGGTGAGGGACAGCAGGGGGCGGAGCCTCCTCTCATCACACAGAAGAGATGACTGACAGCTTCCTGATGTTGAAGTGTTAGTGAGCTGCAGAGTCGTGAGCAGACGGTGTGAGGAGGTTCACTGACTCTGGACCAGCTCATTGTGCTGTGTTTCCTGCTGACTCACTGCACCTTCTTCCTTCTTCCTGCAGGTGGCGCTCTGGCTGAAGGTTTCCACGAGAGACTGAGAGAGTTCCAGACGTTTGAGAGGACGTTTGAGGTACAGAGAGACAAACAAAGCTGCGTTCAGGCGTTGAGCAGAGATCACTGAACCGTGACCTTTGACCCTGCAGGAGTTCATCTCTCAGTCTGCAGTGAAGACCAAGTTTGAGCAGCACACGGTGAGAGCGTGGCAGATTACTGAGGCCATCAAAGCTGTGATGGACGCCATCAACATTGCCTCCGCAGACCGGAAGTCAGGACTCTCACTTCCTCTTTCGCTCATTTCCAAAAAGTGATTTTTGTAGAGCGTCTGACTTTGACCTTTGACCTCTGACCTCTGACAGGATCTTCTGTCTGGAGGAGCGCGAGGATCAGAGGGACCGGCTGGACTTTGTCCGAGGACAGATTAACCGCCTGACCGACAACGTCAAAGAGCGGATCAGGACGCTGACTGATGATGTCGCTGCCAAGGTGAAGAAATCCTCCAGCTGGAGGTTGATCCTGGTCCAGATCTCAGATCAGGTTACAGAACACAGCAACATGCTGCAGCTAACCTAACATGTTCACAAAGTGACCATGACTGAACTAATTATTGATGTTCAGTTAGCTGACGTTAGATCATTACAGTCATCATGTCTCAAGTCATCAAAACAGTGACTGGAGTGGACTTAGGTCCATGTCTCTGGTCTCTAGTCCATGTCTCTGGTCTCTAGTCCATGTCTCTGGTCTCTAGTCCATGTCTCTGGTCTCTAGTCCATGTCTCTGGTCTCTAGTCCATGCCTCTGGTCTCTAGTCCATGTCTCTGGTCTCTAGTCCATGCCTCTGGTCTCTAGCGATGGTGTTGAGATGGTGTTGGGTGGATGTTGGGTGGATGTTCAGTAACAGCAGGTTGTTGTTGGTCCTCAGGTCGCAGCGGCTCTGTCAGATCAGATCCGGTCTCTTCCTGTTCTGGTCGATGAGTTCAGAGCCGATTTCAACCCGACACAAGAAACTCTGGAGCTCTACAAAACTGTGAGTACTACAGTAAAACTTCTGCCGCTTGTACTAATAAGTACTAAAGCTCTGCAAAGTACACAGTTCAGTTTTTCCAGCATGTGTAACCTAGCTTAGCACAAAGCTGGCCAACTGAATCTGTGAAACATCTGATGAGATCTCTAACGCAACATTATGTAACTTTATGTGTAACAGTGACGTCTAGTGGTTAAAAACTGGTACTGCAGAGTCATCTCCTCATCCTCCACAGACTGAAACTCACAAAGACTAAAGACACTGAAGATTCAACATCAGTCTCAGTCTGTCTTCAGTCGGTGAAGTCTGTGAGCATGTTTGAGACTAAAAAGACGATGACTGGTCGACACACTGACTGTATCCATCACATTTTGAAATCCATCCAATGTCTTTAAACTCTGTTGGTGCATTTTGCTCCCTCTGCACACATTTGTGGCAAAAATGTAACGTCCAAACAAACTGCTATAAAATCATCACATCAATATTTATTTCATAAATCTCTGAAACAACTTCAGACTTGCTCCAAACTACGAAACACTGAATAATTGTCCTGATTGTAACCCTTTAAATGTCAGTGTAATGATCTGAATGATTCATTATTTATCACATAAAAAGGAGGATGTGGTGTTGGTGCTGATCTCACTGTCATTACACGATCAAACATTCTGTGATGTCACATTTCATTTAACTAAAGTCACATTTGACATTTTTACTGGATTCACCAGATTCAAACATTTTCACACTGTAGGCTGATGCATGAAATTCTTTATATGTTCTTTATATGTTAGATTATGGAGCCGTGTGTGTGTGTGTGTGTGTGTGTGTGTGTGCTGATCATTTCAGGTGTGATCAAAGCTCATCTTGTGTTTCATGTGTCTTTGAGGAGGCCTCAAAAAGTGTTAGTGTGTTTATGCAGCTGAACATGAACACATGAGGCATTAAGCTGCTTTACTTTAAAGCCTGTTTGCAGCACAAACAGGATTTAACTTGTGATCTTATGAGGACTCTGAACTCTGACAGGACGTCTCTGTAAAACATTCACCTGACAGTGTGCATTATGAATATCCATAAAGTTTTATATTCTTCATATTTTTCTGTCATGAAGAACTTTAAGTATTTGACTCTATGAAGAACAGAAAAAGACATGAATATATTTTAGTCATGAAAAATTTATTTATTTATTTCATTATAAGTTTGTCATGTTTTGTCCTCCATAGGTTAGTTAATTGTGGAACACAGTTTAATTCTTTAACCATCAGTTTAATTATGTTCTGTAATATTTTATTCATGCTATTCAAGGTAATCTACGTTGTGAGAATAATTATAATAATGATAATTATTCATCTTATTTATATTTAAAGTATGAGTGAATAAGAATCAAAAGATTTTCATGTTATTGACTGAACCATGACACAGTGTAGAGAATCAGACAGACCAATGACATATTTCACTCTTCATGTTCTGAAGCTTCTCACAGTTATTTTACAGTTAGAGTTCAAACGTTTCCACAACGTGTCAGCAGGTTTCCACCGCTGTGTGACCGAGCTCTGATGATTGAAGCGACATTTGACTTTACACCAGAAACACATGACAGATTACAAAGGACACAAACTCACATCAAATCTCTTTAACACTTTACACCTCCATGTTTATTATTGTTACCATGACGACAGAGGTCAGCTGATACTGAGTGTGTACTTTGGGACGGGCCTTCGGAGCAGGGGGGCGTTTGTTTTCTGGATCACTGTCGGACAAACGGGACATTTTTGGGACTGTTGGGTTTCAGAACAACGAGCAGTCCATCAAGTTTGACGAGCTGCTCAAATACACAGAAAATTCACTTCAAACATACAACCAATGATCCAATGATAGTAACCTGAACATGTTACCAGATAAACCCAAAACCCCCAAAACGTCAAACATGGACTGATGTTAAAGCGTCCTGGTCCAGGTTTTTCTCACAAGGTTCACTCTGTAAACCTGCATCCTGGATCAGGATCCTGGAAACCATCCGAGCCTTGAAGAAGAACTGCTCCGTGTTTTTATATCGTCAAACAGCGAACTGATCGGAGCGTTCAGAAGATCCAACGTGTCGGAATGATTCCAGAAGTTCAACGTTTGAACGTTGTTAGTTTGTTCTCTGAACGTTTGACTGACTTGAAATTGAACATGACAACCAACAACAACATCATCTCTGTTGTTCTACAGTCACAGACACCTTCACTGGAGAAATCTTCTTTGTGTGAAGGTGTGTATGTGTGTGTGTGTTTGTATCAGGATCAGAGAACGACAGTTTTCCTCTGTTCATGTCCAGATTCACTCTGATCCTCTGGATCTTCTCCTGGACCCTGAAAACAGGGTTTGGATCTGATGGGGAGAATGCTGAGTATTCACCGTAATAGAAATGTATTCTCCATAATCCAGAGTCTCTGTCTTCCTTCCTCTGGACAGACTCTGCTAACACACCCAGTGAGCAGTATTCACTGTCTCCAACCTCCACATCCCAGCTGTGAGTCCCTGAGTTAAAGCCCTCAGAGCCCAGAACAGAGCAGGAATATTGAATCCTCTCTGGATTGTCAGGAAGCTGCTGTCTCTGTCCTCCTCGTCTCACACTGGTCAGATCTTCAGACAGGATCAGGTTTGGATCAGCAGTGTTTGGATCCAGAACCACAGGAGTGTAGGAGACCATGTCCTTCATGTTGTTCCAGATGTTGAAGGTCAGGTTGCCCAGGTGTTTGGCCTCGTCTATCAGAGCTCCTGAGGGCAGCTGTGGATCATCCAGCAGGGGGCGCTGCTGGACTCTTTGCACTGCAGCCTTGTAGTTGTGCAGGAATGAGACGTCTTCAGCTCTCAGCTCGTCCTCTGTGGCTCTGACGGTGTCTGAAAGAGCTGCTATCTCTCTGCTCAGAGCCTCCATCTTCTCCTTCATCGTCTGACTCTTCTGCTCCTCTTCCTCCCTCAATGCAGCCATCCTGGCCTCCTCTTCCTCTTCTAGAAACTGGTGAAGCTTCTTAAACTGATCCTTAATCTGCCTCTCTGTGCGTCGGGCCTGGACCTTCATGTGTTCTGCTGTTTGATCAAACTTCACTTGAACTCCTTCAGAAACCTTTAACTTCTCCTTTAAGGGCTCCAGAGTTTCCTGAAGGTTCTTCTTGTGTTGTCATGCAGCTTCATCGATGGGTCTGAATCTGTGGTCGGTGTGTGTCTTTGAATCTCTGCAGACGACACACACCGGCTGTTGATGGTCCAGACAGAAGAGTTTGAGTTTCTCAGAGTGCAGACTGCAGAGAGCCTCTGAAGATCTCTGATCTCTCTCCTGTAAGAAGGTCTCACACAGGTTCCTTAACACCAGGTTAGGAGGTGGTAGTTCCTCTGAAGATCTCTTACAGAGTGGACAGTCGTGGACTTCCACCAGCTCTGCAGACAGACTTTACAGAAGCTGTGGCTACATGACAGGATGACAGGATCTTTAAAGATGTCATGGCAGACAGAACAGCAGAGATCTTCCTCTAATCTGGAAGCCATTTAGTCTCTGAGTGCAGCTGAAAACACAGCACACAGCAGCTCCCTCAAACTTACTTTCACTTTCAGTCTTTGTCTTTGTGTTCAGTTTGTGGATTCAGCAGCAGCTGCTTGAAGTGTTCGTATTCCCAGTGTTCCCAGTGTTCCCAGTGTTCCCGGTGTTCCCAGTGTTCCCGGTGTTCCCGGTGTTCCCAGTGTTCCCAGTGTTCCCAGTGTTCCCAGTGTTCCCAGTGTTCCCAGTGTTCCCTCCTGGAGCTGTCCTGTCTCAGCGGTGGTTTTGGTCTGAAGGTGAATCTTAACGTCTGTCTCTCTCTCTGTGTCTCCGTCAGTGACGCACAATAAAAACTTGTTTCCTGGTTTGTGACAGGTGGGTCACCTGTGGGGGCGGAGCTTCTTCAGAGGAGACACACGTCTGAACATACTCTTGTGTTTGTAGCAGCAGTATAAAAATCAAATGTAGAAATAATACGTTGTTGTTGGAGGAAAGACTGTATGATGGCTTTGTGGAGGACTCCTTTTTGTGGCGTGAGGTTCTGGTTCTGGTTCTGGTTCTGGTTCTGATGGACCGCAGCATCCTGCCAGAGGGGAGTGTCTCAAAGAGTTTGTGTCCAGGGTGGGAGGGATCAGCCACAATCTCCACCAGATGGTGATGGAAGAGGTGAGGATGTAATAGATTAGTTTAAAAACAACAGATTACTTTTTAAAATAGATTACTTTTAAAAAGTAAAAGTTTACTTACAAAAGTAATAGATTACTTTTACAAAGTAATTACTTTTGAAAAAAAGATTACTTTTTTCTGAAATATTTAAGATTTAACATGTAAAAAAATAGATAGATAGAAATAGGTACTTTTTAAAGTAATGCATTACTTTTGAAAGTAATAGATTACTTATTCTGAATTTTCTTTCATTTATATGAAAATCATTTTTATAAAAATAATTATTTAGAATTTAAATACAAGTTAGATAAAAATTAACTTTAAAGTATTTTTTTTTCAAAAGTTCTTTAAAAAGCAATCTATTACTTTCAAAGTGATCTATTACTTTCGGAAGTAATTTTTTGAAAAATGTTCAAACGTTTTCATAAAGATTTAGTCATCTTTATTCAAAAGTATAATTATTACTTTCAAAGTAATAAACTACTTCAAAAGTAATAGATTACTTTTGAAAAAAGTACTTTAAAACTTTTTTTTCATAAAGATTTTAAATTTTAAAAAATTTTAAGTAATCTTTTTAATACGTAATCTATTACTTTAATAGATTACTTTCTTTAAAAAGTATTTTTTAAAAATAGATTACTTTTGAAAAAGATTACTTTTTATGAAATTTTTCTAAAAATATTCATTGAATTTCTTCAGATTACTTGATTACTTTAAAATAATAAATTACTTTCATTCTAGATTTCAAGAGCTTTATTGTCATTGTCAAATAAAAACATGGTTTATACAGCAATGAAATTTACACACAACAACAAGAACAAAAATACAACACAATAATAGAAAAAGAAACAATAGAAACATTTAAAGTAAAAGTTTTCTGGAAAAAGTCAGAATATTACGGAGCCCCTAAAGGGACATGGGAAAAAAAAAAAATTAAACGTTTCTAGTGAGCACGAGATACTTTCTAGTGAGCACGAGATACTTTCTCGTGAGCACCAGAAAGTATCTCGTGCTCACGAGATACTTTTCTGGTGCTCACGAGAAAGTATCTCGTGAGCACGAGAAAGTATCTCGTGCTCACTAGAAAGTATATCGTGCTCACTAGAAACCTTAGGTTAAGCACAGGCAGTTGTGCTTCCTGTGCGTATGCCTCTAGGCTCGTTAAGATCATTAAAGGAATGGCTGCGTAAATGACTGCGGTAAAGTTGGAAAGATATTGGCAGATTCGAACTTCCGGGATCAATAACTCTGAAGTGAAACGTTGTTAAAACACAAAACACGCATATTTTCAACCGTAGTAAGATAGACAACGAGCTACAACCTAATGTTCATCAAAACGAGCCATGCTCAGAGCCACACCAACAACATTAGTGTTTACGTGCAGCCGGCTGTGAGAGCAGGGACCGTCTACAAAGTGCAACACCGAAAAGAGATATTACAACATAATAATATCTTCACTATGATACAGTGTAGTGTCACCAAACTCACTACACACTTTATTGATCCCCTACAGAAACACTTGGTTTAAAAGAAAGGCATTTTTCATAATTTCTGGGAATTTTTATTAGGAATTATATTCAATAACTATTACAGTGTAGTATCATAAACCTCAGCTCAACCACTCCTGTTGGGTACTACAACAATTAGTTTGTGAGAGAGGGCTTTAGTATAATTTGGGGTATTTGAATTTTGCGTCAGGCAGAGCGTGAAAAACAACAAAGTCTAAAGGCAGACTACCAGGGGCACGAAACTCCACAGCGGTATGGGGCACGAAAGGAGCAGAGCATGAAAAAGCATCAAAGTTATTGATTAATATTCCTAATAAAAAATTCCCAGAAATTATGAAAAGCCCTTATTTCCCCATATAAATGTTGTAGTGTAATCTGTAGGGGATCAATGGAATGTGTAGTGAATTTGGTGACACTACACTGTATCATAGTGAAGTTATTATTATGTTGTAATATCTCTTTTCGGTGTTGCACTTTGTAGACGGTCCCTGCGCGCTGCTCTCACAGCCGGCTGCACGTAAACACTAATGTTGTTGGTGTGGCTCTGAGCATGGCTCGTTTTGATGAACATTAGGTTGTAGCTCGTTGTCTATCTTACTACGGTTGAAAATATGCGTGTTTTGTGTTTTAACAACGTTTCACTTCAGAGTTATTGATCCCGGAAGTTCGAATCTGCCAATATCTTTCCAACTTTACCGCAGTCATTTACGCAGCCATTCCTTTAATGATCTTAACGAGCCTAGAGGCATACGCACAGGAAGCACAACTGCCTGTGCTTAACCTAAGGTTTCTAGTGAGCACGATATACTTTCTAGTGAGCACGAGATACTTTCGTGCTCACGAGATGCTTTCTTCGTGAGCACCAGAAAAGTATCTCGTGAGCACGAGATACTTTCTGGTGCTCACGAGAAAGTATCTCGTGCTCACTAGAAACGTTTATTTTTTTTTTTTTTCCATGTCCCTTTAGGGGCTCCGTAGAATATAAACATAAGAAGTCAGATTTTTCGTAGAAAAAGTCGCAATTTTCTGAATATAAGAATTTTCGTTTAAAAAAAATCACAATTTTCCGAAAAAAATTCTTTGAAAAAATTTGGATTTTTCATAGAAAAAGTACGGAGCCCCTAAAGGGACATGGAAAAAAAAAAAAAAATTAAACGTTTCTAGTGAGCACGAGATACTTTCTGGTGCTCACGAGAAAGTATCTCGTGAGCACCAGAAAGTATCTCGTGCTCACTAGAAAGTATCTCGTGCTCACTAGAAAGTATCTCGTGCTCACTAGAAACCTTAGGTTAAACACAGGCAGTTGTGCTTCCTGTGCGTATGCCTCTAGGCTCATTAAGATCATTAAAGGAATGGCTGCGTAAATGACTGCGGTAAAGTTGGAAAGATATTGGCAGATTCGAACTTCCGGGATCAATAACTCTGAAGTGAAACGTTGTTAAAACACAAAACACGCATATTTTCAACCGTAGTAAGATAGACAACGAGCTACAACCTAATGTTCATCAAAACGAGCCATGCTCAGAGCCACACCAACAACATTAGTGTTTACGTGCAGCCGGCTGTGAGAGCAGGGACCGTCTACAAAGTGCAACACCGAAAAGAGATATTACAACATAATAATATCTTCACTATGATACAGTGTAGTGTCACCAAACTCACTACACATTTCATTGATCCCCTACAGAAACACTTGGTTGAAAAGAAAGGCATTTTTCATAATTTCTGGGAATTTCTATTAGGAATATTAATCAATAACTTCACTATGATACAGTGTAGTGTCACCAAATTCACTACACATTTCATTGATCTCCTACAGATTACACTACAACATTTATTTGGGGAAATAAGGGCTTTTCATAATTTCTGGGAATTTTTATTAGGAATATTAATCAATAACTTTGATGCTTTTTCATGCTCTGCTCCTTTCGTGCCCCATACCGCTGTGGAGTTTCGTGCCCCTGGTAGTCTGCCTTTAGACTTTGTTGTTTTTCACGCTCTGCCTGACGCAAAATTCAAATACCCCAAATTATACTAAAGCCCTCTCTCACAAACTAATTGTTGTAGTACCCAACAGGAGTGGTTGAGCTGAGGTTTATGATACTACACTGTAATAGTTATTGAATATAATTCCTAATAAAAATTCCCCCAAACTATGAAAAAAGATTTATTTTTTTTCAAACCAAGTGTAATCTACAGATTACACTACACAACACAAGCTTTCAGCACCACAGAGAGCAGCCTTCATGTCACCAGCGGCCTGGATGTCAATCAGTTCACTGTGATTAGCCGCCTCGACCAGCGGCATCACCCTCCCCACGTTAGCAGTTGACAGCCTCATGAATATGAAGCCTAAAATATCGTTTCCGCCCCCTTGTGGCTCGCTACTGTACAGGTAATATGAGTCTGTTAACACTGACAAAGGCTAAAAAATAACATACATTTCAACGGCAAATTGATATATGAAATAATAATATATTACTCGGGATACAATATGAATTTAATTTTACGAGAGCGTCTGGCCCTGATAGTGTCTGCCGAGAAAAATTCTAGCCCTTGGACAAATGTAGTTGATGACCCCTGCTGTAGGAGATCAATGAAGTGTGTAGTGAGTTTGGGGACACTACACTGTATTATAGTGCATTATTGATTAATATTTCTAATAAAAATTCCCAGAAATTATGAAAAATGCCTTTCTTTTCAACCAAGTGTTTCTGTAGGGGATCAATGAAGTGTGTAGTGAGTTTGGTGACACTACACTGTATCATAGTGAAGATATTATTATGTTGTAATATCTCTTTTTGGTGTTGCACTTTGTAGACGGTCCCTGCGCGCTGCTCTCACAGCCGGCTGCACGTAAACACTAATGTTGTTGGTGTGGCTCTGAGCATGGCTCGTTTTGATGAACATTATGTTGTAGCTCGTTGTCTATCTGACTACGGTTGAAAATATGCGTGTTTTGTGTTTTAACAACGTTTCACTTCAGAGTTATTGATCCCGGAAGTTCGAATCTGCCAATATCTTTCCAACTTTACCGCAGTCATTTACGCAGCCATTCCTTTAATGATCTTAATGAGCCGAGAGGCATACGCACAGGAAGCGCAACTGCCTGTGCTTAACCTAAGGTTTCTAGTGAGCACGAGATACTTTCTAGTGAGCACGAGATACTTTCTAGTGAGCACGAGATACTTTCTCGTGCTCACGAGATACTTTCTCGTGAGCACCAGAAAGTATCTCGTGAGCACGAGATACTTTCTGGTGCTCACGAGAAAGTATCTCATGCTCACTAGAAACGTTAATTTTTTTTTTTTCCATGTCCCTTTAGGGGCTCCGTAAAAAAGTCACAATTTTCTGAAAAAATTTAATTTTCGTTAAAAAAAAAACGCAATTTTCCGAAAAAAGTCAGATTGAAAATTATTTTCATAAAAATTTTAAATAAAAAATGTAAGTAATCTCTTCACAGTAATCTATTACTTTCAAAGCAATCTATTACTTATAAAAGTAATAGATTACTTTACAAAATAGATTACTTAAAAAATAATAGATTACTTAGAAATAATAGATTACTTTCAAAAATAATAAATGACTTTAAAGAAGTACCAGGTCACCTGATGGTCAGACTCTCACCTGTAGGCGGACTCGTCACTGTCAGAGATGACAGACTGATGACTGCAGGTGGAGCTGTTCGTGTACAGAGAGAGGAGCAGAGGAGAAAGAAGGCAGCCCCTGGGGGGATCCGGTGCTGATGATGTGTGAGTCGAGGCATGTTTCCCCAGCTTCACCGCTGCTTCCTGTCAGACAGGAAGTCTGTGATCCACCTGCAGGTGGAGTCAGGCACACAGCTGGGAGAGCTTCTCCTGAAGCGGAGCTGGGATGATGGTGTTGAAGGCAGAGCTGAAATCCACAAACACGATCCTGGCGTAGGTTCCTGCGGAGTCCAGGTGCTGGAGGATGTAGTGGGTCAGTGATGTCTGTGAGGAGGTCAGTGGTGTCTGTGAGGAGGGCAGTGATGTCTGTGAGGAGGTCAGTGAGGAGGGCAGTGATGTCTGTGAGGAGGTCAGTGATGTCTGTGAGGAGGTCAGTGATGTCTGTGAGGGTGTCAGTGATGTCCAATCCAATCCAATTTTATTTATATAGCACAATTTAAACAAACACAAGGTTTTCCAAAGTGCTGCACAGCAAGATAAAAATAAAATAAATAACACAACGGAAGCACAATAGAACAATGGACAAAATGAGGTAAAGTAAGATAAAAGAAAAAAGAAAATCAATGAGATAAAAGAGAAAACAGATAAAGCACAGTAAAATCAAGTAAAAACAAATAAATAGAATCCTTCAAATAAAATAAATGAAGTCAACTTCCTACTAGGTGTTAAAAGCCAAGGAGAAGAGGTGGGTCTTTAGGTGGGATTTAAAAACAGACAGAGAGGAGGCCTGTCTGATATGCTGAGGCAGATTGTTCCAGAGTTTTGGAGCCGCCACAGCGAAGGCACGATCCCCTCTGAGCTTCCGCTTTGTTTTAGGCTCTCTCAGGAGCAGCTGATCAGCTGACCTGAGAGACCGGGAAGGAGTGTAAAAGTGTAGAAGCTCAGAGAGGTACGGCGGGGCAAGACCATTGAGGGATTTAAAAGCAAATAAAAGAATTTTAAAATGAACTCTAAAATGTATGGGCAGCCAGTGGAGTGAGGCTAAAATGGGGGTAATGTGCTCATGTTTTCTTGTGCCAGTTAAAAGACGAGCTGCAGCGTTCTGTACCATCTGGAGCCGAGAGATGGCCGACACACTGACCCCCACATACAGTGCATTGCAGTAATCCAGCCGAGTGGTTACAAAAGCATGGATTACTGTCTCAAAGTGCTGCCTGCAAAGAATAGGTTTTATTTTGGCCAGCTGCCTCAGGTGAAAGAAACTTGATTTAACGACGGACCTGATCTGGCTCTCAAGTTTAAAATCAGGGTCCATCTTCACCCCCAGGTTTGTAACGGTGGGTTTCATGTACTGGTTTAGGGGACCAAGGTCTGGCAGGGGGGTTCCAGTGGTTCCACTAAAAACCATCACCTCTGTTTTGTCATGATTAAAATTTAAAAAGTTAAAAGACATCCAGGCCTTGATGTCATCTAGACATTTCATCAGTGCAGTGACAGAGCTGGTGTCATTTTTCTTAAGCGGTACATAAATTTGGCTGTCATCTGCATAACAGTGGAATAGAATACCATGCTTCCTAATTATGGAGCCAAGCGGGAGCAAGTAAAGAGAGAAGAGGAGAGGGCCAAGCACTGAGCCCTGTGGGACCCCGCACGAGAGGGGAGCGGAGGAGGACACAGATTCGCCAAGGCTAACACAAAATGTTCTATCAGCCAAGTACGACCTGAACCACTCCAATGCCACGCCTCTAATGCCCACCCACTGGTCCAGGCGAGAAATTAGGATCTCGTGGTCCACTGTGTCGAAAGCAGCAGTTAAATCTAAAAGCACGAGAATCACAGAATCACCAGAGTCTGTAGCTAAAAAGATATCATTAAAAACTCTTAAAAGTGCTGATTCAGTGCTGTGCAGGGATTTAAAACCGGATTGGAAAATCTCAAGAATATTTTGGTGTTCCAGAAAGGCCATTAATTGACCGTAAGCTACTTTCTCGATGATTTTTGAAAGAAAAGGGAGTTTAGAGATGGGCCTGTAATTGGCAAGAACAGCAGGATCTAGCCCTGGTTTTTTAATCAGTGGCTGCACCACTGCATGTTTAAAACTCATAGGGACCACACCTGAGGACAGACTGCTATTAATGACTGAAGTAACATATGGACTTACAGTAGGGAAGACCTCCTTAAAAAATCGAGCAGGGACAGCATCATTTGGAGAACCTGAGGGCTTCATATGACCAACAATCTCCTGTATGGATGACAGCGTCACAGGCTCAAACTGGTAAAAAACAGCAGAGCAGGTGACAGAGATTGAGGGATCATATGCAGAGGGGGAAATTAGAGCCCTAGTAGAAGAAACCTTGTTGATAAAAAAGTGAAGAAAGTTTTCACAAACAGCAGGGGAGGTCTCCATACTGACAGACTGTGGGGCATTCAGGACAGAGTCAATAGTGTTAAACAAGATGCGAGGCTTGTGGCAGTTTGACAAGATGATGTCAGACAAATGTTTTCTTTTAGCAGCTTTCACAGATGTTTGATAGCGTCGCCAACAGTCCCTAAGCATTTCAAAAGACACCTGCAGTTTGTCCCTCTTCCACCTGCGCTCAGCTCTGCGACACTCACGTCTAACAGCTCGAGTTGTGTCATTCAGCCAGGGCTCAGATCTGGTTTTAGGCTGCCTGGTTTTTAATGGAGCCACAGTGTCTAAGACAGACTTACAGGTGGAGTGAAACCATGAACTGAGCTCCTCAGTGGTGCGCACAGTCTCAGGAAAGACGCAGTTGAGATTGAAGGCAGTGGAGAACTGAGCGGCAGTGGAAGGGTTAATAACACGACAGCGCCGAGCAGCAGCGGCAGATTTAACTGTAGTATTACAGGCAAGAGCAACCTCAAATAGAACGGGCATATGATCAGAGAAAGCTGCGTCACATATCTCAAGATTAAAAACAGGCAGACCGTAAGATAAAACAAGATCAAGTGTGTGTCCGCGTTCTTGTGTGGGTCCAGACACAGACTGCACAAAATTAAAAGAGTCAATGAGGTTTAAAAAGTCCGTTGCCATTGGCTTATCAGGACAACACACATGAACATTGAAATCACCGACAATAAGGACACGGTCATATTTAGGCATGATTTCAGCCAGGAAATCGGAAAATTCATTTATAAAGTCCTTGTTGTACTTCGGAGGCCGATAGACCACAGCGCACAGTACGATGTGAGAGTGACCCAGCTCAAATAAAGTGAGTTCAAAGCTGGTAAAAGAGGATGACGGAGATAGCAGCTTACACTTGTAACAACTCTTAAAAACAGTGGCTGTTCCTCCTCCTCGACCAGAAATCCGCGGTGAGTTGAAATAGCAGCAATCGTGAGGTAAAAGTTCAGTGAAGGCGCTGGACTCACCAACAGTCATCCACGTCTCAGTCACAAAGAGAAAGTCCAATTCTCTGGAAGTGAAGAGATCCTTTAGGATAAAAGTCTTGTTCGCTAGTGATCTAGCATTTACCAGACCGAGCCTGGCAGGAACCGGTGGATCTGCAGTGTCAGCTGTCCGGGGAGCCCGACACAGAGGCCGCAGGTTGCAGTGATTCACCCCGCGCCAGCGGGGACGAGGAGAGCAGGGACCGCGGGCTTGAAACCCCTCATCCGGGCCAACGACAGGTATCAGCCAGGGGTCGACAGGTTCCAGCGAGCGCCGGGAAATGAGGACGCCTCGCATACCTCCAAACTCGGTCCAAGGAGCAGAAGAAAGGCCCACCACAGAAGCCTTTAGCCTCACCAGCCGACCGCTACGTCTACCCCGACTCCGGGTGCGCTTACGCCGACGAGGTAGGGGCGGGGTGCGGCATAGGTGAGCAGGGATCCTTGCCAGGAACGGGGGTAAATTCCCACGTCCGCAATGATCCGACTTTACTAAATCTTCGGCGTAAAGTCGTAGATCCAGCAGTGTTTGGCGATTGTACACCAGCAGAGAGTTGACATTCAGAGCGACAAGTGACACATACAGCACAAACACACAGAGCACAAGCAGAGACAGACGGCGAGCCACACACACTGGCGCCATCTTGGTCGGTGAGGAGGTCAGTGATGTCTGTGAGGAGGTCAGTGATGTCTGTGAGGAGGTCAGTGATGTCTGTGAGGAGGTCAGTGATGTCTGTGAGGGTGTCAGTGATGTCTGTGAGGGTGTCAGTGATGTCTGTGAGGAGGTCAGTGATGTCTGTGAGGAGGTCAGTGATGTCTGTGAGGGTGTCAGTGATGTCTGTGAGGAGGTCAGTGATGTCTGTGAGGAGGTCAGTGATGTCTGTGAGGAGGTCAGTGATGTCTGTGAGGGTGTCAGTGATGTCTGTGAGGTGTGACAGAACAGGACTTCATGGCCTCAGAGGTCAGACGGGTCTGAAGTGGTTCAGTCTGTGGTCCTCGGCTTCTTGGGAACAGGGATGATGGTTGAGGTCTTGAAGCAGGCTGGACGTGACGTGTCTCCAGTGAGGTGTTGAAGATGTCCGTGAACACCGGAGACAGCTGATCAGCGCAGTGCTTCAAGCTGGATGGGGAGACAGAATCCGGTCCAGCTGCTTTCCGGGGGTTCTGTCTCCTGAAGAGTTTGTTGACGTCCCTCTCATGGATGGAAAGAGTCGTCACTGGGGTGGGTGGGGAGGTGGAGGGGGGGACCTTTAAGGTGGGCATTGGTGGAGGTGCCCAGGCCCCTGCTGAGGTGGGGGAGGTGGAGGTGATACTGGAGCTTTACTGGAATGTAAAGTTGCACATGTATCCACGACCACCTGCCTGTGGTGCAGCACTGTGCTGTGACTCTGTGGGTCACGTCGGAGCTTCAGACATCTGGTTCAGTCTTCACGTACTAAAGCATGACTTCTCCGCTCATCCATGAGGTGGAGGTCTGCTTCACCCTGATGACCTGTCTCTCTGTCTCTGTGTCCAGAAGCTGCTGCAGCATGTGGAGGAGAGGATGGTGGGCTGTCTGTCTCACCGCTGCTCCGTCAGCGTCCTCATCAGAGACGCTCAGAGACACATGATCGGTAGGACGCCTCGCTTTGTTCTCGTGTTTCCTGTCCAACAGGTGACGTGACCTGTCGTTTGTCTCCTCCGTCCTCAGACAGCGTCCGTCCTCTGCTGTCTCTGTCCGCTCAGGAGCAGCTGTCCGCTCCCTCCACCTCCTTCGAGTTGACCTATGACCTCGGCCTCGCCGCCCTCTGCACAGACTTCCGTGAAAACATCGAGTTCCAGTTTTCTCTGGGCTGGACCGCCCTCGTCACGCGCTTCATCGGCGCCGCCAACGCCAAGCGAGCGCTGAGCGGCTCGGACCATCGACTGCAGGTGTTTCCATGACGACCATTTATTATTATTGTTTCATCATTTCATGTTCATGTAGTGTTTGTTACAGGAACTGTCTGTCTGTCTGTCTGTCTGCCTGCCTGTCTGCCTGCCTGCCTGCCTGCCTGCCTGTCTGTCTGTCTGTCTGTCTGTCTGTCTGTCTGTCTGTCTGTCTGTCTGTCTGTCTGCAGGAAAGCTCCACTTTTAAGGATGAAATGGTGGTTTCCATAGCAACAGGTCTTGTCTCCGTCTCCTCCAGGGCGTCCATGACGGTGCTGGTGATTGGTGGAGTGGTACGTCATGACCTTGCATGTCCACCAGGAGGCCAAATTAATCATTAATAATCAATAATTAATAATTAATCAGAGATTTGAAGTCAGTCACCTCGTCAGTTCTACCTGTCTGTCACCGACCAATCAGACTTGTTCAGAGCACGGCTGGACCAATGAGAACTGTCCAAAACAAACCCTCTCACAGGTCTCAGGTGTGTGTGTGTGTGTGTGTGTGTGTCTCAGGTGAGTGTGTGTGTGTTTGTGTGTGTGTGTGTCTCAGGTGAGTGTGTGTGTGTTTGTGTGTGTGTGTGTCTCAGGTGAGTGTGTGTGTGTTTGTGTGTGTGTGCGCGCCTCAGGTGTGTGTGTGTGTGTGTGTGTGTCTCAGGTGTGTGTGTGTGTGTGTGTCTCAGGTGAGTGTGTGTGTGTGTGTGTGTGTGTGTGTGTGTGTGTTTGTGTGTGTGTGTGTCTCAGGTGAGTGTGTGTGTGTTTGTGTGTGTGTGCGCGCCTCAGGTTGTGTGTGTGTGTGTGTGTGTGTCTCAGGTGTGTGTGTGTGTCTCAGGTGTGTGTGTGTGTGTGTGTGTGTGTGTGTCTCAGTGTCTCAGGTGTGTGTGTGTGTGTGTGTGTGTGTGTGTCTCAGGTGTGTGTGTGTGTGTGTGTGTGTGTCTCAGGTGTGTGTGTGTCTCAGGTGTGTGTGTGTGTGTGTGTCTCAGGTGTGTGTGTGTGTGTGTGTGTGTGTGTGTGTGTGTGTCTCAGGTGTGTGTGTGTGTGTGTGTGTGTGTGTGTCTCAGGTGTGTGTGTGTGTGTCTCAGGTGTGGCGCTCTGTGGGCTGGCGTATCGTCGCTCTGTCTCTTTCTCTGTACGGCCTCCTCTACCTGTACGAGAGACTCACCTGGACGGACGTCAGTAGGGAGCGCGCTCTGAAGCAGCAGTTCGTGGAGCACGCTGCGCCGCGCCTGAGAGCCGTCATCCCCGTCAGCAGCTCTGCCTGCAGCCAGCAGGTGTACAAGTAAGACCCCGCCCCCTCTCTGACATGCGCATTCCCTGAGCGAACACCTGGCGGCGTCTGACTCACCTGTTATGTTTGTGTTTGAGGGAGCTGTCGTCCACGTTCGGCCGCCTCGCTCAGAGAGTCGACCTGAGCGAAGCCGAGCTGGAGGGAAACATCCGGCAGCTGAGCTTCAGGATCCAGAGGCTGGAGAACATCCAGAGGAGGTCCAAGGCCTTCAGGTGAGAGGGGGCAGGGCTCAACACGTCCACACCTCCTGTGACATCACTTCCTGGTCCACATTGACCATCAGGTTCACGCGTGGTGACCTCAGCGTCACGTTAAAAAACTTTGTGAAACATTGACTCACATTTTCTACGAAAGACCACGAGGGCCACGTGAACAATTTAAAGTTTAAGTTAAAAAAAATCTGATTTTAATTTTTTTTTTTATATATAAAAATCAGAATTTTGTAAAGATGTATTTATTTACAACATGTTTTAAAATATGTTTTAAATGTTTTAGACTTTGTCTTCCGTACGTCCTGCACTCTGATGGTTGATCTGGGTCTCCTCTTCTTCTTCTTCAGGAACAGAGCCACAGAGCTGGAGACTCAGCTGGAGGCCTTCTCTGTTCACTACCTGCAGGGAAACTAAAGAAGAAGAAGAACTGGACTGTGTTGTTGCTGAGCAGCGCCTCCTGCTGGTCGATTCAGTCATCACAACACCTCCTCGTCAAACAGTGTGTTTCCTCCACACACACGAGGACTGATGAATGACAAATGACTTTGAATCATTCGTAGAGAATCTGTTTTAGTTTCATGTTTTCTTTCTGTACGTTATTCAGAACGTCATAAACTAACGTTAAACTAACGTTAAACTAACATTAAATAACGTCTGTTAACTCCTGTTGATGCTACACTGACTTGTAATCAGGTGAATGGTGTCTCTGTCAGCCAGACAGACAGGTGAGCAGACAGACAGACTATCGTAACTTCTTGTATCTATGGCACTTTATGTTTTATATGTATATTATCTGTATTAACCTGTACAGCACTTTGGTCAACCTTGGTTGTTTTAAATGTGCTTTATAAATAAAGTTTGAGTTGCTACAGACAGACAGACAGACAGACAGACAGACAGAATCAAAAGATGACAGAGGTTCTGGTTCAGCTCTTTATTTCAGAAACATTTGAAGGATTCATGAAGCTGCAGAGGAACGCTCACCAACCGACCAATCACAACACATGTCTGGGTGACTACTGCATTCTGATTGGCTGATGAGGTTCTGGTCCAGAGTCCATCGGTCAGTTTATTTGTCATTGTAAGACTTTTAACACGTTAGTTTGGATCAGAACCAACATCAAGTGGACCAGAACCTCCTGTGTTCTGTGAGCTAAAATTACTTAAATTAAGTCTGCAGAGGTTCAGTTTCCTGTCCAGAACCACGCTGACTGTGGACCAGAACCTCAGAGAACCAGGCTGACTGTCACGCTGACTGTGGACCAGAACCTCAGAGAACCACGCTGACTGTGGACCAGAACCTCAGAGAACCAGGCTGACTGTGGACCAGAACCTCAGAGAACCAGGCTGACTGTGGACCAGAACCTCAGAGAACCAGGCTGACTGTGGACCAGAACCTCATGAAGATAACCGGGCCTGTTCTTGTGGGTTGTTGGTGGTTGCTGAACGTTGTGCTGTTTGTTGAGCTGCTCTACATTAAATCATGAACGTTATAATAACGTTTGATTACTGAAGGATTAACGCTGAGAGAACGTTCATGAACGTTTAAAATACAGAGTACGTGTTGATTACATGACAGGATACGTTAGATTAATGTTTGTTTATAGTTCTTATAACATTAAAATGTGCTCGTTAACACGCGATTCACCTGAGAGCCAACGACAGGAAGGAAGTGACAAAACAGGAGACCGTCAAAATAAAACAACAAAGTGATGTGATGAAGGACAGGTGAGTCTGAAGGTCACATGATCTGACGACCATATATGGCTTTAAAGGGTTCAAAGGAGAAGTGACAGAAAGAAACCTTCAGAGAACCTTCAGAGAACGTCTGCAGTCTTCCTCCCTGAGCTCGTTTCATTAAATTTACAGAATATTTGTTAAATATAATTTATATGTACGTTTATAATTGAATGTTAAATCTTAAATATTTGAAGTTTTAAATCGTTATGAAACCTCTTTGAACCAATCACAGTCGTGTTTAGCGGCCGAGTTCAGAAAAGAGCGGGAAGGCGAGAGGAGAGCTGCGGCCAATGGCAGGCCACTTCCTGTGAGCGACGTCACGTGACATGTAACACTTCCTGCTGATGTTTCACATTAAAAGCATGGGGAGGGTTTTGTCCTTTGACTTTTGTTGTGAAACATTAGAGCAGGAAGTGATGAGTGAATAAACAGGAAGTGTTTGAATCAACAGACCTTCAAATTAAAACTCGATCAGATAAAAGAGGGAAGCGACCCGTCTGACCATTAAAGAGCGACCCACATGTACTCCAGTACACTGTGACATCACAGGTGGGTGTGGTCTGTTGACTCGTTGTAAGGACCTGAAGTGTCGCCGACCTCGCCGCCGCCGGCGCTCACGCCTACAAACAGGAAGCTAAAGGGTTGTGCTGTTTTAATCGCCGTGTCTTTGGTTTCACACCAAACCGTCCGACCTGCCTCCGCCTCCGCCTCCGCCTCCCTCTGCCGTTTCTGGGAGGCGGACTTCCTCTGAATCAGACGAGCGGGAGGCCCGGTCCACAGTCAGGCGTCGCCCACGTCGAACGCCCTGGTCAGCAGGTCCAGGTCTCCGACGCTGGCGGCCTGGAACAGCTCGGGTCGGTCCATCATGGAGACAGCGATCCGTAGCGCCGCCCAGATGTTAGCCGACATCTGCTGGTGGCTGCAGCGCTGACTCCGCCTCTGCTGGTTCAGAGCCGTCAGGAAGTTACTGACCGCCTCCCTGCAGGACCGAACCACAACCAGAACCAGGTGAGACCCACCGTGAACCGACAGGTGAGGTGATGCTTGAGGTCAGGTGAGTGTTACCTGTGAGCTCCCAGGTTGATGCAGCTGATGCCCAGGTTGTATCTGGACCGGATGAAGCCGGGCTGCAGCTCCAGAGCTCTCGTGTACGCCTCCACCGCCTCCTCGCTGCGGTCGCCGTTCGCCAACGTGGCGCCGAGACGGTTCCACAGCAGGTAGTCCTGAACACACAGGAAGTGACATCATCAGCCAGGTGAAGCGTCCAATCACCTTTGACCACAGAGCTGTGTGTGTGTGTGTGTGTGTGTGTGTGTGTGTTACCTGTGGTCTGACGGTCAGTGCTGCAGTGAACGCTTCGACCGCCTTGTTGAAGTCTGAGCTGAGGTTGTAGAGAACTCCGAGCCCGGTCTGCAGGTCCGGATCCACACAGTCCAGATTCAACAGAACCGCCTCCTGGAAGAGGAGCAGGACGTCCTGCAGCTCGGCCCTACACACGCGCGCACACACACACACACACACACAGGTAAATGAGGCGTTCTGTCAGTGACAGCAGCAGAGGCTCATGGGTACTGTAGTACCCCTCTGTACCTGGCTGGTGTGTGGGGGCCCCTGCGCGGCGTGGCCGGGGAGCCCTGTAGCGGGCTGCGACGGTCCAGCACCAGGTGTTTGTATCGCGGGTTGTGACAGATCCAACGGCGCAGAGCGTCACACGCCTCCCGCTGCATGCTGCTGTTAGTGAAGCTGACGGCGAGCGCCATCAGAGCCGGCAGGTTGTTAGGGCGGAGCTCCAGACACCTGCAGGTCACACAGGTCAGAGGTCACATGGGTCAGAGGTCACAGGTTAGCTTAGCATCACTCAGGATGTGGATCTGCAGGAGTCACATGATGACCCGGTTTGACATCAAACAAACAAACAAACAAACTACAGGACGTCATGTGACGGAAGGTTTGTTTTATGTTTGTCAGAGGTTAAATGTTGGTTTTGTCAGTGGAGTCTGGTGGGCTGTAGGTGTGTCCAGGTGAGTGTGATGTCACTGTGAAGGTGCAGCGAGCAGGAAGTCTGACCTTTGCAGGGAGACGATGGCGGCCTGTTCGTTCTCGTTCTCAGCCTGAGTCATCCCTAAAACCTGCCACGCCTGAAAACACGACAAGAAGAAGAAGAGGAGTGAGTCCAGGTCACATGACCGCCACTTCCCGCTGCAGGCTGCGAGCTCACGCTCACCTCAGAGTCCTGCGGGTCCTGCAGGATGGCGGCCTCCAGCAGCAGCACGGCCGTGTTCAGGTCTCCCTCGCGGGCTTTCTCCTGACCCTCGGCGAAGGCGTTGGGCCAGTCTCTGTACGGGTTGTTGGTGTTGAAGTAGTAACCCTGCACAAGACACACAGTCACCTGACCACAAACTCACTTCCTGTTCCTGTTTCACAATAAAAGCCTTTCAAACAGCAGCTGGTAGGCTTTGAATGTGAAATCCTGTTGGATGAGTGTCTGCATGTATCTAAAAAATAAAAGCCTGAGCATGCTTTTATTTTGTCAGTATTTACAGGAAGTGACTGATGGAACATTAAACCTGAAGAAGACAGATGTTTGATAAGACATCAGCGGTCGCCACGGTGATGTAACACCTGAGTGGCGAGGACGGATTAGTGAGCTGACCTCAGGTCAGAGGATTAAAACTTCAGATTAACGCTGCTGTCACTCATAATCTGTCAATATTCATCATCAGGAGAAATGCATGCTGGGAAAATGTTGGGACCTTACCTTCTCTGCAGGTGAGACGCTGGGCGGGATCGGACCCTGATCCTCAGACTCCTCCAGCCAGTTCCTCCGGGCCAGCTCCTCCCACTCCGCCTGCATCTTGTCCCAGAACTCCGTGTCCGACTGAAACACAACTGCACACGCTCAGTCAGACCCACAGACTGCAGCCTACATTTCCCATGATGCAGCTGGACAGCGTCTCTAATCAGCCACGTCTGTCAAACTCCAATGTGATTGGCTGTTTGTTCCTGAAATGCACCCTGGGAATCGTAGTATGTTTATTTTATATTTTTCATGTGGAGTTCACGTCAGACTGGAGCTGATGGGTGATGTAGGAACACAGAGGTTCCGGATCAGAACTCACAGCGTCCTGCTGTCAGCTGATGGAGTTTGGACCTCTCGTTCAGCGTGAACTCAGAAGCTTTTTAATCAGCGGCTCGTTAACCAGACGAGGCGTGTGATTGGTTCACTGAGGCGAGCTGAGTGGATTGAAGAACTCATTGACACGAGAGAAAATCTGCACTTTAATCACAGAGAGTTCACCTCAGCTCCTCCAGACTGGATCACACCTTTATATAAACCCAGAACCACCCAGAACTGATCAGAACCAACTGAACCAACCAGAACCAACAGTCTACAGACAGCCTACAGACAGCCTACAGACAGCCTACAGATGAAAATACTCACACTAAATCAAAGTATTTAAAGTCAGAGGACAGCTGAGGACACTGTGATGGGATCAGAGGTGGAAACTGATCTGCTGCTTCATCTGATCTGAGTGCAGCGTCAGCGTCCGTCCTCAGAGGAGACAGGAAGTACAGAGTGGATCTGGGATCAGCAACATCCTGAAGATATCAGCTAACGTGATATATAACAGCACTGAGAGCTGCTGGACGAGGACAAGTCATCAAATCACAGGACACCAAGTGCAAGTGAGGACAGTTTATAAAGTGAGGACAGTTTATAAAGTGAGGACAGTTTTTAAAGTGAGGACATGTTCATAAAGTGAGGACAGTTTATAAAGTGAGGACAGTTTATAAAGTGAGGACATGTTTATAAAGTGAGGACAGTTTATAAAGTGAGGACAGTTTTTAAAGTGAGGACATGTTCATAAAGTGAGGACAGTTTATAAAGTGAGGACAGTTTATAAAGTGAGGACAGTTTATAAAGTGAGGACAGTTTTTAAAGTGAGGACATGTTCATAAAGTGAGGACAGTTTATAAAGTGAGGACATGTTTATAAAGTGAGGACATGTTTATAAAGTGAGGACATGTTTATAAAGTGAGGACAGTTTATAAAGTGAGGACATGTTTATAAAGTGAGGACAGTTTATAAAGTGAGGACAGTTTATAAAGTGAGGACAGTTTTTAAAGTGAGGACATGTTCATAAAGTGAGGACAGTTTTTAAAGTGAGGACAGTTTATAAAGTGAGGACAGTTTATAAAGTGAGGACAGTTTATAAAGTGAGGACAGTTTTTAAAGTGAGGACATGTTCATAAAGTGAGGACAGTTTATAAAGTGAGGACAGTTTATAAAGTGAGGACATGTTTATAAAGTGAGGACATGTTTATAAAGTGAGGACAGTTTATAAAGTGAGGACATGTTTATAAAGTGAGGACATGTTTATAAAGTGAGGACATGTTTATAAAGTGAGGACAGTTTATAAAGTGAGGACATGTTTATAAAGTGAGGACAGTTTATAAAGTGAGGACAGTTTATAAAGTGAGGACAGTTTTTAAAGTGAGGACATGTTCATAAAGTGAGGACAGTTTTTAAAGTGAGGACAGTTTATAAAGTGAGGACAGTTTATAAAGTGAGGACAGTTTTTAAAGTGAGGACATGTTCATAAAGTGAGGACAGTTTATAAAGTGAGGACAGTTTATAAAGTGAGGACATGTTTATAAAGTGAGGACATGTTTATAAAGTGAGGACAGTTTATAAAGTGAGGACATGTTTATAAAGTGAGGACATGTTTATAAAGTGAGGACATGTTCATAAAGTGAGGACAGTTTATAAAGTGGGGACAGTTTTTAAAGTGAGGACATGTTTATAAAGTGAGGACATGTTTATAAAGTGAGGACATGTTTATAAAGTAAGGACATGTTTATAAAGTGAGGACATGTTCATAAAGTGAGGACAGTTTATAAAGTGAGGACATGTTTATAAAGTGAGGACAGTTTATAAAGTGAGGACATGTTTATAAAGTGAGGACATGTTTATAAAGTGAGGACATGTTTATAAAGTGAGGACATGTTTATAAAGTGAGGACATGTTTATAAAGTGAGGACAGTTTATAAAGTGAGGACATGTTTATAAAGTGAGGACATGTTTATAAAGTGAGGACATGTTTATAAAGTGAGGACATGTTCATAAAGTGAGGACAGTTTATAAAGTGGGGACAGTTTTTAAAGTGAGGACATGTTTATAAAGTGAGGACATGTTTATAAAGTGAGGACAGTTTTTAAAGTGAGGTCAGTTTATAAAGTGAGGACATGTTTATAAAGTGAGGACAGTTTTTAAAGTGAGGACATGTTTATAAAGTGAGGACATGTTCATAAAGTGAGGACAGTTTTTAAAGTGAGGACATGTTTATAAAGTGAGGACATGTTTATAAAGTGAGGACATGTTTATAAAGTGAGGACATGTTTATAAAGTGAGGACATGTTCATAAAGTGAGGACAGTTTATAAAGTGAGGACAGTTTTTAAAGTGAGGTCAGTTTATAAAGTGAGGACATGTTTATAAAGTGAGGACAGTTTTTAAAGTGAGGACATGTTCATAAAGTGAGGACAGTTTATAAAGTGGGGACAGTTTTTAAAGTGAGGACAGTTTATAAAGTGAGGACAGTTTATAAAGTGAGGACAGTTTATAAAGTGAGGACAGTTTTTAAAGTGAGGACATGTTTATAAAGTGAGGACAGTTTATAAAGTGAGGACAGTTTATAAAGTGAGGACAGTTTTTAAAGTGAGGACATGTTCATAAAGTGAGGACAGTTTATAAAGTGAGGACAGTTTATAAAGTGAGGACATGTTTATAAAGTGAGGACAGTTTATAAAGTGAGGACATGTTTATAAAGTGAGGACAGTTTATAAAGTGATGACAGTTTTTAAAGTGAGGACAGTTTATAAAGTGAGGACAGTTTATAAAGTGAGGACAGTTTTTAAAGTGAGGACAGTTTATAAAGTGAGGACATGTTTATAAAGTGAGGACAGTTTATAAAGTGAGGACAGTTTTTAAAGTGAGGACATGTTTATAAAGTGAGGACATGTTTATAAAGTGAGGACAGTTTATAAAGTGAGGACAGTTTATAAAGTGAGGACATGTTCATAAAGTGAGGACAGTTTATAAAGTGAGGACAGTTTATAAAGTGAGGACATGTTCATAAAGTGAGGACAGTTTATAAAGTGAGGACAGTTTTTAAAGTGAGGACATGTTTATAAAGTGAGGACAGTTTATAAAGTGAGGACAGTTTTTAAAGTGAGGACATGTTTATAAAGTGAGGACAGTTTATAAAGTGAGGACAGTTTATAAAGTGAGGACATGTTTATAAAGCGAGGACAGTTTATAAAGCGAGGACATGTTTATAAAGCGAGGACATGTTTATAAAGTGAGGACAGTTTATAAAGTGAGGACAGTTTATAAAGTGAGGACAGTTTTTAAAGTGAGGACATGTTTATAAAGTGAGGACAGTTTATAAAGTGAGGACATGTTTATAAAGTGAGGACATGTTTATAAAGCGAGGACATGTTTATAAAGCGAGGACATGTTTATAAAGCGAGGACAGTTTATAAAGTGAGGACAGTTTATAAAGTGAGGACAGTTTATAAAGTGAGGACAGTTTTTAAAGTGAGGACAGTTTTTAAAGTGAGGACATGTTTATAAAGTGAGGACAGTTTATAAAGTGAGGACAGTTTATAAAGTGAGGACAGTTTTTAAAGTGAGGACAGTTTATAAAGTGAGGACAGTTTATAAAGTGAGGACAGTTTTTAAAGTGAGGACATGTTTATAAAGTGAGGACAGTTTATAAAGTGAGGACATGTTTATAAAGTGAGGACATGTTTATAAAGTGAGGACATGTTTATAAAGCGAGGACATGTTTATAAAGTGAGGACAGTTTATAAAGTGAGGACAGTTTATAAAGCGAGGACATGTTTATAAAGTGAGGACATGTTTATAAAGTGAGGACATGTTTATAAAGTGAGGACATGTTGAGGGACAGTCATACCTCCACAGCAGCTTTCGCTCTGACAAACTCGTCCTCCAGAGATTCCTTCCTGGCCAGCAGGGAACGTGTCCGTCTCCGTCTGGACGCCCCACAGTCCTGAAAAGACACAGAGAGGTCAGCCAGCAGCTGTCAGTACACACACACAAAGTCACCTGAACTAACCACCAACGTCCTGATGTCCCATGCTCCCTGAACTACACGCAGTACTGCAGTAGTCCTGTGTGTATCGCAGTACTGTGAGGATGAAGTACTGCAATACTGCTGACCTGGTTGGTGGAGATGAAGTCGAGGTCGTCAAAGCTGTGGATGTCGAAGTTGTTCTTGCTGAGCGGGTCGGTTTTAAACTCTGCAGACCTGAAGGAGCAAAACAAGCTGTTAGCGCCTCCTACAGGCCGCAGGCTGAACACCACAGAGGTCTGAGTTCAGGTCAACACGTCACAGACAGTTCATATTTACCACAGCAGTTCACTGGACGAGTGATGGGAGGTGCATCTCTTCTCGTATCTCCTGCGTCCTCCGTCGTCCATGTCCAGGTTCACCTCGTCCCATTTGTCCAGAGGAGACGACAGACTGACTGTGAACACGACGACAACACCATGCTTCAGATCTGATCACAGACCAGCCGAACACGCCGTGAGAACACGTTGTGAGAACACGTCGTGAGAACAAGCGTGAGAACAAGCGTGAGAACAGGCTGTGAGAACACGTCGTGAGAACACGTCGTGAGAACACGCGTGAGAACACGTCTGTGAAAGGACACTGAGGTGAAACAGGAAGTTCACTCCTCATCACAATAAAAGCTCAGATTAAAGCTGTTACTCACACCTGACTGAGCTCAGCGCTTTCAACAAAATGAACGACATCACGAGGACAAACAGCTGATCTGGAGTCTGTTACTGTGTCATGACGACGACCTCTGACCTTTCTGACCTTCACTAACATCTTCACTTCCTCCCTCTCTACGACTGTCAAACCATCTCGGCGAGGCCCCGCCCATTCACCTGCCGACTCCATCAGGTAGGGCTCAGCTGTCAATCATGGCACAACGTTTCTATAACCTTTGTGGAGGGGGCGGGGCTTATGACCTGTATGACCTCGCCTCATGTCATCCATCTTTATGTGGTGGAGTTCCTCAGGGCTCTGCTGTGGGTCCTTCACATCTTCAGCCTGACTCATCATCACCTCATAAAGAGTTCATTACCTGTGGTCACATGCTTCCTGTGTGCTTCAGGCTGACGTACCTGAGTCCAGTGAGATCCTCTCAGGTGTTCTGGGACTTCCAGGCAGGTGTTCCACCTCCACCTGGATCAGCTCGGTCTCATCAGGTCTCGTCCGGCGCCGAGGGCTCCTGGAGCTGGCCTTCCTCCTCAGAGGGCTCCTCCTCTGCTCCTTACTGCTGCTGCTGCTGCTACTGCCCCCGTTACTGCCCCCGACACTGCTGCCCCCGCTACTGCCCCCGCTGCTCTCTCCAGGTTCACTGAGGTCCACCAGGTCCAGAGCTGTGGACAGAACTGCAGGATGACAGGACGGACGGTCAGTACCTACAAACAGCTGCACAACCACACTGCTCCGTGTAATCAGATTACATGTCTGTGGTCAGATTACATGTTTGTGGTCAGATTACACGTCTGTGGTCAGATTACATGTCTGTAGTAAGATTACATGTCTGTGGTCAGATTACATGTCTGTGGTCAGATTACATGTCTGTAGTAAGATTACATGTCTGTGGTCAGATTACATGTCTGTAGTAAGATTACATGTCTGTGGTCAGATTACATGTCTGTGGTCAGATTACATGTCTGCAGTAAGATTACATGTCTGTGGTCAGATTACATGTCTGTGGTCAGATTACATGTTTGTGGTCAGATTACATGTCTGTAATCAGATTACATGTTTGTGGTCAGATTACATGTCTGTAATAAGATTACATGTTTGTGGTCAGATTACATGTCTGTAATAAGATTACATGTCTGTAGTCAGATTACATGTCTGTGGTCAGATTACATGTCTGTGGTCAGATTACATGTTTGTGGTCAGATTACATGTCTGTAATAAGATTACATGTTTGTGGTCAGATTACATGTCTGTAGTAAGATTACATGTCTGTGGCCAGATTACATGTCTGTGGTCAGATTACATGTCTGTGGTCAGATTACATGTCTGTAATAAGATTACATGTTTGTGGTCAGATTACATGTCTGTAATAAGATTAATGTTTGTGGTCAGATTAATGTTGTAGATTATTGTCTGTAATAAGATTACATGTCTGTGGTCAGATTACATGTCTGTGGTCAGATTACATGTTTGTGGTCAGATTACATGTCTGTAATAAGATTACATGTTTGTGGTCAGATTACATGTCTGTAGTAAGATTACATGTCTGTGGTCAGATTACATGTCTGTGGTCAGATTACATGTCTGTAATAAGATTACATGTTTGTGGTCAGATTACATGTCTGTAGTAAGATTACATGTCTGTGGTCAGATTACATGTCTGTGGTCAGATTACATGTTTGTGGTCAGATTACATGTCTGTAATCAGATTACATGTTTGTGGTCAGATTACATGTCTGTAATAAGATTACATGTTTGTGGTCAGATTACATGTCTGTAATAAGATTACATGTCTGTAGTCAGATTACATGTCTGTAGTCAGATTACATGTTTGTGGTCAGATTACACGTCTGTAATAAGATTACATGTCTGTAGTCAGATTACATGTCTGTGGTCAGATTACATGTCTGTAATCAGATTACATGTTTGTGGTCAGATTACACGTCTGTAATAAGATTACATGTCTGTAGTCAGATTACATGTCTGTGGTCAGATTACATGTCTGTAATCAGATTACATGTCTGTGGTCAGATTACATGTCTGTGGTCAGATTACATGTCTGTAATCAGATTACATGTCTGTAGTCAGATTACATGTCTGTGGTCAGATTACATGTCTGTAATCAGATTACATGTCTGTGGTCAGATTACATGTCTGTAATCAGATTACATGTCTGTAATCAGATTACATGTCTGTGGTCAGAGAGTCTGATGCGTGTTCACATCACAACCTTCATCAGACTGAAACATGAAACCAACGTCTGAGGAGAGAGGAGGAGGGAGGAGGAGAGAGGAGGAGAGAGGAGGTCACAGTGTTAATAATGGCTGGTGTACCTGCTGAGTGGGAGGTGACAGATGGGCAAAGAGGAGGAAGGAGGCCAGCCAAGAACACAAAGTTAGAGGAGGAAGGAAGAGAGGAGGAAACAGAGAAGGAGACACTGAACATCAGTACGGGATGAGGCAGAGGGGGAGGAGGTGATGGAGGGAGGACGGGGTGAGGCAGAGGGGGAGGAGGTGATGGAGAGAGGACGGGGTGAGGCAGAGGGGGAGGAGGTGTCAGTCTACCTGCTGTGTTGGAGGTGAGCGGTCTGCAGGGGGCGTCGCTCCGGCTCTCCGACAGGAAGTCATCGATAGACGGACTCAACAGGGGACGACTCTCCTGCTGCTCCCGGACCAGCTAGAGGACAGAACACGAGTTACAGACCACAGACCACAGACTACAGACCAGACTACAGACCACAGACCACAGACCACAGACTACAGACCAGACCACAGACCACAGACCACAGACTACAGACCAGACTACAGACCACAGACCACAGACCACAGACCACAGACTACAGACCAGACCACAGACCACAGACTACAGACCAGACTACAGACCACAGACCACAGACCACAGACTACAGACCAGACTACAGACCACAGACCACAGACTACAGACCAGACCACAGACCACAGACTACAGACCAGACTACATACCACAGACCACAGACTAGACCACAGACTACAGACCAGACCACAGACCACAGACCAGACTACATACCACAGACCACAGACTAGATCACAGACTACAGACTACAGACCACAGACCAGACCACAGACTACAGACCAGACTACAGACCACAGACCACAGACTAGACCACAGACTACAGACTACAGACCAGACCACAGACCACAGACTACAGACCAGACCACAGACTACAGACTACAGACCACAGACCAGACCACAGGCTACAGACCACAGACTACAGACTACAGACCACAGACTACAGACCACAGACTAGACCACAGACTACAGACCAGACCACAGACTACAGACCACAGACCAGACCACAGACTACAGACCAGACTACAGACCACAGACTAGACCACAGACTACAGACCAGACCACAGACTACAGACTACAGACCACAGACTACAGACTACAGACCACAGACCAGACCACAGACTACAGACTACAGACCAGACCACAGACTACAGACTACAGACTACAGACTACAGACCACAGACCAGACCACAGACTACAGACCACAAACTACAGACTACAGACCAGACCACAGACTACAGACCAGACCACAGACTACAGACCAGACTAGACCACAGACTACAGACCAGACCACAGACTACAGACTATAGACCACAGACCAGACCACAGACTACAGACCACAGACTACAGACCACAAACTACAGACTACAGACCAGACCACAGACTACAGACCACAGACCAGACCACAGACTACAGACCAGACCACAGACCAGACCACAGACTACAGACCACAGACTACAGACCAGACCACAGACCAGACCACGGACCACAGACTACAGACCACAGACTACAGACCACAGACCACAGACTACAGACCAGACTACAGACCAGACTACAGACTACAGACCACAGACTACAGACCAGACTACAGACTACAGACTACAGACCAGACCACAGACTACAGACTACAGACCAGACTACAGACCACAGACTACAGACCACAGACCACAGACTACAGACCAGACTACAGACTATAGACTACAGACCACAGACCAGACCACAGACCAGACCACAGACTACAGACCACAGACTACAGACTACAGACCAGACCACAGACTACAGACTAGACCACAGACTACAGACCAGACCACAGACCAGACTACAGACTACAGACCAGACCACAGACTACAGACCAGACTACAGACCACAGACTAGACCACAGACTACAGACTACAGACTACAGACCAGACCACAGACCACAGACCACAGACTACAGACCAGACCACAGACTACAGACCAGACCACAGACTACAGACCACAGACCAGACCACAGACTACAGACCACAGACCAGACCACAGACTGCAGACTACAGACCACAGACTACAGGCAACAGACCAGACCACAGACTACAGACCACAGACCACAGACTAGACCACAGACCAGACCACAGACCACAGACTACAGACCAGACCACAGACCACAGACTACAGACCAGACCACAGACTACAGACCAGACCACAGACCACAGACTACAGACCAGACCACAGAATGAAACTGACTGACTCTGCTTCATTTCCGTCCACAGACGTGAAACACGTCACGTATGTTCTTCATGTAGCTGCATCACTGATCCATGAAATTATTTTTATTCGTGAGGAGACTCGCTGTGGTCACGTGACGTCGTTTATCTCGTGTTGTTACGGACACATAATGAATTGTTCTGGTGTCATATTTCTTTAAAGGGACAGCGCGGGGAGCTTTAGTTTACTTCAAACTGATAAAATGTTTATTTTGGAACGTTCTGTCAACGCTACAGAAACACTAGGTAACTGTTAAAGTATGATAAGGTTGTCTGAACGTTGTCTGAATGTTAGTTATTGGTATGATAATGGGTGTGTATTGATCAGGTTTATTATCAGCTGATCGTGTTCAGCTGTTAAACTACGTGTAGAAAAATGTTCATCTTTGGTTCAGTCTATCATAGAACATTAATCTAACGTTAATGAAATGGTAATGTAACGTTCATGTAACAGTTCTCTGCAGACAGTTGAAGATGAAGCTGCAGGTCTGAAGTTGAAGCAAACAAGCAAAGATGGAAAATAAAAGAAGAACATGAATTCATCTCTGAGCAGTGCCAGATAACAAACAAGCGTGGTCGTCATGCCAACCTTGGTTGTCACGGCGAGGAGGGGGTTTCCTTCTGAGGATGCCTTTTTACCAGGAAGCTCCTTCAGCACCATGGCAACGACCCTTTCCCCTTTCCCCTACAACAGGCAGATCAATAGGTTCATTCATTCATTCAGTCACTCAAACGGAGCCAGATCTCACTTCCTGTCTGTTCACATGATTCACAGGAAGTGGAAACAGTCAAACTGTCACCGTTAAATTAGTACAAAATAATTTTAAAATGAATTCATGATCAACTTTTACAGAAAAAAACAGACTTTTGGTTTTATCGTGTGTGAACATAAAAACGTCCGGACGTCTGTTCATCATGAACTAACACATTAACTCATGTAGCTGCTGTTAGCTAATGTTAGCTCAGTTTGTTAGCCGGACTGTGAGCTCAGAGCACCGGGAAAGTGTTAGTGTTTGTACCACAGAAAAGGAGGTTTACAGGCCCGGGGCGCTGACGGGGAGCAGAGCCGTTGTTGCGAGCAGGCAATGTGCTGCTGTAACACTATATTTTCACCACTTTTTACCATGATGGTTGTGACTAAAGATATAAAATTGTTGTTTTCCAGAGATGTATTACAAAGCGCTGTGAGGCATTAAACTTTAATATAAATTTTCATCTAGACGCCCTGGATCCTGGAGTTTTTGTCCCCTGTTGGAGAAGCTGTCCCCAGTTAGCTGCTCTTTAGTCTGAGATGTGTCCCTGAATGTAGGTGAAGTCAGAAACACACACACACACACTTTGACAGCAGCGAGCACTTAGCAGCTGGAGGTGTTGAACCCACCGAGAGCTCGACGACAAGCCGAACACAGAAACTGAGTCTGTGGTGAAAAAAGCTGAGCGAGGTTTAACCTTCATGAAGAGACAGAACACACAGTGATCATATTACAACACCACGTCCTCCATCTAACTACAGACACAGCACACAGTTAGCCTAGCTTAGCACAAACACTGCCAGTGTTATGCTAACAGCTGTCATACCTGATACTATGTTAGCTGTATCGTTTTCTCATGTTACAGCAGCTACAAACAGCTTTCAAGGATACGATCTACATTCAAGGATACGATCTACATTCAAGGATACGATCTACATTCAAGGATACGATCTAGACTCAAGGATACAATCTAGACTCAAGGATACGATCTAGATTCAAGGATACGATCTAGACTCAAGGATACAATCTAGATTCAAGGATACGATCTAGATTCAAGGTTACGATCTAGATTCAAGGATACAATCTAGATTCAAGGATACGATCTACACTCACACTGCGTGAAGCTTCTGCTTGTAAAATGAGGTCAACGTGTTTGTGTTGATGAATGAAAAAATGAACAGATGTGTTCTCTTTTTTAAACTCAAGTCCTCTTCCAGACGTCGACCTCATTCTCATCTTATGATGTTCCACACGGACAGGTGTGACAGGTGTGACAGGTGAGCTGATGCAGTGGTCAGGCTTAGCTGGTCTCAGATCAGTCGTGAAGGCAAGCTGATGGAGCGAACAGCAGGCAGGACGAGTTTATCAATAAAACATCATCCACAGATTTATTATTAGACCGACGCTCCGACCTGCTCCAACATCACCAACCAACAGATCAGCTCACAGAGAACTTTCACACCTGAACCTCAGGTAGACTGAACCGGACCAAAGAACAAATATGTTCAGTGTTTAACTCTGGTTCTCACCAGTCACATGGATGGACAGGGAACTCACTGATTGGACACATTTGGTGATGTCATCCTGCATCACTGCGGTGACTGACTATTTTATGTTCTTACTGCGTTCCTGTTATGTTTTTGTTACGTTTTCTTTGTTCAGGTCATGCAGGCTCTGTTACCTTTGTTTGATGATCACAGCTGTTTGAAGGAAACTGATCACTTCTCTCTCTCTCTCTCTCTTTGTTTCCTCACTCTGCCACAGTGTCCGTCGCCCAGCTGTGAGGGGTGTGTGTGTGTGTGTGTGTGTGTGTGTGTGTGTGTGTGTGTGTGCTGTCGGACTAAAAATAGCTGTCTGTTATGCTGAGCAAACAGTCCTCCATCAGCCCACAGAGTCCCAGCAGAGCTGACTTCAACAAGCACAATTAGCATCCGCACAGCCTACTACTGCTAGCACTGCTAACACTACTGCTAATACTGCTAACACTACTGCTAACAGCGCTCTTCTGCCTGTCACTGATGAAAGAGTTTTGTGATGAACGGATGATGAACGTATAAACTGTCTGAATGTGTCCGTCACAGCAGGTCAGAACAGAATCGACCGGCTGAGTTTGTGACATTTGAAAGACTTCACATGAAGTCAGAGTTCAAAATGGCAGACGAGCAGGTGGCTCAGGTGTGTGATGAAAGAAAACAACAGAATGAAGGTGTGCTGGTGAAAATGTGCCAAGGGCAACGTGACGGAGGAATATCTGACCCTGGAGAGTTCACATATTTATATCCTCCAATGATCCGGCAGCTCGGCTGCTAATTAATCTTGTATGAGTGTTTCCTCCTGTGGCTGTTTGTGCCTCACACACACAGTAAATACAGTACAGGACGACTACAGGAGCCTGCAGAGGACACACACAGTAAATACAGTACAGGACGACTACAGGAGCCTGCAGAGGACACACACAGTAAATACAGTACAGGACGACTACAGGAGCCTGCAGAGGACACACACAGTAAATACAGTCTGCTGACACAAACACACACCAGCTGCTAACAGGCTGAAAACACCAAGTCAACCTGATGAGGAGGTCAAACAACTAACGTTCAGCTAACGTTCAGCTAACGTCCAGCTAACAATCACACATTAAGTTGAGTCGACGAGATGATGAAACAAATCAACGACAGAAAAAGTCAAAGTTCGATTAAACTGCGACTCAGAGGCACAGCGGGGCGTCCACTGGTCAGGAGGTCGGTGGTTTGATCCCCAGTGTCCTCAGCCGTGTTCCTGAAGGCAGCGCCAGCAACATGAAGAGTTCAGAACTCGACATCATGTTTAAACTTCAGACTGACTCGTTATTCAGTGAAGTGTTAGTTCACTGTCTGTAATAACATCAGGACAGACGAGCGTCTGTGGTGAGTTCACTGTCTGTAATAACATCAGGACAGACGAGCGTCTGTGGTGAGTTCACTGTCTGTAATAACATCAGGACAGACGAGCGTCTGTGGTGAGTTCACTGTCTGTAATAACATCAGGACAGACGAGCATCTGTGGTGAGTTCACTGTCTGTAATAACATCAGGACAGACGAGCGTTTGTGGTGTTTTTACTGTCTGTAATAACATCAGGACAGACGAGCGTCTGTGGTGAGTTCACTGTCTGTAATAACATCAGGACAGACGAGCGTCTGTGGTGTGTTCACTGTCTGTGATAACATCAGGACAGACGAGCGTCTGTGGTGAGTTCACTGTCTGTAATAACATCAGGACAGACGAGCGTCTGTGGTGAGTTCACTGTCTGTAATAACATCAGGACAGACGAGCGTCTGTGGTGAGTTCACTGTCTGTAATAACATCAGGACAGACGAGCGTCTGTGGTGTGTTCACTGTCTGTAATAACATCAGGACAGACGAGCGTCTGTGGTGTGTTCACTGTCTGTGTAATAACATCAGGACAGACGAGAGTCTGTGGTGAGTTCACTGTCTGTAATAACATCAGGACAGACGAGCGTCTGTGGTGTGTTCACTGTCTGTAATAACATCAGGACAGACGAGCGTCTGTGGTGTGTTCACTGTCTGTAATAACATCAGGAAACGAGGGCGTCTGTGGTGTGTGGTGAGTTCACTGTCTGTAATAACATCAGGACACACGAGCGTCTGTGGTGTGTTCACTGTCTGTAATAACATCAGGACAGACGAGCGTCTGTGGTGTGTTCACTGTCTGTAATAACATCAGGACAGACGAGCGTCTGTGGTGTGTTCACTGTCTGTAATAACATCAGGACAGACGAGCGTCTGTGGTGAGTTCACTGTCTGTAATAACATCAGGACAGACGAGCGTCTGTGGTGTGTTCACTGTCTGTAATAACATCAGGACAGACGAGCGTCTGTGGTGAGTTCACTGTCTGTAATAACATCAGGACAGACGAGCGTCTGTGGTGAGTTCACTGTCTGTAATAACATCAGGACAGACGAGCGTCTGTGGTGTGTTCACTGTCTGTAATAACATCAGGACAGACGAGCGTCTGTGGTGTGTTCACTGTCTGTAATAACATCAGGACAGACGAGCGTCTGTGGTGTGTTCACTGTCTGTAATAACATCAGGACAGACGAGCATCTGTGGGGAGTTTCCTTTTTTAATAAAAAAAAAAAAGAGTTGGTGTGTTACTGTCTGTAATAACATCAGGACACACGAGCGTCTGTGGTGTGTTCACTGTCTGTAATAACATCAGGACACACGAGCGTCTGTGGTGTGTTCACTGTCTGTGATAACATCAGGACACACGAGCGTCTGTGGTGTGTTCACTGTCTGTAATAACATCAGGACAGACGAGCGGTCGCTGAGCTCATCACAAACTCAAACGGCTGCAGATGGCGAGGAGGAGGGGGGGTGGCGGTGGGGGGTTGCCTTAATGAGAGGAAGTGACACGCTGAGGGCGAGCGTGGTGTTTAAAGACACTGAGCAGCGTGTGTTAATTAATGAATCAATCAACGATTCAGTCGACATTAAGTCGAGCTGATGATGAAGAACCTGAAACCGGTCTGAGCCGGATCAGAGCCTGAAGGACGTCGACAGATTTATGGATCAGATCCAAGATCGTGGTACGATCAGCTGCATCTTCACGTCTCTCTGGATAAAATAATGAGAACACCTGAACAGCCTCATGTTTTGTCTGATCATCTGTCAGTCATCTGTCATTATTATTGTTATTGTGTCTATATTTCAGACAAACAGATGAAAATATGGACGGGCAGGAAATGATGAAAAGAATAGAAACAGCATTTTGTTTGTTTGTTTGTTTGTTTCAGTAAATGATTCAATAATCGACTGATCAGGTTGATCGATGATCAATCGACTCGATCAGGAGCTGAATGCTTTTCTGTCCAACATGAGAACAAAAGACGAAGAAGATGGAGAACTTCCTGTTTACGTGAACGTTACATGACCTCTGACCTCTGACCTCTCTCACGGCCTGTGGAGCCTCCGCTACAGACAACGGCCTGTCCTAACGGGACGCCACGGCGGGACCACCTGACATTTCTTCTTCTCTGGTTTCTACCATGTTCACTGTGTCTTTGTCAGTAGCTGAATTCAGATTACTGACTCAGAACTGACGCCGTCAGTGACGGCATGAGGTCATGTTAAATGTGTTCAGCTCTCACAACTTCAACAGGATAACGTACGTGACTTAAATTTGATAACATACGTGACGTAAATTTGATAACACATGAACTTAAATTTGATAACACATGAACTTAAATTTGATAACGTACGTGACTTAAATTTGATAACATACGTGATGTAAATTTGATAACAGATGAACTTAAATTTGATAACACATGAACTTAAATTTGATAACATACGTGATGTAAATTTGATAACACATGAACTTAAATTTGATAACACATGAACTTAAATTTGATAACATATGAACTTAAATTTGATAACATACGTGACGTAAATTTGATAACACATGAACTTAAATTTGATAACATACGTGACTTAAATTTGATAACATACGTGACTTAAATTTGATAACATACGTGACTTAAATTTGATAACACATGAACTTAAATTTGATAACATGAAATTAAATTTGATAACATACGTGACTTAAATTTGATAACATACATGACTTAAATTTGATAACATACGTGACTTAAATTTGATAACGTGAACTTAAATTTGATAACACATGAACTTAAATTTGATAACATATGAAATTAAATTCGATAACATATGTGACTTAAATTTGATAACATACATGACTTAAATTTGATAACATACGTGACTTAAATTTGATAACGTGAACTTAAATTTGATAACACACATGACTTAAATTTGATAACACATGAACTTAAATTTAATAACATACGTGACTTAAATTTGATAACATGACTTAAATTTGATAACATACGTGACTTAAATTTGATAACATATGAACTTAAATTTGATTACATATGAACTTAAATTTGATAACATACGTGACTTAAATTTGATAACATACGTGACTTAAATTTGATTACATACGTGACTTAAATTTGATAACATATGTGACTTAAATTTGATTATATATGAACTTAAATTTGATAACATACATGACTTAAATTTGATTACATATGAACTTAAATTTGATAACATATGAACTTAAATTTGATTATATATGAACTTAAATTTGATAACATACGTGACTTAAATTTGATAACATACATGACTTAAATTTGATAACATACGTGACTTAAATTTGATTATATATGAACTTAAATTTGATAACATATGAACTTAAATTTGATTATATATGAACTTAAATTTGATTATATATGAACTTAAATTTGATAACATATGAACTTAAATTTGATTATATATGAACTTAAATTTGATTATATATGAACTTAAATTTGATAACATATGAACTTAAATTTGATTATATATGAACTTAAATTTGATTATATATGAACTTAAATTTGATAACATATGAACTTAAATTTGATAACATATGAACTTTTTTTTTCGTGACTTAAAAACACGTTAACGTTATGCAGACTTCTTAACTTTAACTGTTCAGATGTGATCAAACCTGCACAGACGTCCTGACCACCGGGCCGCCTGACAGAGTTTTTACTTCATGTCATCGTTCGTCTCACAACATTCTGACAACGTTCTGACAACGTTCTACTGTTACTGACAATGGACAAAACAAAACAAAAATAATAAAATTAAACTGAACTGAACCGAGTTCTGTTTCTGTTCTGTTGGAGTTTAAACCAGTTTTCTCCTCATCAGAGGAACCTTCAGAACCTTCAGAACCATCAGAACCATCAGAACCAGACCTCATCAGTAAAAACAGATCGTTTTCTTTCGACCTGGTTTTGATCTCTTTTTTTCTTTGAATATTTTTAACTTTTTCCAGAAACTGAAAATTCATCAGCAGATTATTAATTATTTAATTAACGGTTTGATTACATAGTTATCATTCTTTTCTGTCTTTCATGAAAATAAAGTTTTATTTTTTTATCTTTTCACATTTAATTTAAACTTGTTTTTATGGATTGTTGAAATGATTTCTGATGAATCGCTGATATAAACAAAATGATATAAATATAAACAATATAAATATAAATGATATAAATATAAATATGAATGATATAAATATAAATATAAATGATATAAATATAAATATAAATGATATAAATATAAATAAGAATGATATAAATATAAATATGAATGATATAAATATAAATATGAATGATATAAATATAAATGATATAAATATAAATATGAATGATATAAATATAAATAGAAGTGATACAAATATAAATATGAATGATATAAATATAAATATGAATGATATAAATATGAATGATATAAATATAAATAGAAGTGATATAAATATAAATAGAAGTGATATAAATATAAATATAAATGATATAAATATAAATAGAAGTGATATAAATATAAATATGAATGATATAAATATAAATGATATAAATATAAATAGAAGTGATATAAATATAAATATGAATGATATAAATATAAATAGAAGTGATATCAATATAAATATAAATGATATAAATATAAATAGAAGTGATATAAATATAAATATGAATGATATAAATATAAATAGAAGTGATATCAATATAAATATAAATGATATAAATATAAATATAAATGATATAAATATAAATATAAATGATATAAATATAAATAGAAGTGATATAAATGTTGATTCTGGGTCTTTAAGATGTTTTCAGGAGACAAACTGAAACATTTGACAGATTTTTGTCTGAAGAAATTGAATTTGTTTGTATCGAGTCCTGCTCACGTGGTCTGTGGCTGAAGACAGGTAACAGCTCACCTGGACCTGGTACATGTCCGTGAGTCGGTGTCTCTCTAGCAGCTCTCAGATCAGATCCTCCGCCGTTCAGCGGGACACAGGCTGGAGCTCCAGCCGCCAGCAGTCCACCGCAGCCCGGCTCCGATGCAGCGAACCGCTCGGTGTGTCTCCGGGGCCTCTCAGCTGTGAAGCCTCCGTGAAATGACGCCGTTTTCCCGGTTCGCTCCGCGTCCCGGTCGGTGCTCCCGGTCCTCTCTGTCCAGCCTGTCCGACGCCAAAGCACCCAAACGCCGCGCGAGCCGGTTATCATCTCGCTCCGCTCCGGTGGAGGGCGGGATGAAAACAAACCGAGCCGAGCCGAGGCGTCCCGAGCGGAGCCGAATACACACAGTGACTTCCTGTAAGGATTTCACAATAAAAGTGGATAAAAAAAGAAAGAAAGAAATTTCACATCATCAAATCATCAAATTTATTTGATTTGTTTTTGATAATTTACATAAAAAATGTTCTTTTACATTTTGTTCACTGTTTAAATTATTTAAATCAAACACGAGACGTTTCACTCCGTTAAACCAGTGACGTCATCTCACTGGGAACCAATCCGTTCTGTTCTAATTAATCAAATCATCAATGGACATCACGTGACCAACAGACAGGAAGCTGCTTTAACTAATTAATATTTCAATGAGTTTTTTTTTAAAACTCTGTTTTAACTGTCGTCAGTTTATTTCGAGTTTTTCATCTTGAATGAAACAAACTGACCGGATGTTTATTCCTGTTCTTCCACCTTACAGATATATTTAATATAATGAATGCTTTTATTTTGAAAGCACTTGACACGTGAAACACCTGAGATCAGCTGATGTGTGTAACACCTGAAACCTGCAGGTGAAATATTCATTTCAAACAGGCTGCGGAGACACGTGACGTCCTCGTGAATACAGGAAGTGTCCATCCAACTCAAATCAATCAATTTTCACCAAAACAAACGTGACACTCCACCTGGACAGACTCCACCTGGACAGACTCCACCTGGACACACTCCACCTGGACACACTCCACCTGGACACACTCCGTCTAGGTGTGTCACTCTGGAGATTTATTGGATGATTTTTATTGTTCAGATTTTTTCTTTGGCACAAAATAAATTCTCAAGTCATCGTACGAGTCTGACCGACAGATCAAACACTTTAAATAAATAATTAATAAAACACAAAGACGCCTCACAAATCAAGACGTCATACATGTGATGTCACGATACAGGAAACGAACGTGAGTTACGTATCCGACCTCACAAAGACTGCGTACCTGAAATGTACCTGAGGTTCTTCATGTATTTTAACGTGACCCACCTTCAGACTTCAAAGAAGAAGACGAGACATCATGAGCTGCACTGTGGCAGTTTGTCAGAGAGCGAGCGTCGCTCTTAAAGACAAACACGTGATCCGGTGGAGTTCAGTCTCAGAACATCTGGACGGTCGGATTAACCAAACATCTGGGTTAACTCATTACCCACAATCCTCTGTAACATGTGATGATCCAGCTGTCGATCGAACCGCAGGACGAGTCCGCGATTCAGAACGAAGAAACAAACAAACAAACTGTCGAACATGAAGTTCAGTTTAGGACCTGAAGATCAGCTGACTGACGTGGATTTGATGACAGGACAATAAATCAGTGAGACACACCTGAACTGGACCGACGTGCTGCTCACCTTTATGTCAGATAGACGTCAGGTATTTCAGTCAGCACGTGTCCTCAGAATATATCCAATCATGACAAACACGTGAGGTTCTACGTCATGTCAGAATGTGGACATGAACACCACCCCCACCTGCAGATATTTGACAGGTCACACGTCGAGCATCAACCCACAAGAACTCCAGAAAGATTCACGTTTAACTTCATTACTGACCACCTCCAGCAGCACGTCTGAGGCTTTAAACACGTGAGCGTCATGGTCAGTGCTGAAGGCTCACGCTCAGCTTTGGGACATGAACAGCAGCAAATGGTCCAGTTGAAACATGAGCAAAGAAGTCGTCTCTGCTTCAGGACGTGAAGATTGAAGCAGTGTCAAAGTCTGAAGCTCTGATGTGACCCACAGTCTCTCTGAACACTGCCACCTACTGTCCAAAGTTATGAACAGCAGCTCAAACTGTGGCAGACAGTCATTGAGTGAACGACACAAAGTGACACAGCTTCACTGTCTTCAGTTACATGTTGTGACTTTTTCATTTCCATGTGCTCCGCCTCCTAACTCTGACTTTAAAGAACCTGAGAGAGCTTGTTACAGATCAGAGATGGTCAAACATTCAGAGAACAAACTAACAACGTTCAAACGTTGAACTTTTGGAATCATTCCGACACGTTGATCATTGGTTGTATGTTTGAAGTGAATTTTCTGTGTATTTGAGCAGCTCGTAAAACTTGATGGACTGCTCGTTGTTCTGAAACCCAACAGTCCCAAAAATGTCCCGTTTGTCCGACAGTGATCCAGAAAACAAACGCCCCCTGCGCCGAAGGCCCGTCCCAAAGTACACACTTGGTATCAGCTGAACTCTGTCGTCATAGTAACGATAATAAACACGGTGGTCCTTTTGAGGTTTAAAGGTCACAATAAGTCTGATAGTTGGGTCGGTTCAGTTACCTACGTAAGGTCAGTTATGTAACGTTAAATATGTGACATCAGTTATACCAGGCTGCTGTTTTCAGGATAACGGGCTGTCGGCCCAATGGGACATTTTTCAGAACAATGGCACGGCACCAGAACTTGACGCTGATGGATTTGTTTGTTGGTGGTAGGTTAGCTGCTATAGCACACAGGCATGAAGAGAAAGCGTTTGATTGGATGTAAAATTAGTACACGCCCCCGAGTGCAGGATGACATCATCAACAACTTTTTCTGGTTTATTCCTGATAAACCAGAAAAACAAACTCTAAAACACCATGAAGAACACCTGAAAACACTGAAGACGCTTTGTGTCAGTGTTGGACAGACACTAGAGGACAGAGACAGAGTGAGTCCTGATGAAGCTTTATTAAACCTCCATCAGCTCATTTGATCGTCACAGAATTCAAAAACACTTTTCAAACTTCCTGGTTCTGTTTTCAGGACACGAGCAGGAAATGGTGGACCCAGAACCTGGAGACTTTCAAAATAAAACAGTTTTAAACTGTAAACCTTCGACAGGTTCCTCCATTTTGGACTCTCCGTCCAATCAGCGCTCAGCTCTGTCAGGACAGTTTGTGATTGGTCAGCAGTCGTCAAAGTTCAGCAAATCATAGAAAACTACTTCACTGTTGAACACACCCCGTGTGATGTCACTGTGACATCACTACAGGTCAGGCTGGTGTTTGTCATTGGTCGAGCTGCATCATGGGTAACGTAGGCTGCGTGCGGCGGCTGCTCGGTGCTCACGCTCTGACGCTGCTGGATTTGGTTCCTCGTCTTCGTCTGCTTGCCGGCGTCATCACCTGTGATTGTGACATCACTGATGTCTGGGTCATCAGAGGTGACCTGGGTACCAGCGTTATCCAGTTCGCCTGTGGCGGCAGCGGCGGCTGCACAGACCTCATCAACCTCGGGGTCAGCGGTGTCTCCTCTGCTGCCACCCTGACGGTGTTCTTCCCGTACAGCCGCCACTCGTACTGCAGCAGCTGCTCCCAGAAGCCGGCGTTCAGCCTGACGTAGGGCCGGCTGTCCTGGACCCAGCGGTGCGCCTGGCGGAGCGTCACGCCTCTGTAACGCATCAGGTACGCCATCACCAGCGCCGGCGAGCGGCTCATACCGGCGGCGCAGTGCACCAGTGTGCCCCCTGCACGGTTTCCATGGATACGCTCAGCCACTCGGTCGAAGTGGTCTCCGAGGCGGGCACTGGGCAGGTCGGAGACAGGAACCCGCACACACTCCACGCCCGGGTAGGCGGGGCTGGTGTGGCTGAGCGTGGCGTTGACAATCAGGGTGATGCCCTTCTGAGAAACCAGGGCGGCGTTGTGGGGGGCATCGGCGCCGCTCAGGAAGAGGGTGGGGGTGATCTGAGAGACCGACATGAGTCCAGTCTGTCAGGAAACACAACAGGACTGTTAGCATAGCTTAGCACAAAGACTGGAAGCAGGGGGAGAGTGTTAGCCTAGCTTAGCACAAAGACTGGAAGCAGGGGGAGAGTGTTAGCCTAGCTTAGCACAAAGACTGGAAGCAGGGGGAGAATGTTAGCAGAGCTGAATGAATAATAAAACAGCTCTGATGCTAACTGCTGCTAACATCTTTCAGATGTGGAGGCTAACGTTTCCCTCTGCTTCCAGTCTTTGTGCTAAGCTAGGCTAACCACACCCTGTGTATGAGTAGCCTGCACCTCTCTGTAGAACTGAGAGCTCACGAGAGCTTCACGTGTTTAAACGGACACGCTACATGCAGAGATGTGTTTTCATGTTCACAGGTCACACTCACCTGAAGTTAGCATTAGCATTAGATAACACCTCATTTGCATATTTAAACTTTTAATTTATAAAACTTGTAACATTAAAAATAATCAGAGTGTGTGTGTGTTACCTGGTTGTTCCTTCACTTTGGTTTTAGTTGTTTCTTCGTCTGACGGCTGCTCTGAATGAACACACACACACACACACACACACACACACACACACACACACACACACACACAACCGTAGAAGGCTGTGTGTGTGTGTCGGCCAGCCAATGAGCTGACGGTTAATTTTAGTGTGACAGCTGAAGCCTCGCCCTGCAGTCACGTGACTTTTATAAATAAACCTGCTGGTCACCGACAGGTCGTTCAGTTATCGTGAATATCAGCGTGCTGAATAACGGAACACAGCCTGGACGCTAACGCGTTAGCTGCTCTGTAGCATCTTTATATTGATGCCGACACTCCTTTTCTTCTTCTGTAAACAATTACAGATATAATTATTAGAATTATTAATAATAACTGATATAATTATAATTATTAATAATGATCAAACACGTGTGATTCTTCTTCTGTCCTGTGGGGGCAGTGGAGGGCAGCCGGAAGTTTAAACAAACAAACAGAGCGAAGAAGAAGAAGTCCTCCTGCTAACAGTTAGCCACAGTTAGCTCGGTCATGGCGGAACTGAACCGGCAGCTTCAGGAGTATCTGGCCCAGTCCAAAGGCGGCGGCGCCAAGACCATCTCCCAGTCCAGCTCCAGCACCACGGTGGACATGGACGACACGGAGCCGGTATCCGGGAGCTGGTTCGGGCGGTGGTCGAGCCCGTGGCCCGTGAACCGCAGCGGCAGTCCGTCTGGCCACAGCTCCGGCGGAAGCAGCGGGTTTTCCTGGCCGTGGTCGGCCGAACCGGACCCTTGCCTGCCGGGCATGAGCCGCCGGCAGCGGCTGGTGGCCTTCGGGGTGTGCGTGTGTTTCTCCGCGCTGTGCTTCGGACTGTCGGCGCTGTACGCGCCGCTGCTGCTGCTCTACGCCCGCAAGTTCGCGCTGCTCTGGTCGCTTGGTTCGCTGTTCGCCATCGCCGCGGCGGCGGTGCTGCGCGGACCCAGCAGACTCGCCGCCGGCCTGCCCACCTCTCCCGGAGCCGCGGTCTACCTGTGCGCCCTCGGAGGGACCCTGTACGCGGCGCTGAGCCTCCACAGCACCGTGCTGACCGCGCTAGGAGCCGCCCTGCAGGTCACCGTCATCGTCGGGTACGTGGTGTCGCTGCTGCCCGGGGGCAGCGCCGGGATCCGGTTCATGGGAGGCATGGCGGCGTCCGCCATCAAAAGGACCGTCACCGGGAAAACAATGCCGATCTGACCGGGCACGGCGTGTCAGAGACCGGACACAGACCTACAGGGGGCCCGGTCCATGAAGGACCAACATGACCTGAGTGTCGGAACATTCCTGATCAGCTGATTATCGATCATTGATCTGTGTGAGGACAGGTGACCCCTGAACTTTGACCTGCAGGACCAAACATCACGTGACGTGTTGATGATGCAATAAAAGTGTGACTGTTTCCTCTGTGACCTCATCATTAGAACACGTTCTAATTAATATTAATGAGCTGGTTCTGGTTTCATATTAAATATTTTCATGGTTCACACTGAGTCTGGTTACTGACTGCAGCCCCCTCGCCTCACCCTGTCCTCTCTAACATGAAGCAGAAACTTCAGTTTGTTCACCTTTACATCTGACACACACACGGCCCGGCCCGGCCCAGCCCCGCCCAGCCCAGCCCCGCCCGGCCCACAGGTGGAGCTGCTGCTGGAGTTGAAGTGTGAATCTTTATTGTCCACCTCAGTGAAAACACAAACATAGAAATCTTTTACAAAAGGACAAAGTGTGGCTGTGAAATAAAAGCTGATGTATGTTACAGTAAAATCGCCCCGCACCCTCCACCTGTCAGCTCAGGTGACACAGACTCAGTGTGGACCAATCAGAGACTGCTGTCCTTCACAGCAGCAGAGGTCTCAAAGTGTCACATGACCAAAAGTTTGTCTGAAGGTTGAGTCAGGTTCTGGACCCGGCCTCTGGCCCGTGGAGGGTCCAGCAGGGACGAGACGACGACCCGAGGATCATGGGAGTTTCTTTATTTGTCTTCAGGACTACCGGCCCCGGCCGCCCCCCCTCGGTGGTCCTCTGGGTGCTGGTCCTCCTCTCCTCGGAACCGGTCCTGGTCCTCCTCCTCCGGGACCCCAGCCGCCTCGTCCGCCTCGACCAGGCGGGCCGTAACCGCCGTCCTCCCTCGGAGGAGGTCGACCTGCAGGGAACAAGCAGAGAGCGCCGCAGTGAGGACACGAAGAGGGAGAGAACCAGAGCTCAGAGTTCTGGTTCTGGTTCTGTTGGACTGGTTTTATTCGTCACAGATTTATTTTAATAAAGTCTGAAATAAAACATACAACATGTTTCGTATTTGTTGTTTCATGGTTAATAAATGTTTATGTTGACTCGCTATTGGTTGCTGTGAACACCAATCAATACCCACGACAAGCCCCTCCCTATTTTTACAGGAAACACTAAACACTCTACTTCCTGTTTCATGAACTCTACTTCCTGTTTCCTGTATATAAATCATGTCAGCACCCCCTACAGGTGGTGTCGTCTCACCTCCGTCAGCTCCCGGGGACTCTCTCTCTCGGGGGTCTCCGGTTCCCGGGCCGTCTTGCCATGGACGCTTGCGGGGGGGCAGAGACGCCATGTCCATCCCCTGCAGGGACGACGAGCGCTCCCGACCCGCTGGAGACGACCCATCATGCATCGGCTGCCCGTCCCGGTAACCGTCGTGACCTACAGACAGGAAGACAACCCGCCACAATAAGAGCCTGCACAGAAATAACAATGACCCTGCAGCACGAGGTAACGGGGCTGACGGGAAGTGTAGTCTATCAGTGGGCTCTTTACCCAGAAAGCCTCTACAGGTTCTGGTTCCTCTCACCTCCTCCTCTGGGTGGACCTCCTCCTCGAGGCGGCCTCCCTCGGCCTCCATTGTCCCAGCCTCGTCCCATCTCCTCCGGGCCGTCGAAGCCCTCCTCCTGACCACCATACTCATCGGGGTAACCTCGACCTCCGGGCCGGCCGGGGCCGCCTCCTCTGAACCTGAAAGAAGCAGAGAGTCCAGTTCAGTTCAGCTCAGTCTAGCTCAGTCCAGTCCAGTGTGCAGGTTCGAGTTCAGCCTCTGAGGCATCTCACCTGTCGTCCCTCCGTCCTCGGAACTCTCCTCCAGTGAACCTCTCGTCGGGGCCCCAGCTCCCTCCGTTCCCTCCTCCTCCGCGGTGTCCTCCCCCTCTGTGGCCTCCACCTCCTCCTCCCTGGTATCCTGGTCCAGATCTCCAGCCCTCCTCTCTGCTGTGGAAGTCCTGGCTTCCATCAAAGTCCTGTGGTCCACGCCGACCCTGCTGGTTTTCCGACCAGTAAGGACCTGAGCCCTGGTCCGGTCCTCCGGGGCCTCCGGGGCCCTGCCTGTCAGGAGGACCCATGTGGTGGTTGGGCGGCGGCCCCCGAGGGTCTACTTGAGAAGAGGCAACAGTGATCAGGACTGAGGCTGGAAACAGGAATGTATTATTTACACACAAGAAAACCTGCAACCCCAGAGCCCCTCAAGACTTCCAGAGAACCCCAGAGGCCCTCAAGACCTCCAGAGACCTTCAAGACCTCCAGAGAACCCCAGAGACCCTCAAGACCTCCAGAGGCCTTCAAATTCAAATCAAATTTTATTTGTATAGCCCAAATTCACAAAATACATTTTGCCTCGGAGGGCTTCACAGTCTGTACAGGGAGTGACACCCTCTGTCCTTAGACCCTCAGTTCGAGTGAGGAAAAACTTGCCCACAAAAAACCCTTTTAACAGGAAAAAAGGTGGAAGAAACCTCAGGAAGAGCCACAGAGGAGACCTTCAAGACCTCCAGAGAACCCCAGAGACCTTCAAGACCTCCAGAGAACCATGAGGTGCGCCTCATATCACTCTGAGCTGACCCAGACCCAAACCTGTGACTGCCTCTGATTCTGTGTGGTCTTACCTTTGCTGTTGGGCCCCTGCTGTCCCATCCCGTGCATCATAGGCCCTGAGTTCTGACCCTGGAAAGACCAAATCAGATTAATACAGCACAGTCAACAAACTGACCACTGCTGATCCAGAACCAGCAGGTCCAGATCTTCTGTCTTTGGGACGAAACACGTGAACTCACCTGGTGCTGCATATATGGGGCCCCCTGCATGTTTCCATGAGGTCCTTGCATGTTTCCTGGAGGCCCCTGCATCTTTCCATGAGGTCCTTGCATGTTTCCTGGAGGCCCCTGCATGTTTCCATGAGGTCCTTGCATGTTTCCAGGGGGCCCCTGCATGTTTCCTTGGGGCCCCTGCATGTTACCTGGGGGTCCCTGCATATTTCCTGGAGGCCCATGCATCCCTCCCGGGGGCCCCTGCATGTTGCCCATCCCATAGTTGTTTGGCATGTTGCCGTGTGTCCTTGGCGGGGGCCCCATCATCCCACCCTGCATGGGACCCTGAGGGCCCATCATGTTCCCCTGAGGTGGCATCATGCCCCCCTGAGGTGGAGGTCCCTGCGGATCCCTTGGACCCATACCCCGAGGAGGGGGGCCCATCATCCCACCAGGGGGCCCCTGCATGCCTCTGGGTCCTATACCGTGAGGCCCTTGTGGACCCATGTTCCTGGGAGGCCCAGGGTGTCTTGGCATACCTTGCGGTCCTTGCATGTCTGGTGGTCCCATCATGCCCTGAGGGGGCCCCTGGTGAGGCTGAGGTCCGGAGGGAGGCCCCATCTGTCCAGGGGGCATGAAGGGAGGCTGCATGCCTCCCATGGGAGGCCCCATGTTGTTCTGAGGAGGCATGTTCGGGGGAAAGCCCTGCTGACCAGGAGGCATCGGCCCCCCAGGACCGCCGGGGCCTCCGGGGAAGGGCGGCATGGGGCCCTGTCCCTGCGGGGGGCCCATGTTCCCATCCGTGTTCATCTGGTTCATCCGGTCCATCTTCATTTGCTGCAACAAGAACCAAAGACGTGTTAAAAACCAGGTCCGACCCAAGCGGCGCCGGCTCCACTCATCTGCTCACCGCTCACCTCCAGCAGCATCGGGTTCGTGTACTGCAAAGCCGCCATCTCCTGCTCGATCTCCGCCTGAGTCTTCTTCTTCACGTCCACCTTCTGCTCCACCTTCCGGTCTTTGGACAAATCTCCACCGGGCGGCATCATGGGAACTTTATTCTCCGCCCAGGCCTGCAGAGAAACCAAGAAGTTCAGTCAACACGGACTGACCGTTAAGACGTGATGTCACCTGTTACTCCATGTCCATGTGTTACCTGTCCAGGCATCTACCTGTCCACGTGTTTACCTGTTGGAACTGTGCTGGGATTGGTTTGGCATACGGGACTTTCTTCTGGGGGACCTTCTTGGTGTCTTTGCCCATGACCTCGTCCATGCCCCAGTCCAGACCGGGGATGGACATCTCCACCTCGGGAGCTGCTTCTTTACCTGGAGATGACAGTTACACCTGAGTTACACCTGATAACTGAGTACAATCCTTTTAATAAACTTTCAGGTAAGATCAGTCCAGAGGTTCGGGTAGGTCAGGTGTTCCAGGATGAGACTTACTGCTCTGCTCCTGCTCCATGGCTGCCTTCAGCTGCTCAGGGATCCCCATCCCAGGGATGGAGGCCACGCTGTTCAGGTCCACGTCATCTGAAACACCACGCAGAAGAAGAAGCATCAACACCTGAGTGACCACGTCACAAACACTTTGTGTTGTTTGTCCTCCTGCAGCTCACCATACTCCATGCCGTCCTCTGACATCCCCGGCAGCAGGTTCAGGTTGTACCTGTCTCTCATCTTGTCACCGGGTCGATTCCTCGTCCAGAATTTACTGAAATCAAACCAACGAAGAGAAAGTGACGACAAACACGACGACAGACGCGATTTAGACATGTTGTTGACATGTTTTAGACGTTATGTTGACAGACCTGGTGTGGTCGTTGGAGCCCGAGCAGAGGATGTGACCCAGCGGGTGCCAGGCCAGACTCCAGATCATCCCCTCATGAGCCATCTCCATCCCTCCGACCTCCTTCTCCACCCTGACAAACGACACAAACATGATGTCACACAGCTGACAGTGATGTCACACAGCTGACAGTGATGTCACACAGCTGACTCAGGGTCAGTTCATTACCCCGTGTGCCAGAAGAGCAGAGAGCCGTCAGAGCCTCCACTGGCAAACAGACCCTCGTGGACGGGATGCCAGGCCACAGCTGAGGACGAAGACAGGAAGAACATCATCAGACTTTTCCAGGACATTTTTCAGGCCTTTTCAATGATGGCTCTGATGTGTATCTGTGCTGTGCCTCACCTGTCGCCTCCTTCTTGTGTCCTCTGAACACCTGTAGCTCCTCCTTCAGGTTCCTGATGTCAAACAGCTTACACAGGTGGTCACGTGACGCCGTCAGCAGCCAATTACCGTTCAGGTTCCACTTGACCTCCATCACCGTGTTCTTATGGGCGTGTCTGTGCAGAGGAACACGCATGTCAGTGACACGGGCAGAGGAACACGCATCAGTGACACGGGCAGAGGAACACGCATCAGTGACACGGGCAGAGGAACACGCATGCTGATGATCTGATCTGGGGTTAGTTTGTGAACTCACAGCGTCGCCAGACTCTGTCCAGTCTTCGGGTCCCAGAACTTGATTGGCTGCTGGCTGTCCTTACTGCCGGACACCACCAAACCTTTAGTGGGATGCCAGTCGACACACTTCACGTCAGCACCATGACCTGCGCGCATAAACACACACACACACAGTTTTTAATATTTCACGTCACCCTGTATGACATTGATGATGTCATGCAGAAACGTGGTCATGTGACCTCGTACCTCTGAGGATCCTTTCCTCGTGGCAGCGCAGGAAGTCCCAGATCCGGACCGTCCCGTCGTCAGAACACGTGGCAAATTTATTATCTGTTGGAGAAAAACTGGACAAGACGAGACCAGAATCAAGACCAGGAGCAGAACCGGGTTCATCGCGGGACACAGAACCGGGTTCATCACGAGAACCCAGTAACAGTGTGGAACCAGTTATTTTGTTTTACCTCCAGGTGTATTTACTTGACCACCTCTGTACAGGTGAGACAGTCACATGACTGTGATGTCACACAGAGTTAGCATCATGATGCTAATAATCAAACTGAATGACTGCTGTTAGCTTAGCTTAGCGTAGCTCTCTGAGCACAGACACATCATGGACTTCGTAGATTCTGTCTGTTCTTTCATAAATGGTGTTCTGCTGTCAGCTCGTCCCGTTAACGGAGGAACCCGGAACGTTCTCTGTTCCAAGGTTCCTGACTGAAAACCTGATGTAGATCACCTGGACTGACCGGACCGGACCGGAAGACTGTGTGGGCCAGTCTGAGAAAATCTTAATGAAGCTGTCTCACTGCAGACTTTACTGAACCTGTCTCACTGCGGCAGACTGAACCTGTCTCACTGCTGCAGACTTTACTGAACCTGTCTCACTGCTGCAGACTGAACCTGTCTTACTGCGGCAGACTTGACTGAACCTGTCTCACTGCTGCAGACTTTACTGAACCTGTCTCACTGCTACATGCTGAACCTGTCTCACTGCGGCAGATTTTACTGAACCTGTCTCTCTGCGGCAGACTGAACCTGTCTCACTGCGGCAGATTTTACTGAACCTGTCTCTCTGCTGCAGACTTTACTGAACCTGTCTCACTGCGGCAGACTGAACCTGTCTCTCTGCTGCAGACTTTACTGAACCTGTCTCACTGCGGCAGACTGAACCTGTCTCTCTGCTGCAGACTGAACCTGTCTCACTGCAGCAGACTTTACTGAACCTGTCTCACTGCTGCATGCTGAACCTGTCTCACTGCAGCAGACTTTACTGAACATGTCGCACTGCACTTTACTGAACCTGTCTCACTGCAGCAGACTTTACTGAACCTGTCTCACTGCTGCATGCTGAACCTGTCTCACTGCAGCAGACTTTACTGAACCTGTCTCACTGCACTTTACTGAACCTGTCTCACTGCATAAGACTTTACTGAACCTGTCGCACTGCAGCAGACTTTACTGAACCTGTCGCACTGCAGCAGACTTTACTGAACCTGTCGCACTGCACTTTACTGAACCTGTCTCACTGCACTTTACTGAACCTGTCTCACTGCTGGGGGCAGAGCTGCTGCTGCCCACAGACAGCTGCTGAGTGTCAGGGAGCTCTGGAGGAGAGACCTGGAAGCAGAGCTGGAGGTTCTGGTCTGATCAGAGCTTCATGTTCACACACTGTTACTGCCAGATAAGTTAGCATGGAGCAACCACTGAACCAGAGTCCATTCAAGAAACAAGACGTTTAAAAGTCGTTAGTCTGTAGTAATTAACAAAGACAAACTGAGTACTACAGACTGAGTACTACCTGAAGGAGCTGAACTAAGACTTCAGTGTGGCTGTTGATGGGGCAGGGAGGGACTATCCAGGTGCATTGTGGGACATGTAGTGTTCTGGTCTTTACTTTGGGGCCCAGGTGTTTAAACATGTGGAATTCAAACTTTATTGACTTGATTTTAAACTTTATTGGCCTTTATCGTTTTATTCTTGTGTCTATCCTCCTCTCCTCCACCGAGTCGGGCCGAGCCGGGCCAAACCAGTTCAGATAAAGATGATGACTTTATTTAAAACATGAGGCCACATGAGGAACATCATCAACAACAACAACAGATCACTGCAGTGCTGCAACAGCACACACCTACATCTGTCAGCAGTCAACAACAACAACAACATGTGCATGCAGGAGGCGAGGCGGCGCCCCCGTGTGGCTGAGTGCACACAGCACAGACTGGGCTTAACTACAGAGAATGGTAGATTGGGTTTAAACCTGGCTTCTCTAATGGCCTCCTTGTGAGCCTGGAACATCTTCACGTTGTTCATGTTGGACTGCCAGTACTTCACATAACCGCCGTGATCCGCCGTCAACATCCACATGTCGTTATGAGACCACGTCATCGCACGCACGGGACTGTCGTGAGCCTGCAGGGGACAGACAGGACAGAGGACAGACAGGTCAGAGGACAGACAGGTCAGAGGACAGACAGGTAATGTGTGGTGTACAGGTGTACAGGTGGAGGTTTACCTGTAAAATGGTCTCGAAGTTGAAGGTGAGTCCGTTCCACAGGGTGAACTCTCCGCTCGAGGCTCCAGTGACCAGGCGGCGTCCTTCAGGAGTCCACTGGAGACAAACAGGAAGGAACGTGATGTTTTCACAATAAAAGCACACAGGCAGTATCATGTGACGTTGACAGGAAGTGACCCTGAAGCTTACCCTGATCACAAACACGGGACACTTGACTTTGTTGGTGGAGGTTCGGACAAACTTGGTGGTGACAGCGTTCATCGGGTTGTTCAACATGCCCACGGGAGGAACGAGCTGCAGTGAACACAACACGAGGTTAACTCAGCTGTGACGCGTTCACTGACACTCTGCAGACACAGACACTGATGCGTTCACTGACACCCTGCAGACACTGACACTCTGCAGACACTGATGCGTTCACTGACACTCTGCAGACACAGACACTGATGCGTTCACTGACACAGACGCGTTCACTGACACTCTGCAGACACTGACACTGATGCGTTCACTGACACTCTGCAGACACTGACACTGATGCGTTCACTGACACTCTGCAGAGACAGACACTGATGCGTTCACTGACGCTCTGCAGACACTGACACTGATGCGTTCACTGACACTCTGCAGAGACAGACATTGATGCGTTCACTGACACCGTGCAGACACTGACACAGACACTGATGCGTTCACTGACACCCTGCAGACACTGACACAGACATTGATGCGTTCACTGACACTCTGCAGACACTGATGCGTTCACTGACACTCTGCAGACACTGATGCGTTCACTGACACTCTGCACACACTGACACAGACACTGACACTCTGCAGACACAGACACTGATGCGTTCACTGACACCCTGCAGACACAGACACTGACGCGTTCACTGACACTCTGCAGACACTGACACAGACACTGATGCGTTCACTGACACTCTGCAGACACAGACACTGATGCGTTCACTGACACTCTGCAGACACAGACACTGATGCGTTCACTGACACTCTGCAGACACAGACACTGATGCGTTCACTGACACTCTGCAGACACAGACACTGATGCGTTCACTGACACTCTGCAGACACAGACATTGATGCGTTCACTGACACTCTGCAGACACTGATGCGTTCACTGACACTCTGCAGACACAGACACTGATGCGTTCACTGACACTCTGCAGACACAGACGCGTTCACTGACACTCTGCAGACACTGATGCGTTCACTGACACTCTGCAGACACAGACACTGATGCGTTCACTGACACTCTGCAGACACAGACGCGTTCACTGACACTCTGCAGACACAGACGCGTTCACTGACACTCTGCAGACACAGACGCGTTCACTGACACTCTGCAGACACTGATGCGTTCACTGACACTCTGCAGACACAGACACTGATGCGTTCACTGACACTCTGCAGACACAGACACTGATGCGTTCACTGACACTCTGCAGACACTGATGCGTTCACTGACACCCTGCAGACACTGATGCGTTCACTGACACCCTGCAGACACTGATGCGTTCACTGACACTCTGCAGACACTGATGCGTTCACTGACACTCTGCAGACACTGATGCGTTCACTGACACTCTGCAGACACTGATGCATTCACTGACACTCTGCATTCACTGACACTCTGCAGACACTGACACTCTGCAGACACAGACGCGTTCACTGACACTCTGCAGACACTGATGCGTTCACTGACACTCTGCAGACACTGATGCATTCACTGACACTCTGCAGACACAGACACTGATGCCTTCACTGACACTCTGTGTACTCACGTCGTTGTAACATCCTGCGTCGGGCTGGACGGCTCTGAAGTCTCGGTGGTCTCGCTGCCACAGACGGTTCTGCACACAAACAAACAAATGTTATGTTACACTGGCTGGCGCGCGCGCACACACACACACACACACACACACACACACACACACACACACACACACTCTGCAGTCGGTCAGGTGTGTCTTACCTCCAGGTGTCTGATGACAGACGGGTTGTAGTCGATGGTTTTACGGTTCACAGCCTTCCTCATGCGTTTCCCGTCGAAGGTGAGCTGCTGCATCGCCTGTTGCTGGGCGAAGTCCGGCCTCTTGTAGAAGACCTGCCGCGGCGCCTGGTGCTGGAAGCGCGGCATGTGGAAGAACCGCTGCGGCGAGCCGATGTCCGTCGCCATGGTGACACAGTTATACCTGCAGGGCGGCACAACAGGTGGTTAGTTACAACCAGAGAGGAAAGACAGGCGTCACGGCAACAAAGAGTGACACAGCTAAACACCAAACAAACGTTTAAACTACATAAAGACAACAGAACATCAAACACTGCTCCAACAGTTAGACATTTAAACTACAGACTAAAGTCTGACAAGATTTAAACTACAGACTAAAGTCTGACACTTGATTTAAACTACAGACTAAAGTTTGACAAGATTTAAAACTACAGACTAAAGTCTGACACTATATTTAAACTACAGACTTCTGACACTAGATATAAACTACAGACTAAAGTCTGACACTAGATTTAAACTACAGACTAAAGTCTGACACTAGATTTAAACTACAGACTAAAGTCTGACAAGATTTAAACTACAGACTAAAGTCTGACACTAGATTTAAACCACAGACTAAAGTCTGACACTAGATTTAAACCACAGATTAAAGTCTGACACTAGATTTAAACTACAGACTAAAGTCTGACAAGATTTAAACTACAGACTAAAGTTTGACAAGATTTAAAACTACAGACTAAAGTCTGACACTATATTTAAACTACAGACTTCTGACACTAGATATAAACTACAGACTAAAGTCTGACACTAGATTTAAACTACAGACTAAAGTCTGACACTAGATTTAAACTACAGACTAAAGTCTGACACTAGATTTAAACTACAGACTAAAGTCTGACACTAGATTTAAACCACAGACTAAAGTCTGACACTAGATTTAAACCACAGATTAAAGTCTGACACTAGATTTAAACTACAGACTAAAGTTTGACACTAGATTTAAACTACAGACTAAAGTCTGACACTAGATTTAAACTACAGATTAAAGTCTGACAAGATTTAAACTACAGACTAAAGTCTGACAAGATTTAAACTACAGACTAAAGTCTGACACTAGATTTAAACTACAGGCTAAAGTCTGACACTAGATTTAAACTACAGACTAAAGTCTGACAAGATTTAAACTACAGACTTAAGTCTGACACTAGATTTAAACTACAGATTAAAGTCTGACACTAGATTTAAACTACAGATTAAAGTCTGACAAGATTTAAACTACAGATTAAAGTCTGACAAGATTTAAACTACAGACTAAAGTCTGACACTAGATTTAAACTACAGACTAAAGTCTGACAAGATTTAAACTACAGACTTAAGTCTGACACTAGATTTAAACTACAGATTAAAGTCTGACAAGATTTAAACTACAGATTAAAGTCTGACAAGATTTAAACTACAGACTAAAGTCTGACACTAGATTTAAACTACAGATTAAAGTCTGACAATATTTAAACTACAGACTAAAGTCTGACAAGATTTAAACTACAGACTAAAGTCTGACACTACATTTAAACTACAGACTAAAGTCTGACACTACATTTAAACTACAGACTAAAGTCTGACACTACATTTAAACTACAGACTCCTGACACTAGATATAAACTACAGACTAAAATCTGACAAGATTTAAACTACAGACTAAAGCCTGACACTAGATTTTAACTACAGATTAAAGTCTGACAAGAACTAAACTACAGACTAAAGTCTGACACTAGATTTAAACCACAGATTAAAGTCTGACACTAGATTTAAACTACAGATTAAAGTCTGACAAGAACTAAACTACAGACTAAAGTCTGACACTAGATTTAAACTACAGATTAAAGTCTGACAAGATTTAAACTGCAGACTAAAATCTGACAAGATTTAAACTACAGATTAAAGTCTGACACTAGATATAAACTACAGACTAAAGTCTGACACGAGATTTAAACTACAGACTAAAGTCTGACAAGATTTAAACTAGACTAAAGTCTGACACAAGACTTAAACTACAGACTAAAGTCTGACGAGATTTAAACTATAGACTTAAGTCTGACACGAGATTTGAACTACAGACTAAAGTCTGACAAGATTTAAACTACAGACTAAAGTCTGACACTGACACTAGATTTAAACTACAGACTAAAGTCTGACACTAGATTTAGACTACAGACTAAAGTCTGACACTGACACTAGATTTAAACTATAGACTTAAGTCTGACACGAGATTTGAACTACAGACTAAAGTCTGACAAGATTTAAACTACAGACTAAAGTCTGACACTGACACTAGATTTAAACTACAGACTAAAGTCTGACACTAGATTTAGACTACAGACTAAAGTCTGACACTGACACTAGATTTAAACTATAGACTAAAGTCTGACACTAGATTTAAACTACAGACTAAAGTCTGACACTAGATTTAGACTACAGACTAAAGTCTGACACTAGATTTAGACTACAGACTAAAGTCTGACACTGACACTAGATTTAGACTACAGACTAAAGTCTGACACTAGATTTAAACTACAGACTAAAGTCTGACACTAGATTTAGACTACAGACTAAAGTCTGACACTGACACTAGATTTAAACTACAAACTAAAGTCTGACACTGTCACTAGATTTAAACTACAGACTAAAGTCGGACACTAGATTTAGACTACAGACTAAAGTCTGACACTGACACGAGATTTAAACTACAGACTAAAGTCGGACACTAGATTTAGACTACAGACTAAAGTCTGACACTGACACGAGATTTAAACTACAAACTAAAGTCTGACACTAGATTTAAACTACAAACTAAAGTCTGACACTAGGGATGCTTCGATCGATCGGCCGATATGGACCCTAAACAGGTTGATCTGCGGGCTCTCAAAGTGCAGATCAGAAAAGCCGATCGCTTAACGAGACTTTTTTTTGACGTGACGTAAATTACATGAGACTGTTTTTCTGCGTGTGACGTAAATTACATGAGACTGTTTTTCCACTCTCTTGGCAGAGGCTGGCAGGATGAGTTCTCCGGTCTGGAATTTTTTCAGTTTCCGAAAAAGGTGTAAAATTCGCTGTTTGCAATGCATGTGACGCCGAAATTCCTAGAGGTGGGAACCAACAACGACAATTTAATACCACTAATCTCATCCGACATTTGAGAACGCGCCACAAAACAGAATACAGCAAGTATGAGAAACAAGCCCAGGCAAAACAAATTCAAATAGTACAAATGGTTTTACCACTTTAAGTGGTGCACAAGGCTATACTGTAAATACAGGACATGGAGAATGATTATTCTCCCATCCATTCTGTTTTCGGTGATCGGTAGATTTATGATTCCTGTGATCGGATCGGCCCCAAAAAATGCTGACCGGAGCATCCCTATCTGACACAAGATTTTAACTACAGACTAAAGTCTGACAGGACTAACTTAACCCAGCTCTGGATCGGGTCAGGCTCAGTACTGACATTGTCCGGTGGATCAGGTTTCTATTCAATCATGTCGCACATTTTAACTGAATTTTGAATAATTTGTCAAAATTAAATGAAAGCTTGTCGAGTCGGTTCATGAGATTAGCAGAAGCTCAAACAGGAAGTGATCATCAGATGTTTGTTTGTTGAAAACACACCACAGAGAGACACAGACAGACTTTCAGAACCAGGTTTGGGTCTCAGACTGAACTCCACATGTTCAGGTCCACTACACGTCCACACTGGACACACAAAGCTCATCAGTCGCTCACTACTTTATGTTTTCACTGTGATCATTTATTACTGCTAACGAACACGTCATTATGTCTATCAGTCCAATCATCACCATGGCGACAGCGTGCACGGGAAGTGAAGATGGAGTCAGATCATGGATGATGTATGTGGTGTGTGAGGCCTTCAGTGTCATCCAGAGAAATCCAAACTACATTTACATGTCAGGAAAAACTCTCAAAGCTGCCGTGACTCTGAACGCAACACGCAAACACACAGACACCTGTCAGGTGATGCAACAAGACGACTAAACTGAACGCAGCCTTCAGTCACATGGACATGTGGTCGACACATGTAAACACACGGAGGATCATGTGGACCTCACACTGCACGACCGGAACTGGACTCAGGTCACATGACACTTCCTGTTCGAGGGGGGGGGGCGTTCCTACAATGTTCTGTTGATCCTGATCCAAATATTCAGTCTACACAAACTTTATTGATAGAGCTGCCAACGAACCATCATCTGCACACCTCACCGAACAGAACGGCCCAGAACATGAACTCTGCGCGCAGGCGCGCACGCACACAAACACACACAGGGGACGTTAGCAGCCCGTCGGTAGCACGAGGTTTCCCCGCTTCTGACGTTACATGGTCAGCTCATGATCCACAGAGCTGACGGTCCCTCATGGTGAGCTCCGACAGGCGGACACACGGTCACGTACACCGTTACAGACGGTCCCTGTGTGGACTGGTCCTGTCAGAACTGAGCCGGTTCTACCTCCTTCATGTGTTTGGACCCGGAGCAGCCGCGGCTAACAGCGTTAGCCTGTGCGGCTAACATGCTAACAGGCTAACCGTTAGCAGGTAAACACAGAGCGGGTCCATTTAAACACGGTGTGTGTGTGTGTGTGTGTGTGTGTGTGTTTTGTTGTGTTTGTAGGAGATAAATGGCGGCCCCGGTGCTGTGCTCGTCGTTACAACAAACCGCGCTGCAGCTCAAACACTCACCGACGATCTCCGCTGCTGAGTGAGCTATCTATCTGTCATTAACGGGCCCGGTTCTTCCGTTAAACGTTTCTCTGGAGAAACATGAACGATCAAACTTTATTCAACAAGATGAAGAAGGTTTATCACGTTAGCCACCAGCAGACTCCATCATGACGCTTCTTCTTCTCGGCCCTGCACTGAGGCATGCCGGGAGCTTTTCACGATGGGCGGGAGAACGCGCCGTCATCGCGCAAGGCATGCTGGGAAACGTAGTTTAACCTCGTTATTGGTCTTGTTTGATATTTTATGTATATATTTTATTTTATGTTATTTGATGTTGATCTCCGCGCATGGAGCTTGTTGTGTTAGTTCTCTGTACATATTTAAATTTAGATTTATCTCAGGTAATTATGGCTCCTGTGTTATAGATTAATGCTAATGTATGTTTAATATATGTTTAATGTATGTTTAATATATGTTTAATGTATATTTAATGTTTGTTTAATGTATGTTTGCATGCTGCTACTGGATGCTTGAATTTCCTTCGGGATCAATAAAGTATCTATCTAGTCACTGTGGTCTCTAACCGCACTGTGTATGACACTATAAACTATATTCTACTGTCAGAATCAGGTACATAAATATAAATTTTCTAAAGATGTGTGTAATGTGTCTGTTGTACAGTGAATACACATCTATTAAAGTAAAATAAAGAGTTTGTCATACAGAAACAGATTCACACAGTTTAGGAACATTTATATTTAAAAAAAAAAAATTAATCTCGAGTTTGTTTCTGCCGCTTAGCGTTAGCTTTGACTCTGCAGCTAATAAACATTCATAATAATTCATTTTCAGTTTAAAACACACACACACACACACTCACTCACTCACACACACACACACACACACACACACACACTCACACACTTTGTTTTTCTTGATCCTGAGGTGTCAGTGGACCAGCCTGTCATTCAGGCGCTAACCCCCGTTTCCATAGAAACCAAGTTTGTTTTTATTGAAAAGGTTTGAAAATGAAATATAAATAAATGATGAAAGAGCAGCACGTGAACAAAACAAACAGCTGACATCACATGAAGTCTTTTCATTAAAAAAAAAAAGAATTAAACTTAATTAAAATTTAAAATGTGACTTCTTTCATGAATTAACATCGAAATAAACAAACAAACAAACAAACACGTCACATTTACGAACAACGTAAGGTGACGTCACCGCCAGGCCTGTCCAATCAGAGGAGAGCTTGAGTGTTCGCCGGTCAGAGAGCGCGAGCTTTGAGCGCTGACCGTCTCGAACTGTCTCTCCTCCGCCAACGGCCGCCGGTAAGTCCGCGGATCTCTGCCGTTTAACGCGATCTTCCGGCGGACACACGGCCGTCAATGTGCCGGTACACACAGTACAGCGTGGTACCGGGCTGCCGTCACGGTTTGATCTCCGGTTATCACACTTCAAACATTTTTAATCGTTCGTTTACCGATAACGGCTGCTAGCGTGTGCTAACGGCTGCGCTAACGCTAGCAGAAACCGTAAGTTGGGACTACAAACTGTGTGTTCTGTTGTAGTTCTTTATTTGGATTAGAGACTGGATCTATTGTCTGATCTTTACTGTCTCTGCTTCTTCCCCAGGTGTTTTCATCATCAGGGTCTTTGGTTAAAGGTTAAAGGTCACATTAGCATGCTGGGAGCTAACAGCTAGCTGCTAACATGTTACATTTAGGTTACAAACAAACGTCAGACAAACTGAAAACAAACGTCAGACAAACTGAAAACAAACGTTAGACAAACAAACGTCAGACAAACAAACATTAGACAAACTGAAAACAAACATCAGACAAACAAACGTCAGACAAACTGAAAACAAACATCAGACAAACAAACGTCAGACAAACAAACGTAAGACAAACTGAAAACAAACATCAGACAAACTGAAAACAGACATCAAACAAACAAATATCAGACGAACAAACGTTAGACAAACTGAAAACAAACATCAGACAAACAAACATTAGACAAACTGAAAACAAACATCAGACAAACTCAAAAACAAACGTCAAACAAACAAACATCAGACGAACAAACGTTAGACAAACAAACGTAGACAAACTGAAAACAAACGTCAGACAAACTGAAAACAAACGTTAGACAAACTGAAAACAAACATTAGACAAACAAACGTCAGACAAACTGAAAACAAACATCAGACAAACTGAAAAAAAACATCAGACAAACAAACGTTAGACAAACTGAAAACAAACGTCAGACAAACAAACATCAGACAAACAAACATTAGACAAACTGAAAACAAACGTCAGACAAACAAACGTAAGACAAACTGAAAACAAACGTCAGACAAACAAACTTCAGACAAACTGAAAACAAACATCAAACAAACATTAGACAAACTGAAAACAAACATCAGACAAACTGAAAACAAACATCAGACAAACTGAAAACAAACATCAAACAAACATTAGACAAACTGAAAACAAACATTAGACAAACTGAAAACAAACGTCAGACAAACTGAAAACAAACATCAAACAAACATTAGACAAACTGAAAACAAACATTAGACAAACTGAAAACAAACATCAGACAAACTGAAAACAAACATCAAACAAACATTAGACAAACTGAAAACAAACATCAGACAAACTGAAAACAAACAAACATCAGACGAACAAACGTTAGATAAACAAACGTCAGACAAACAAACGTTAGACAAACTGAAAACAAACGTCAGACAAACAAACATTAGACAAACTTAAAACAAACATCAGACAAACTGAAAACAAACGTCAAACAAACAAACATCAGACGAACAAACATCAGACAAACTGAAAACAAACATCAGACAAACTGAAAACAAACGTCAAACAAACAAACGTCAGACGAACAAACATCAGACAAACTGAAAACAAACGAAAACAAACGTCAAACAAACAAACGTCAGACAAACTGAAAACAAACATCAGACAAACAAACGTTAGACAAACTGAAAACAAACGTCAGACAAACTGAAAACAAACGTCAAACAAACAAACGTCAGACAAACAAACGTCAGACAAACTGAAAACAAACGTTTTATTATTTTCTGTAATTATGGATAATTTGCTTCTAATTATAGAAACATTCAAATAATGAAAAATGTGTGTGTTTCTTCACACAGCAGCAGTTCAGTGTGTCAGCATTCATATGAGCAGTGATGAGCAGCAGAAGCCGCAGGTCCTGGTGAGAGCAACACCTGACACACACCTGTAACACACCTGTAATACATACTTACAACACACCTGTAACACACACCTGTAACATACACCTGACACATACCTGTAACGCCACGTTCAGACAGGGACAGGGAAACCGGCAACCGGTGGTGGGGAAGTGCGGTGGTGAGGAGGTGAGGGGAGCTGAGGTGTGTTGCTGGGGCGTGTCTATACCTGCTGAATGTAACCGCTGTGAAACAATCAGAAAATAACTTTTTATTTCTCTGATTAATGACAGCTTTATCGAGGCCGGCGCTCGCTCTCTGTGTTGTTACTCTATGTCTCTCTACCAAAGCTCTCTCTCTCTCTCTCTCTCTCTCTCTCTCTCTAATCATCGGACACAGATCAAATTAAACTTCTTCGTGTCATTATATTTTGCAGCGTAAATTGCGAGTCGGACTCAGATTTAGAAGCTGGTACATGAAATAAACAAAGTGAGAACACACACACACAGGTAGATTATCAGAGTTTAGTCCGTGAATCCACCTGGATAGTCTCTGCTTCAGAGACATTCCAGGCTGTCTGTGGAGGTTTGACCGATCTGAGTGTCTGATTGGCGGCCGGAGCGTGACATGGGGCTCCGTTTTCCCAAAAGTTGAATCTGGTTCAACTTTTCTTGCCGGTCGCCGGCGACGTTTTTTGCGGCAACCGCTGCGTTGCGGGCTGCCGGCGCGGAAACGCACGACCCCCATTGAAAATGAATTGAAAAACGCCGCCGGCGTCCATTTTGCCTGTCCCTGTCTGAACGCCGACTAACACACCTGTAACAAACACCTGTAACACACCTGTAATATATACCTACAACACACCTGTAACACACACCTGTAACATACATCTGACACATACCTGTAACACACCTGTAATACACCTGACACGCACCTGTAATACACACCTGACACACACCTGTAACACACACCTGACACATACCTGTAACACACCTGTAATACACCTGACACGCACCTGTAATACACACCTGACACACACCTGTAACACACACCTGTAATACACACTTGACACATACCTGTAACACACACCTGTAATACACACCTGTAACATACCCGACACACACCTGTAACACACACCTGATACACACCTGTAACACACACCTGATACACACCTGTAACACACACCTGATACACACCTGTAACACACCTGACACACACCTGATACACACCTGTAACACACCTGATACACACCTGTAACACACACATGACACACACCTGTAACACACCTGACACACAACTGTAACACACACCTGATACACACCTGACACACACCTGACACACACCTGATACACACACCTGATACACACCTGTAACACACCTGACACACACCTGATACACACCTGTAACACACCTGACACACACCTGATACACACCTGTAACACACACGACACACACCTGATACACACCTGACACACAACTGTAACGCACCTGAAACCTGAGTGGTTGATTGATTTATTGATTGGTTGGTTGATTGGTTGGTTGATTGATTGATTGGTTGGTTGGTTGATTGGTTGATTGATTGATTGGTTGGTTGGTTGGTTGGTTGATTGGTTGGTTGATTGATTGGTTGGTTGGTTGATTGGTTGGTTGATTGATTGGTTGGTTGGTTGGTTGGTTGGTTGGTTGGTTGGTTGGTTGGTTGATTGATTGGTTGGTTGGTTGGTTGGTTGGTTGGTTGGTTGGTTGGTTGGTTGGTTGGTTGGTTGGTTGGTTGGTTGGTTGATTGGTTGGTTGGTTGATTAGTGTGTTTCCTGTCTCAGTGTGAAGAGTCGTTCCAGCTGTGTGGGACATAAAGACCTGGATGGACGACTGACTCTACAGAAGCCTGGATGGACAAAAGACGAGGTAACGGTCAGCTGTTCAGTTTGTACATCCTGTTTAGCTCATCGTTTACGATATATTGTCAAAAACATTCCCCACGGTAAGAATATGTCATCCCACGATAAAAACGATAAATTCCCATTGATGACGTATATATGTGCACGACACACTCGCAGCCCAACACGCATTATTGACAAACAAACGCAGATAGGCCGGGCAGCAAGGCGCTCTTTCCTCACGCTCCGGCCGCCAATCAGACACTCAGATCGGTCAAACCTCCACAGACAGCCTGAAATGTCTCTGAAACTGTCTCTGAGACTATCCAGGTGGATTCACGGACTAAACTCTGATAATCTACCTGTGTGTGTTCTCACTTTGTTTATTTCATGTACCAGCTTCTAAATCTGAGTCCGACTCGCAATTTACGCTGAAAAATATAGTGACACGAAGAAGTTTAATTTGATCTGTGTCCGATGATTAGAGAGAGGGTAGAGAGACATAGAGTAACAACACAGAGAGCGAGCGCCGGCCTCGATAAAGCTGTCATTAATCAGAGAAATAAAACGTTATTTCCTGATTGTTTCACAGCGGTTACATTCAGCAGGTATAGACACGCCCACAGCAACACACCTCAGCTCCCCCCAGCCTTTATTATTATTTTGGTGATAGATTTATATTTTAAAAAATTAGGCTGAATTGGTGTTTATTTATCGTAATTTTTATCGTTACCGTGATAAATACCAGAAATTATCGGGATAAATGTTTTAGTCCATATCGCCCATCCCTACTTCACAGTAGAAGTCTTCCATGTGAAGTGGCAGACTTTTACTGTGAAGGAGCTGCAGGACGTACAGGATGACACGCTCAGTGTTCAGAGCCTCGAGTCAGCTGATGATGATGATGGTGATGATGATGATGATGATGATGATGATGGTGATGATGGTGATGATGATGATGATGGTGATGATGATGATGATGATGGTGGTGGTGATGATGATGATGATGATGATGATGATGATGATGATGATGATGATGATGGTGATGATGATGATGATGATGATGGTGATGATGATGATGGTGATGATGATGATGATGATGATGGTGATGATGATGATGATGATGATGATGATGGTGGTGGTGATGATGATGATGATGGTGGTGGTGGTGGTGGTGGTGGTGATGATGATGATGATGATGATGATGATGGTGATGATGATGTGATGGTGATGATGATGATGTGATGGTGATGATGATGATGATGATGATGATGATGGTGATGATGATGATGATGATGATGATGATGGTCTTCGTCCTCAGGATGAGAAGCTACTCAGGCTGGTGAAGGCGTTTGGATCAAACAGCTGGTCTTCAGTTTGTCTTCATTTTAAAGTGAGTGTGTGTGTGTGTGCTCTCTGTGAACCTGGAGATCACTGTTACCATGGTGATGAAAGCTCCTGTCTGTGCTGTTGTCTCAGGGTCAGAGGTCACAGGTGGAGTGTCAGCGCAGGTGGCAGCAGATCAAGAATCCAGAGCTGGTCAAAGGTCCCTGGACTCAGGAAGAGGACAAGAGGGTAACCCCACGAGTACTACGAGTACTACGAGTACTATAAGACTATACTACCACTGTGCTGTACGACAGTTACATGTATGTAGTCCGGTTCAGTTCCAGCTGATGGAGGCACACCTACATCACTTCCTGTTTCTTGCCACATTAAAGTGGTTGTGGACTCTCAGGTCATGTGACCTAACGTTAGATCCAGTGATGTCATCATGTCACTGTGTCCCTTTATAAACTACCAATATGCTGTGATGTCACTTCCTGCGCAGGTCATCGATCTGGTTCAGAAGTACGGCGTGAAGCGCTGGTCGCTCATCGCCAAACACCTGCACAGTCGTAACGGGAAGCAGTGCCGCGAGCGCTGGCACAACCACCTGAACCCGACGGTGAAGAAGAGCAGCTGGACGCTGGAGGAGGACCACGTCATCTGTCAGGCCCACAGACTCCTGGGAAACCGCTGGGCAGACATCTCCAAGCTGCTGCCGGGCAGGTACGTACACCACAGACAGGTACAGAGACCACAGACAGGTACGTACACCACAGACAGGTACTATACCACAGACAGGTACAGAGACCACAGACAGGTACGTACACCACAGACAGGTACAGAGACCACAGACAGGTACGTACACCACAGACAGGTACTATACCACAGACAGGTACAGAGACCACAGACAGGTACGTACACCACAGACAGGTACTATACCACAGACAGGTACACAGACCACAGACAGGTACTACACCACAGACAAGTACAGAGACCACAGACAGGTACATACACCACAGACAGGTACTACACCACAGACAGGTACAGAGACCACAGACAGGTACAGAGACCACAGACAGGTACGTACACCACAGACAGGTACTATACCACAGACAGGTACTATACCACAGACAGGTACAGAGACCACAGACAGGTACATACACCACAGACAGGTACTACACCACAGACAGGTACAGAGACCACAGACAGGTACGTACACCACAGACAGGTACTACACCACAGACAGATACTACACCACAGACAGGTACACAGACCACAGACAGGTACGTACACCACAGACAGGTACATACACCACAGACAGGTACACAGACCACAGACAGGTACGTACACCACAGACAGGTACTACACCACGACAGGTCAGAGACCACAGACAGGTCGTACCCACAGCGTACTATACCACAGACAAGTACGAGACCACAGACAGGTACATACACCACAGACAGGTACTATACCACAGACAGGTACAGAGACCACAGACAGGTACGTACACCACAGACAGGTACAGAGACCACAGACAGGTACGTACACCACAGACAGGTACTATACCACAGACAGGTACAGAGACCACAGACAGGTACATACACCACAGACAGGTACTACACCACAGACAGGTACAGAGACCACAGACAGCTACGTACACCACAGACAGGTACTACACCACAGACAGGTACACAGACCACAGACAGGTACGTACACCACAGACAGGTACTACACCACAGACAGATACTACACCACAGACAGGTACACAGACCACAGACAGGTACGTACACCACAGACAGGTACTACACAGACCACAGACAGGTACTACACCACAGACAGGTACACAGACCACAGACAGGTACGTACACCACAGACAGGTACGTACACCACAGACAGGTACACAGACCACAGACAGGTACTACACCACAGACAGGTACGTACACCACAGACAGGTACACAGACCACAGACAGGTACGTACACCACAGACAGGTACTATACCACAGACAGGTACTACACCACAGACAGACAGGTGGACCTCAAGCAGCTCTTGTGTTCTGGTCTCAGGACAGATAACTCCATCAAAAACCACTGGAACTCCACCCTGAAAAGGAAGGTGGAGAAGGAGGGATACCTGCACATCTTACACCTCCACCACTCCTCCAGCTCCTCCACCACCAGACCAGAACCCAGGACCTGTGCTCCACCCAGCAGAGCCCACATCAACAAGGTCAACACCCATCCATCCAACATCCATCCATCATCCATCCAACCAACATCCATCCATCATCCAACATCCATCCATCCATCATCCAACATCCATCATTCATCCATCCATCCAACATCCATCCATCCATCATCCAACATCCATCATTCATCCATCCATCCAACATCCATCCATCATCCATCCAACCAACATCCATCCATCCATCCATCCATCCATCCATCCAACATCCATCCAACATCCATCCATCATCCATCCATCCATCCATCATCCAACATCCATCCATCATCCAACATCCATCCATCATCCATCCATCCAACATTCATCCATCATCCATCCATCCAACATACATCCATCATCCAACATCCATCCATCCAACATCCATCCATCATCCAACATCCATCCAACATCCATCCATCCAACATTCATCCATCATCCATCCAACATACATACATCCATCATCCATCCAACATACATCCATCCATCATCCAACATACATACATCCATCATCCATCCAACATACATCCATCCATCATCCAACATACATCCATCCATCATCCAACATACATCCATCCATCATCCAACATACATACATCCATCATCCATCCAACATACATCCAACATACATACATCCATCATCCATCCATCATCCATCCAACATACATCCAACATACATACATCCATCATCCATCCAACATACATCCAACATACATCCAACATACATACATCCATCATCCATCCAACGGAACCACCCTAAGCTGGTTTAAGTCTTATTTTTTAGATCGTTCTCAGTTTGTTCTTGTCAATGATGAATCCTCCATGCATACCAAAGTTTGTCATGGAGTCCCACAAGGTTCTGTACTCGGACCACTTCTATTCAGTTTATATATGCTTCCTCTAGGGAACATTATTAGGAATCACTCCGTTAATTTTCATTGTTATGCCGATGACACCCAATTATATTTATCGATCAAGCCTGATGAAACCAATCAGTTAACTAAACTCCAAGCATGCCTTAAAGATATAAAAAGTTGGATGACCTTCAATTTTCTGATGTTAAATTCAGACAAAACTGAAGTTCTTGTAATTGGACCCAAAAACATCAGAGACTCTCTCTAGAGACTTAGTTACCTTAGATGGGATCACCCTGGCCTCCAGCTCCACCGTAAAGAATCTTGGAGTTGTTTTTGATCAGGATTTGTCCTTTAATGTCCACATAAAACAAATTTCAAGGACTGCATTCTTCCATTTACGTAACATTGCCAAAATCAGACGCATTGTATCTCAAGCAGATGCAGAAAAACTAGTCCACGCATTTGTTACTTCTAGGCTGGACTATTGTAACTCATTGTTATCAGGCTGCTCCAATAAGTCTCTTAGGACTTTGCAGCTAATTCAGAATGCTGCTGCACGTGTTCTGACAGGAACCAAGATCAGAGATCACATCTCTCCCATTTTGGCTTCCTTGCATTGGCTACCTGTCAAATCTAGAATAGAATTTAAAATTCTTCTCCTTACATACAAAGCTCTTCATGGTCAGGCACCATCATATCTAAAAGAGCTCATAGTACCTTACTACCCCTCTAGAACACTGCGCTCTCAGAATGCTGGGTTCCTTGTAGTTCCTATAGTTTCCAAAAGTAGATTGGGAGCCAGAGCTTTCAGCTATCAAGCTCCTCTTCTGTGGAACAAACTACCATTTTGGGTTCGGGAGGCAGACACGGTCAACACTTTTAAGAGTAAACTTAAGACTTTCCTTTTTGATAGAGCTTATAGTTAGGGCTGGCTCAGGTCATCCCTTAGTTATGCTGCTATAGGACTATACTGCCAGGGGACTCCTCCTTTCAGGGTTATGCCTAGCCAGGCATGGTATTGGTTGAAGATGCAGTCACATCTCCCTTTACTGAAAACCCTCTCTCTCTCTCTCTCTCTCTCTCTCTCTCTCTCTCTCCCTCTCTCTCTCACCATCACCACCACCATCTGTAAACATACATGTCTGTCATACATGTACATTAATGCATCTTACTAACTAAACTTCTTCCCCGGAGTTTCTGTGCTCTTTCGTCCAGCAGGTTCTCGTGGATCGTGACTGCTACTGTGGTCCTGCATGACGTCCACTACATATATTATTACTGTCATTAATGTTACCAGATCTCCATTACAGTTTATAGTAACTTAGTTAATGATTTGCTGCTGCTGTGCATCTGTGTCTCTCTATCTCTATCACAGGTTCCACTGCTACTGTAATCATTTTATCATTCATTGTAATCCATTGTCATTTTTCATTGTAATTACACAAAATGTTTCTGTTGACTTGTTGACTGTACACGTGACATCTATTGCACGTCTGTCCGTCCTGGGAGAGGGATTCCTCCTCTGTGGCTCTTCCTGAGGTTTCTTCCACTTTTTTCCCTGTTAAAAGGGTTTTTTGTGGGCAAGTTTTTCCTCACTCGAACCGAGGGTCTAAGGACAGAGGGTGTCACTCCCTGTACAGATTGTGAAGCCCTCCGAGGCAAAATGTATTTTGTGACTTTGGGCTATACAAATAAAATTTGATTGATTGATTGATCCAACATACATCCAACATACATCCAACATACATACATCCATCATCCATCCAACATACATCCAACATACATACATCCATCATCCATCCAACATACATCCATCCATCATCCATCCATCATCCAACATACATACATCCAACATACATCCAACATACATACATCCATCATCCATCCAACATGCATCCATCCATCATCCAACATACATACATCCATCATCCAACATACATACATCCATCATCCAACATACATCCATCCATCATCCAACATACATACATCCATCATCCAACATACATACATCCATCATCCAACATACATACATCCATCATCCATCCAACATGCATCCATCCATCATCCAACATACATACATCCATCATCCAACATACATACATCCATCATCCAACATACATCCATCCATCATCCAACATACATACATCCATCATCCAACATACATACATCCATCATCCATCTAACATCCATCCAACATACATCCAACATACATCCATCCATCATCCATCAACATACATCCATCCATCATCCAACATACATCCATCCAACATCCATCCATCCATCATCTAACATACATCCATGATGGTAACCATGGTAACAATATGTCCGTCTGTCCTCCAGCAGGCACACAGTCTGTCCTCTGTGAACGACCAGTCCAGCTGCACCTCCAGTGATCAGAGCGTGTGCGGACACCATGGCAACCATACCCACCTGTGCTCCGTCTGTGTCCCTGCCTCCTCCTCCTCCTCAGGTTACGACTCCTCTCTGAGCGTGTGCGAGCTGCCAGCGCCTGTGGAGGTGATGGAGGCGGTATGTCAGTGTTTTATTTGTTGGATCATAGCTCAGGCTTTTATTTTGGAAGGCTGTAACTGATAACTGAAACTGAGTTTGAAAGAATGTCCTCACAGCTCAGGTGAATGTCCTCACAGCTCAGGTGAGCTCTCTTTATCTGAATTAATGAACCCTGACTTCATCTCAGGACGCCGAGACCTGGAGTCACCACCCAAAGGAAGTGACCTCATCGCTTTCCACCTGCCTGTACAGAGTGGACACTGACCCGTCAGTCATCGATCTGAGCAGGAGTTATGTAAGGCCTTTACTTTACTGTTTACATCTGCTGACACCTGATTCTGCCTGACATGACATCACAGCGTCTGAGCCTTCATCAGGTGAACAGGAAGTGTTTTATTCTGAAGGAGCAGCTGGTGAATGCTGAGGGCGGAGCCTCCTTCATGGACTCCACCTCCTCCTGGACCAGGAGTAGCACACAGGGAGCTCTGAGCTTCTCTCCCTCTGAGGTGAGACACCACCTGTCTGTCTGTCTGTCTGTTTGTCTGACTGCCTGTCTGTCTGACTGACTGTCTGACTGTCTGTCCTCAGTTATTCAGTCTGTGTGGTGTTGAGGACCTGAAGCTACAGAATCCAGTTCTCACCTCCACTCCTGTCTGCTCCCTCAAACACTCCACCAACATGAACCAGCACCAGGACCAGCACCAGGACCAGGACCAGGACTCCTGTCAGCACTGCAGCCACGCTGCCCCCCCAGAGAGGGCTCAGAGGTCACCTCGTGTTTTACAGTGCAGTCCTCTGTTGTCTTTGGTGTTTTACAGTGCAGTCCTCTGTGTTGTCTTCAGTGTTTTACAGTGCAGTCCTCTGTGTTGTCTTCAGTGTGTTTTACAGTGCAGTCCTCTGTGTTGTCTTCAGTGTTTTACAGTGCAGTCCTCTGTGTTGTCTTCAGTGTTTTACAGTGCAGTCCTCTGTGTTGTCTTCAGTGTGTTTTACAGTGCAGTCCTCTGTGTTGTCTTCAGTGTTTTACAGTGCAGTCCTCTGTGTTGTCTTCAGTGTGTTTTACAGTGTAGTCCTCTGTGTTGTCTTCAGTGTGTTTTACAGTGCAGTCCTCTGTGTTGTCTTCAGTGTTTTACAGTGCAGTCCTCTGTGTTGTCTTCAGTGTGTTTTACAGTGCAGTTCTCTGTGTTGTCTTCAGTGTTTTACAGTGCAGTCCTCTGTGTTGTCTTCAGTGTGTTTTACAGTGCAGTCCTCTGTGTTGTCTTCAGTGTTTTACAGTGCAGTCCTCTGTGTTGTCTTCAGTGTGTTTTACAGTGCAGTCCTCTGTGTTGTCTTCAGTGTTTTACAGTGCAGTCCTCTGTGTTGTCTTCAGTGTGTTTTACAGTGCAGTCCTCTGTGTTGTCTTCAGTGTTTTACAGTGTAGTCCTCTGTGTTGTCTTCAGTGTGTTTTACAGTGCAGTCCTCTGTGTTGTCTTCAGTGTTTTACAGTGCAGTCCTCTGTGTTGTCTTCAGTGTGTTTTACAGTGCAGTCCTCTGTGTTGTCTTCAGTGTTTTACAGTGCAGTCCTCTGTGTTGTCTTCAGTGTGTTTTACAGTGCAGTCCTCTGTGTTGTCTTCAGTGTGTTTTACAGTGTAGTCCTCTGTGTTGTCTTCAGTGTGTTTTACAGTGCAGTCCTCTGTGTTGTCTTCAGTGTTTTACAGTGCAGTCCTCTGTGTTGTCTTCAGTGTGTTTTACAGTGCAGTCCTCTGTGTTGTCTTCAGTGTGTTTTACAGTGCAGTCCTCTGTGTTGTCTTCAGTGTTTTACAGTGCAGTCCTCTGTGTTGTCTTCAGTGTGTTTTACAGTGCAGTCCTCTGTGTTGTCTTCAGTGTGTTTTACAGTGCAGTCCTCTGTGTTGTCTTCAGTGTGTTTTACAGTGTAGTCCTCTGTGTTGTCTTCAGTGTGTTTTACAGTGCAGTCCTCTGTGTTGTCTTCAGTGTGTTTTACAGTGCAGTCCTCTGTGTTGTCTTCGGTGTGTTTTACAGTGCAGTCCTCTGTGTTGTCTTCAGTGTGTTTTACAGTGCAGTCCTCTGTGTTGTCTTCAGTGTTTTACAGTGCAGTCCTCTGTGTTGTCTTCAGTGTGTTTTACAGTGCAGTCCTCTGTGTTGTCTTCAGTGTGTTTTACAGTGCAGTCCTCTGTGTTGTCTTCAGTGTGTTTTACAGTGCAGTCCTCTGTGTTGTCTTCAGTGTGTTTTACAGTGCAGTCCTCTGTGTTGTGTTCAGGACCCCCTCAGAGATCAGACACATGCTGAAGTCGGCTCCTCTGACTCCGACTCCCCTGAAGATGAACAGCAGCAGGCGTGATGAGGTGAGGAGACAGTCCTGCTGGACTCTGAACTGAAGACTTGAACCAGGTTCATGTTCATGTTTGTGCTTCAGGTGTCCGTCTGCTGGAGGAGCATGAATCTGACGTGGGACAGTCAACAGTCCAGCAGCAGCTCTGAGGTATGACACAAACACTCACATCCTCCACACCTCCGTCACCTGATAACGTTTTGTTGAGGCAGCAAGTATTCCAAATCAAGTCCTGGAATACCTTGAAAAAATCCTTGAAATTAAAATGATCCTCATGCTGTCTTCATAATTACACCTGTCAGCTGTTTCTAAACTCAGACTCGTCACCCTCCGTCTCTCCCTCCATTCTGAGCTCCTGACTGATGACTCCTCACTGCTCCTCACCAGCTCTGCTAAAAACAAGTCTTAGCTGGTCTGCCGTAGACCACGTCCCGGTCTGCCGTAGACCACGTCCCGGTCTGTCATAGACCACGTCCCTGTCTGCCGTAGACCACGTCCCGGTCTGCCGTAGACCACGTCCTGGTACTCTGAAGTTAAAGATGTTTTCGTGAGCTTCACCTCCATCTTGACTGAAGGACTGCTGTATGTCTCTACTCTGTGTCTGCATGGCATTGGAGAGATCGAGATTCAAATGTGTGTTATTGATCAGTTTTTATGATCGCTGAAACATTCATCCTGATCATATGTTTTTCTCTGGCCCTCTCTACTCATATCATGTGACCAAGGTCACCTGTGGTCACCTGGTTTAATGTCGGTCCAGAAAAACCTCCCAGCAGCCTTGGTGTGTTATCCACACATGTGAAAGAGCTTCTCTCCTCCAGGTCCAGGGAGAGAGTCTGCTGAGCTGCATCCTGCAGGTCCACACAGCATCCAGCTCCACCTCGGAGGTCCAAAGAGACTCCAGCACCACCTTGGAGGTCCAAAGAGAGTCCAGCACCACCTCGGAGGTCCAAAGAGGGTCCAGCACCACCTCGGAGGTCCAGGAAGAGTCCAGCTCCACCTCGGAGGTCCAGGGAGAGTCCAGCTCCACTTCGGAGGTCCAGGGAGAGTCCAGCTCCACCTCGGAGGTCCAGGGAGAGTCCAGCTCTGTCCAGCAGCAGGTCCAGAGAGCTGTGCTGAGCTGTGAGGAGTTGGGCTGCTTCCCGTTGGAAGGACAGATGGATGTGTGGTGGCGTCAGCAGCCAGTCGGCTTCCAGCACTCTCCTGAATGTCCTGTATACCAACTGAACCCCTTTGAGGTGAGGACTGACCCACAAACACTGAGACCTGAACCACAAGGACTTAATGTTCCTCTGTGACTTGACTTAACTAAGGACTCAACTTGACTTAACTAAGAACTCAACTAAGTACTCAACTCAACTTGACTTAACTAAGGACAGGGCTCCAGACTAACTTTTTGCATTGGTTGCACTGGTGCGCCTAACTTTTTTTAACTAACTTAACTTAACTAAGAACTCAACTTGACTTAACTAAGGACTTAACTTAACTAAGAACTCAACTCAAAACTCAACTCAACGTGACTTAACTAAGAACTCAACTAAGTACTCAACTCAACTTGACTTAACTAAGAACTCAACTTGACTTAACTAAGGACTTAACTTAACTAAGAACTCAACTTGACTTAACTAAGGACAGGACTCCAGACTAACTTTTTGCATTGGTTGCACTGGTGCGCCTAACTTTTTTTTTTAGGTGCACCCAAATTTTTCATTGCATCGTCTTTAACGCCATAAGGTCACCTTTTTATCGCTCTCCATAACTTTCATATAATGTGAATGATTTTTAAGAATAAGGTGTAGAGAAATGCTTGACTTTATTTGAAGCACAATTATATATAAAAAGTGTTTAAAGTGCTTCACTGAGCTGAAATTGAACATTTCAAACTCAAACATTTCAAGTAAAATAAAACATTTCAAAATAAAAAGATTTTACCCTTTCTCTACACACTTGTCACGGCATATAGTGTGTTTTTTAGACATGTTGTGTTTTTTTAAAGTTTCGATACGAAACGTTGTTGACCCGCTTACGAATGCACTATTACCGGCCATATTCTGACCGCACTCCTGACAGTAAACGCAGTGCATTGCGTTACGTCCTTTGTCGTACCTCAGCCAGGGAAATTGTTTGAGCCAGTCCTGTCTGAAAGAATACATTTTGGGCTTTTTAATTTGAGTCTCGGGGCTGGCTCTATCTCAGACTCGGTTGTCTCCTCTGGTTCCGAGTCTGATGCTATCGCCGAAGGACCGGGGCTTGGCATCTTACCAGGGACCGAGGGCTCCGTGTCTTGGCTGGATGGACTCTCAGTAGTGGGGATGGATGGACTGACAGTAGTAGGGCTGGCTGTAGGCTTAGTTTTCTTAATGAAAAAGCTTTCAATGTTTCTACCTCTCTTCATTTTCCCTCGTTTTGTCGCGTTTATTTTCTTGTTCCGTTTCAGTTAGGCTGCTCAGGTCGCTCGCAATTTTTAAACACACACAACTTAGAGCAGTGAACAGGACCACAGCCAATCAGAGGCAAAGACCCGCCCGAGCTCTGTCTCAGGTTTAGAACACGATATGATCCTACCATGAGTGTGAGTTCGGTCACAGGAGAACACAGAGAGATGATGCGCTTGCGAAATAAATTTATGTTTTCACCTGGGCAGCGTCAGGTGCACCAGTGCGACCTAGAAAAATTATTAGTCGCACGTGCAACCAAATTGGTCACACTCTGGAGCCCTGAAGGACTTAGACTTAACTAAGGACTTGCCTAAGGACTTAACAGGACGCTCTGTATGAAGAACATTAAATTGTTAAACATCATGGAGAGCATGAGAACGTTAGAACATGAGAACATTAGATCATGGTTAGAACATGAGAACGTTAGATCATGAGAACGTAAGAACATGAGAACGTTAGATCATGAGAACGTTAGAACATGAGAACGTTAGAACATGAGAACATTAGATCATGAGAACGTTAGAACATGAGGATGTTAGATCATGAGAACGTTAGAACATGAGAACGTTAGATCATGAGGACGTTAGAACATGAGAATGTTAGATCATGAGAACGTTAGAACATGAGAACGTTAGATCATGAGAACAGGCCTCAGAGTGACTCTTCGTGGTTCTGGTGTCGTGTCAGCAGCTCAGCGTTGACCTCGAGGTGGTTCTGTTCGGGAAAACAGACGATCAGATGAGTCTGACGGAACAGGCCCGGCTCTACGTGGAACCCTGATCCGCATCAACCGTCAGCTGGTGAGTCCGCCATTCTAGAACCCGTCCCACCGTAGAACCCTGTCCCACCGTAGAACCCTGTCCCACTGTAGAACCCGTCCCACTGTAGAACCCGTCCCACCGTAGAACCCTGTTCCACTGTAGAACCCTGTTCCACTGTAGAACCCGTCCCACTGTAGAACCCCGTCCAACTCTAGAACCCGTCCCACTGTAGAAGCTGTGTCGTTGTGTTCTGTAGTGTTTTATTGGTCTGTGGTTAAACTCATGGATCGTCTTCATGTTTTCAGATACCTGCCTTCTTCTTCATCAGAGTGACCTGATGATGTTTTTATCAGTCATATAAATGAATGATCAGTCTGCTGAGTCATCCTACAGATCATGAGTCAGCGTTTTAATGACTGCAGAGCATCATCAGTTCAGATTATTGATGGTTCATTGATTTATTGATCAGCAGTCAGAGAAAAACTCTTTTAACTTTTTAAATGATTCTGTATGAAATATATTTATTAATTTCTTTCTACACCTGTTTATGTATTTATGTATATTTATTATCCATATATTTATTTATTTATTCAGATTGATTTATTGGTTGAAGTCTGGCTGCTGGACATGTTGAATGTATGTCATCTTTAGGTCTTGACACAGAGACACTTCATATTTGAAACTTTGCACAAACTGAATTTTAACCTCAGACATCGTTAAACTTTTAATTATTGATCAGTGTTTATTCTTTGATTGGAAATATTTCACACAGAAGACTCCTGAATCTGCACAAAAACATAACCTTTATACAACCTTTAGACAACCACTATTTAACCTTTGTATAACCTTTATTGACATTGTTCTGTTTGTGCACTAAATAAATGATGAGTCATGAAAAGACTGTATGTTGGTCATCTTTGGAGTGACTCAGCGTCTGAAGATGTCACAGTTCAGAACCCTGGAGGTTCTGGAGGTTCTGATCTGGGAACATGGACGTATAACGACCTGAAAGGTTGACGACTCTTTTCAAATCTGTGATGTCATCAGTGTAAAGTCTGTGGGCGGAGCCCAATGGGAGGAACACTACTGAGCATGTTCAGAGGGCCAGATAACCAGGAAGTAAAGCAGGAAGCTGTAAAAGGTCTTTGGGGATTGTAGTCCATGACATGCCTCAGATACAGAGACTTCCTGGATTGGGTCATTTTGTCCTGAAGAGCTTTGACCAGGTGGTTCTGGTGTCCAGGTCCAGGTCTTCAATAAACCAAGCCTGGAAATGATCTGGACCTGGACCTGGACTGAGGTCTTGGCTGGGGTTCTGGTTCCTGGTGAGTGGATTAGTCCAGCTGGAAGGCGGTGTTGATGGAGCCGTTCTCCAGAGGATGGTGGGGAAGGTGGGGGCAGCTCTTCCTCCTGGACCTGGTCAGGACGCGGTGCAGAAGACTGGGGGAGTCATGAGGATGAGCTGCCGAGGGTCCCGGTCCCGTCGTGGACCCGTCGGGTCCCGGCGGCCTCCTGTTGCTGTTTCTCCTCAGCAACTTCGGAGTACTGCGACCACTGCAGAGATAAACCGTGAGGTCCAGACAGTCTGTGTCATGATGATGTCATGTGATGATGTCATGTCATGGTGTAGTCACCTTGTGCAGCCACAGGGGGAGCCTGACGTCACGACGACCGGTACTGACCCCCTCCTCTCCATCGTGGGCGTGGCCCCGGACAAATCTCCGCCCTGCGGCACAAAGACTGTTACATCACAGCTGGCCAGCAGCCAGTCAGCTGCTGGACCACAAGGGACAGAATCCTGATGGTGGACTGGACTGATCCAAGTCACATGACAGATGAATGAAACACTCAGCCCCGCCCCCGGCTCCACCTTTACCTGCAGCAGCTCCACGCAGGTGACGGGAAAGTAACCCTCGTTTCCGTCTGTCAGCCGTCCGAACCACCATGTCTCATCCTCTTTAAACAGAACCCGGACCAGGTCTCCCTTCTTCAGGTCCAGCTCCTTCGGCCAGCGGGCCCGGTACTGCGTGACCGCCACAACCACCTGCCAATCACAGAGCAGCAGTGTTCACAGCCAGAGAGCCTTTAATTTGAAAGTCTCTCAATACAGTGCAACGCTTCCTTGTGTGACGATTAATGACCTCATCTGACCCGCATCACAGGAAGCTGCTGCTAATTGGTTAACTGGAGTGTGTGTGTGTGTGTGTGTGTGTGTGTGTGTGTGTGTGTGTGTGTGTGTGTGTGTGTGTGCGTGCGTGCGTGCGTGTGTGTGTACTGCCTTAAATAGCTTGTGCTCAGCTGCTGTAAATACAGAGGTCACACTGATGTAACACAGAGTCACATGATCCTTGTTTCATTCTGCTCTGACCAATCACTAATGAGTGACATCATCACGCTGTCATTATCGGCTCCTGAGCAACAGAGACCACCACAAAGAAACACAAGGCCCACTACAGAGAGACACAGGGCCCACTACAGAGAGACACAGGGCCCACTACAAAGAGACACAAGGCCCACTACAGAGAGACACAAGGCCCACTACAGAGAGACACAGGGCCCACTACAGAGAGACACAAGGCCCACTACAAAGAGACACAAGGCCCACTACAAAGAGACACAGGGCCCACTACAGAGAGACACAGGGCCCACTACAGAGAGACACAGGGCCCACTACAAAGAGACACAGGGCCCACTACAAAGAGACACAAGGCCCACTACAAAGAGACACAAGGCCCACTACAGAGAAACACAAGGCCCACTACAGAGAGACACAAGGCCCACTACAAAGAGACACAAGGCCCACTACAAAGAGACACAAGGCCCACTACAAAGAGACACAAGGCCCACTACAAAGAGACACAAGGCCCACTACAAAGAGACACAAGGCCCACTACAGAGAGACAGATCCACTACAAAGAGACACAAGGCCCACTACAGAGAGACAGATCCACTACAAAGAGACACAAGGCCCACTACAGAGAGACACAGGACCACTACAAAGAGACACAAGGCCCACTACAGAGAGACAGATCCACTACAAAGAAACACAAGGCCCACTACAGAGAGACACAGGACCACTACAAAGAGACACAAGGCCCACTACAGAGAGACAGGCCCACTACAAAGAGACACAAGGCCCACTACAGAGAGACAGGCCCACTACAGAGAGACAGGACCACTACAGAGAGACACAAGACCACCACAGAGAGACACAAGACCACACAAGGTCCACACTCCTCTCAGGTTTGTGTGTTATCAAGGGCAGTTAGGGTTCATTAAGGGGTTTTAAGGGGTTTGCAGCTGCGTTGTACAGGCGGTTCTGACTGACCCGGGTCTGTCTCTACATCATAAAGTTTGACCTTTTCTGTGTCCACATGTGTCGTCCTCGTCCTCGATCTGCACACTGACAAAAAAAACACAGACGAGACGTTGATGGTTCAATTCCCACTAATTACTCATCAATCCTCACGATTACAGGTTATTGATCCGTGTGTGTGTGTGTGTGTGTGTGTGCTGACCTACCTTGTGGCGAGAACACGGTGGTATAAACCTCAAACTGTTTGTTGCTCTGTCTGTAGATCTGCTGCATGCTGCTCTCTCTCTCACACACACACTGAGCTTAAATACCTGCTGTCACTAATCCTCATCAATGTGTGTGTGTGTGAGAGTCATGAATCAAACAGGTGAGCTCAGGTGTGTCTGTGGTGCGTTCAGGGTCACTCTGTGTTTAGCTCTCCAGATTAAACCAGTTTAAAGATCAGATCAGGATTATATAAGAAGTGAACCAGGATCAGATTAAAGTGGATTAAAACAAGCCTTCTGAGAAACACACACACACACACACACACACACACACACACAGGAAGTACTTTAATATTCACATCTCCTGTTCAATATCTTTAGTTACTTTACTATCTGTAGTTACTTTAATATCTTTAGTTACTTTAAGAACTTTAGTTACTTTAATATCTTTAGTTACTTTAATATCTGTAGTTACTTTGAGAACTTTAGTTACTTTAATATCTTTAGTTACTTTAATATCTGTAGTTACTTTAAGAACTTTAGTTACTTTAATATCTTTAGTTATTTTTCAGACACTAACAGATGAAATCTGATTAATTATTGATGAGTGTTTAAAATATAAATAAAGTGAAATGAGCTACAGGTTTAAGTACTTTAAGTACTGAAGTACATGTTGTACTTTTACTTTAAGTATTAAAGTACATGTGAAGTACATGTTGTACTTTTACTTTTAGTACTGAATTACATGTACTTTTAGTACTGAATTACATGTTGTACTTTTAGTACTGAAGTACATGTGAAGTACATGTTGTACTTTTACTTTTAGTACTGAATTACATGTTGTACTTTTATTTTAAGTATTGAAGTACATGTTGTACTTTTACTTTTAGTACTGAATTACATGTTGTACTTTTAGTACTGAAGTACATGTTGTACTTTTACTTTAAGTACTGAAGTACATGTACTTTTATTTGAGTCAAATATCTGAGTTTTTTTTGTCAAACACAAACTTGTTGAACCTTTATTAGAAGTTAGCAGCTGAAGACACAGACAGGCAGACAGACAGATGGGCAGACAGACAGAAAGACAGACAGGCAGACAGACAGACAGACAGGCAGACAGACAGGCAGGCAGACAGAAAGACAGGCAGACAGACAGACAGACAGGCAGGCAGGCAGGCAGGCAGACAGACAGACAGGCAGACAGACTTTTAATGCTGAATATGTAATCAGAGTTTTATTGTGAAGGGGTGTTTCCTGTGAGGTCACGTTCTTCTCATCATTTATTATATAAAATAATATTCAGTGATTCATTAATGAGACGTTCAATGACTTCATTTAAACTACAAACAATAAAAACATGACATCATCAAAGAGGGCTGATCAGTGTGTGTGTGTTACAGTGTGTGTTACAGTGTGTGTGTGTGTGTGTGTTACAGTGTGTGTGTGTTACGTGTGTGTTACAGTGTGTGTGTTACAGTGTGTGTTACAGTGTGTGTGTGTGTGTGTTACAGTGTGTGTGTGTGTGTGTGTTACAGTGTGTGTGTTACAGTGTGTGTTAGTGTGTGTGTGTTACAGTGTGTGTGTGTTACAGTGTGTGTTGTGTTACAGTGTGTGTGTGTGTGTGTTACAGTGTGTGTGTTGTGTGTGTGTGTGTGTGTGTGTGTGTGTGTGTTACAGTGTGTGTGTGTGTTACAGTGTGTGTGTTCAGTAGATCTTCATGGACGCCTCAAACAGCTCGCTCAGGTCGTCCTCACTGTGTTGTCGTGGTGACAGTTTGGTGACTCGCTCCTGAAACAGACACATGACGTGATGACATCATTGTTCATGGACCAATCATGGGATTTGAAACGATGACACAGTGATGATGTCACACAGACCTGAGGGATGGTTCCTTTGACCAGAGCTGGGATGTCGTCTGTACTGTAACCCACGGCGCCAAGCCCATCCTCCACCGCCAGGTCGAACAGGAAGTGACGCAATGTGTCAGCCAGGACGGCTCCAGCATCCTCCCTCTTCACCCGACGAATGTCTGCACCTGAATGCAACACACAGTCTGTTACAGCGCCTGAATGCAACACAGAGTCTGTTACAGCGCCTGAATGCAACACAGAGTCTGTTACAGCGCCTGAATGCAACACAAAGTCTGTTACAGCGCCTGAATGCAACACAGAGTCTGTTACAGCGCCTGAATGCAACACAGAGTCTGTTACAGGTGAACAGATGAACAGGTAAACAGGTGAACAGGTAAACAGATGAACAGGTAAACAGGTGAACAGATGAACAGCTGAACAGGTAAACAGATGAACAGGTGAACAGATGAACAGGTGAACAGATGAACAGGTGAACAGGTGAACAGGTGAACAGATGAACAGGTAAACAGATGAACAGGTAAACAGATGAACAGGTGAACAGGTAAACAGATGAACAGATGAACAGGTACCCAGGATCTCTGCAGCCTCCAGGTGGCGCTCTGGACACATCGGTGCTGTGAAGTTGAAGACAGCCGGAGACGTGAGGACAACGGAGAGACCGTGAGGCTGAGGACGGACACACACACACACACACACTTGTGAGGACTCTCTGATTCTGCAGACTTTGAGCAGTCACAGTTTGGTGGTTTGTCCACATTTCTGTAAATAATAAATAAATAATTATAAATAAAAAATAAATAATTTTGTTTTATTCTGTTTCTTTTATATTTTTATTCTATTTATATTTTCTATACTTTTATGTTTACACTGTTTTTACTTCTTCAGCTTTTATTTGGAGCCTTGCAACAGCATCTCGCTCAATGTACATTGAAAATGTGCTTTGAATGACAATAAAGTCTGTCTAAGTCTAAGTCTAAGTGTACGTGATGTAAGTGAACGTGTGAAGCTTCCCTTCGTCTGTTAATCTGACCTCAGAACCTTCAATGATTGGACTCATTGTTCTTCTCATCACTCACCACCAGAGGGTGCTCCACACTGTAACCCTTCGCTGAGTGAGTCTTCACGTTACCGGCGATTGGGTAAGACATCCCGTGACTACAGAGGAAGAACGTCACGTGTGTTAAAGAGATCATGTCAGGGCTTCATTAACAGATGAATGAATGAATTATTATATTAAAGTGTCGTCATCGTCTTCACAGTTTCAGGCTCTGAATTCTTCAGATTAAATTCAGTCTTCAGGCAGCAGAGGTTCGTGTCTCACCACAGGTGAACTCCGGCGTTTCCAAAGCCGATGCCGGCGAACACGCTGGCCAGGTGCATGCTGGACCGAGCCTCCACATCCTCGGGGTCCCGCACAGCTCTGTAATCAACCAATCAACCAACCAATCATCCTGTTAATTAAGATCTCATGATGTACTTTGTTCATGTTTTGTTTTTCTTTGTTTCAAATTTCAGCTGTCCAGAAGTCAGCACTGTTCAGGTCCTCTGTGGTTAAACTTTAAACGTTAAACTTTATTCACCGCTTCATGAACTTTGCGACCACGTTAAGGGCGTGGCGGGACCAGACGTCGCTGATGGGGTTGCTGCCCTGGTAGGCGGGCCGGTTGATGGGGTTGGAGGGGCAGGGGCTCCTCTGATTGTACGGCAGGGCAGTGTACGACTCGAGAGCGTGACTGAAAGAAATATTAAAAAAAACATTCAAATCAAATGATGACATCCAAATATAAAGAAACTTTATATATAAATACACTTTGAGCGTGTGTATATATACTTCATTGTTTAACACCTGCTGGACTCTGTTGTTCCTCTCATGTCTCATAAAACATGAACAAACACACAACGTGTTAAACTGTGTTAAAGTTCACGCCGCCATGTGGAGGTGAAAGGTTGGTCAGAGGTCATGGCTACTCGACAACGTGACAGAAAAGAGAAACGTTTGAATTGTTTTCAACATACATGTATGTACAAACGTGACATACAGTTGAAACCAGAAGTTTACATACACTATATAAAAAGACACATATGCTTTTTTTTCTCACTGTCTCACATGAAATCAGATTAAACTTTTCCTGATTTAGGTCCGTTAGGATTACCAAAATTATTTCTATTTGCTAAATGCCAGAATAATGAGAGAAGGATTTTTTATTACTTTCTTGAAAGTCAAAGGTTCACACACACTATGATTACTATGCCTTTAAACAATTTGGGAAAGCCCAGATGATGATGTCATATCTTTGGAAGCTTCTGATAGGTTGATTGACAACATCTGAGTTAATTAGAGACACACCTGTGGATGTATTTTAAGACACACCTGAAACACACTGCTTCTTTGTGTAACATCATGGGAAAGTCAAAAGAAATCAGCCAAGATATCAGGAAGAGAATTGTGGACTTGCACAAGTCTGGTTCATCCTTGGGTGCAATTTCCAGATGCCTGAAGGTGCCACATTCATCTGTTCAAACAATTATACGCAAGTATAAACACCATGGGAATGTCCAGCCATCATACCGCTCAGGAAGGAGACGGGTTCTGTGTCCCAGAGATGAACGTGCTTTGGTCCGAAATGTGCATATCAACCCAAGAACAAAGGCAAAAGACCTTGTGAAGATGCTGGCTGAAGCTGGTAAGAGTGTGTCATTATCCGCAGTGAAACAAGTACTGTACCAACATGGGCTGAAAGGCCACTCTGCCAGGAAGAAGCCATTACTCCAAAAGAAACATAAAAAAGCCAGATTACAGTTTGCAAATGCACACAGGGACAAAGACCTTGGTCTGACGAAACTAAAATCAAACTGTTTGGCCATAATAACCATCGTTACGTTTGGAGGAAAAAGGGGGAAGCTTGCAAGCCTGAGAACACCATCCCAACTGTGAAATACGGGGGTGGCAGCATCATGTTGTGGGGTTGTTTTGCTGCAGGAGGGACTGGTGCACTTCACAAAATAGATGGCATCATGAGGAAAGAACATTATGTGGAAATACTGAAGCAACATCTCAAGACATCAGCCAGGAAGTTAAAGCTTGGGCGCAAATGGGTCTTCCAAATGGACAATGACCCGAAGCATACTGCCAAACTGGTTACAAAGTGGCTTAAGGATAACAAAGTCAATGTTTTGCAGTGGCCATCACAAAGCCCTGATCTCAATCCTATTGAAAATTTATGGGCAGAGCTGAAAAGGCATGTGCGAGCAAGGCGGCCGACAAACTTGGCTCAGTTACACCAGTTCTGTCAGGAGGAATGGGCCAAAATTCCTGCCAACTATTGTGAGAAATTTGTGGAAGGTCATACAGTTTAAAGGCAATGGTACCAAATACTAATGAAATGTATGTAAACTTCTGACTTTCAAGAAAGTAATAAGAAATTGTCTTAAAAAATCCTTCTCTCATTATTCTGGCATTTAGCAAATAGAAATAATTTTGGTCATCCTAACGGACCTAAAACAGGAAAAGTTTAATCTGATTTCAAGTCAGACAGTGAGAAAAAAAAGATGATGTGTCTTTTGATACCGTGTATGTAAACTTCTGGTTTCAACTGTACATTTATGTACAAACACGAGGTTGTGTCGTAGATTCTTGATGTAACATTTAGAGTCCGATTCATAAACTGACCACAGCACGTCGAAGCCGCTGTTGGCGGCGACTCTCTCGGGCATGCTCAGTGTGTGTATCGGGTCCACGATGCCCAGCGTCGGCCTGATGGCTCTGCTGGCGATACCTGAACAAAGAGAACCAATCACAGCTCAGACTGACAATGATGTCACCACATACGAGGCTTTTCTTTGTCGATTAACAGCGAGCTGAGATTCAAACCTGTTTTAGCTTTCAGAGGCTCGAAGTCAAAGATGGCGACCCCGGTGGTCTCACTGCCGGTTCCTGCTGTCGTAGGCACTGAAGAGAAGAAGCTGCTGTCAGACACACCTGTGACACACACCTGTGACACACACCTGTGACACACCTGTAACACACACCAGTGGCACACACCTGTGACACACCTGTAGCACACACCTGTGACACACACCTGTGACACACCTGTAACACACACCTGTGACACACCTGTGACACACCTGTAACACACACCTGTGACACACCTGTAACACACACCTGTAACACACACCTGTGACACACCTGTAACACACACCTGTAACACACACCTGTGACACACCTTTAACACCCACCTGTAACACACACCTGTAATACACACCTGTGACACACACCTGTGACACACACCTGTAACACACACCTGTAATACACACCTGTGACACACACCTGTAACACACACCTGTGACACACACCTGTAATACACACCTGTGACACACACCTGTAACACACACCTGTAACACACCTGTAACACACACCAGTGGCACACACCTGTGACACACCTGTAGCACACACCTGTGACACACACCTGTGACACACCTGTAACACACACCTGTGACACACCTGTGACACACCTGTAACACACACCTGTGACACACCTGTAACACACACCTGTGACACACCTGTAACACACACCTGTGACACACCTGTAACACACACCTGTAATACACACCTGTGACACACACCTGTGACACACACCTGTAACACACACCTGTAATACACACCTGTGACACACACCTGTAACACACACCTTTGACACACCTGTAACACACACCTGTGACACACCTGTAACACACACCTGTGACACACACCTGTAATACACACCTGTGACACACACCTGTGACACACACCTGTGACACACACCTGTAACACACACCTGTAATACACACCTGTGACACACCTGTAACACACACCTGTAACACACACCTGTAACACACACCTGTAACACACACCTGTAACACACCTGTAACACACACCTGTGAAACACACACCTGTAACACACCTGTAACACACACCTGTGACACACCTGTAACACACACCTGTGACACACACACACACACCTGTACAACACACACCTGTAACGACACCTGTACACACCACACACCTGTGACACACACACACACCTGTGAAACACACCTGTAACACACACCTGTACACACACCTGTAATACACACCTAACTGTGACACACACCTGTAATACTACACACCTGTAACACACACCTGTGACACACACCTGTAACACACACCTGTGACACACACCTGTAACACACACCTGTAACACACACCTGTGACACACACCTGTAACACACACCTGTAACACACACCTGTAATCACATACACACCTGTAATACACACCTGTAACACACACCTGTACACACACCTGTAACACACGCACACACCTGTAACACACACCTGTGACACACACCTACACAGAACACACCTGTGACAATACACACCTGTGACACACCTGTAACACACACCTGTAACACACACCTGTGACACACCTTGTAACACACACCTGTGCACACCTTTAACACCCACCTGTAACACACACCTGTAATACACACCTGTGACACACACCTGTAACACACACCTGTGACACACACCTGTAACACACACCTGTGACACACACCTGTGACACACCTGTGACACACACCTGTGACACACACCTGTAATACACACCTGTGACACACACCTGTAACACACACCTGTGACACACACCTGTAACACACACCTGTGACACACCTGTAACACACACCTGTAACACACACCTGTGACACACCTGTAACACACACCTGTAATACACACCTGTGACACACACCTGTAACACTTATATTAAAAACATTAAATGTTTTTTTGGCTGAAAAAATCTGAAATTGATTTAAAATCAGTGTTATTGTTTTTTAATATTAAAGATAATTGATTCTATTAATTGATAAAATAAATAATAAAATAATTAAAGTCGGTGTCCTGTTACAAAACATTCAAACACCGTTTTTTTCCCCGTCACCTGCGATGAGCGGCTTCACAGCGCCGGTCACCGGTTTCCCTTTGCCGATCGGAGCGTTGACGAAGTCCAGGAAGTCGGCGTCCGGGTGACTCGCGTACAGGTTGGCCGCTTTACAGGTGTCAATCACAGAGCCCCCGCCCACCGCCACGTACACGTCGAACAAGCCGTTTTTAGCAAACGCAATGGCTTCTTTAAAACTGCAACACACACACACACACACATTCATTATCATTAACAAACTCAACATGAATCTTTGAGGTTTGACCTGACATGTATGAACACCTGACACACCTGACCTGTGTCATAACAGATGTTTCCTGATGTTGCGTCCTCACAACGTCTGAATACCAGTTTACAAAAATGTCCTGATGTGAACACTGTGGATAGGGTGAGCCCATTATTGGTTGTGGACACCTGTGGACACCTGAGGACACCTGAGAGTTTCTTATTGTCTCTCATGAGTCGTCACAGAGACTGTGTTGTTTGTGTCCCCATAAAGTCATAAAGACCATCTACAGACTGTCTGATGACTGATGACCTCGTTATCGTCTCAGTGTGTGCACAGCCAATCAGAAAGCAGGACACACCTGGCTGTACGTTACCTGGTATCGGTAGGCTCCACCCGCACATTGTCGTAGACTTTGTACCGGACTCCGTTCTTGGCCAGAGACTCGAGGACGGCCTTGACCGGAGGGAGGACGGACAAGTTCCTGTCTGTCATCAGACAGACGTTCTGAGCTCCGAGGTTCTGCAGGTCCTGCAGGAGAACGTTAAACATTAATGAGTCAGTCCACCTTAATAAGGTGGAACTGATGATGATGATGATGTTTGGTTACCATGCCGATCTCTCTGCTGACTCCAGCTCCGTATCTGATGTTGGAACTCGCCATCTGACAGAAACACACAACAAAAACTGAAGCACTGATCTGAAATCTGCAGACCGACCCGGTCTGACCCGGTCTGACCCGGTCTGACCCGGTCTGACAGACCGACCCGGTCTGACCCGGTCTGACACAGACTCATGTTTGTTTACCTCGAAGGCGTAGTCAGTCTTCTGGACGGTCTGCGCTCCGACACCTTCAGGAAGAACCAGAAACACAAAGTGATGATGCCTGTGTGTGTTCATGTGTGTGTGTGCGTGGGTGTGTGTGTGTGTGTGGGTGTGTGTTCATGTGTGTGTGTGTATGTGTGTGTGTGTTCGTGTGTGTGTGTGTTCATGTGTGTGTGTGTGTGTGTGTGTGTGTGTGTACCTTGGTGGAAGGGGTTGGCGTGAGCTGGACATCTGCACCTGTTCACACAAACATTCAGAGCTTCATTAAAACTCCTTTAATGACAGTCTACGTTTGTCCAACGACGCCTGAACGCCTCACAGTCAAACATCCAGAAATCATTATTTTAACAACACACACACACACTAACACACACACACACACGAACACACACAAACACACACACACACACACTAACACACACACGTGAACACACACAAACACACACACAAAAAAAAAACACACAACACTAACACACCACAAACTACACCACACGTGAACACACACAAACACACACACACACACACACACACACACACACACACACACACACACACACACACGAACACACACACACACACACACACACACACACACACACACACACACACACACACACACACATGAACACACACACAGCTGGTGGTCCTGCAGCGTGACGTCACGTTGTTTAAAGCTTGTTTTTAGTGAAACGTCATCAGACTCACGCGGCGCGCTCGAGCTGTCTGAGCAGGTGAACCACGCGGTCCCGTCCCGCCATGTCTGCCGTCTGTAGGGGGGTCCGTCCGGCTCCGGTCTGATCCGGATCAGGCTGCTAACGGACTTTTAAACCACAACAACAGGCCTCACTGCTTCCGCCTCCACATTTCAAAATAAAAGCTCAATCACACACCTGAAGATGGAGTTCATGATGACGTAACTAATGAGCTTTAATTCGTGTTTAGAGGGTAACTAATGAACGACTAATGACGTCATTAAAGGCTGCTGACGTGCTCACATAACCCATGAATTAATTAAAGTCCATCAGCGTCACGTGCAGGTTAACACGTCACAGCACAATGAAAAGTCTGGACCGGAAGAACCGTCATAAAGAGAACACACAGACACGCACACATGAACACACACACACACACACACACACACACACACACACACATGAACACACACACATGAACACACACATGAACAGACACACACACACACATGAACACACACACGACACACACAACACACACACTGAAATATACATATATAAATATATAGATGCAAAGTTTGTGAGCATGCTCAGTGTTCTTAATGAAGTTTGATTCATGAACCTGATAAAATCCAACCTGCAGATTAAACTCGTTAATGATCGTTAATGATGTCACACCTGTCAGAGCTCGTTTAATGATTAACGACAACTCAGTCTGTTTTATTAGACTTGTCGTGACTGCTGAAGTCGGTCTGTGGATGCTTGAAAAGAAAAGAACCGCCACACGTCTTGTCTTGAATAATTAGGACTTTATTCAAAGAAACACGTGAGTTTGGGATCCACCCCCTGATCAGACCCCTGATCCATGATCAAACCCCTGATCCATGATCAGACCCCTGATCCATGATCAGACCCCTGATCCAAATCCTCCATGCTGAATTGTGACCCCTCTTCTCCTGGTTTAGCTTTTATACACACAGACAGACAAACAAATAAACATTCGGAGAATGTCACATTATGGAACAACATCTGTTGTTGTCTTTCATCGCTGAATTTTCCATAACTAAAGACACACGACACCTCACTCAGAGAGACGTACACTTCACATTCAACTGTGCCATCAGGAGAGATCAATGAAATACTTATAAGAAAATATATGTGTGTGTGTGTGTGTGTGAGTTGTTGAACTTTGTTTTGTTTGTTTGTGTAAAGGTCAAAGGTCACAGCAGACAGACCTGCCCGACACATCGACCTTTAAACACACGACTCGCTGTCCACACACTTCATCATGACCTTCATCACGACCTTCATCTAAAGATAAAATGTAACTAAAACAAAGATTCACACTTTGTGTGTGTGTGTGTGTGTGTGTGTGTGTTGTTCTCATGAATAAATCAGCTGTTCACTGTAACGCTTATGGTGGCCGACAAAGGCAGACGCACCACAAACGGCCAAACGCTGCAAACACAGGAATGATGCAGAAGCAAAAACATGCAAACCCACAAAACAACTGCAAGAGAGAAACGCTGCAAATTCACTCCACAAAACAGAAGCGCGCCAGGCCACTAGGGGGACCCGGCCTGAGAGATGGACCAGTCCGGTGGGGCCCAGTCCCTCTTTAAAACATGAGCGGGATGCCCAGAAGAAAGATGGCTAATTTTTGGAGAAAGGGCTGGCTCAATTCGTGGCAGCGGCACCTAGTAGTGGCACTTCCGGCATCCTGCCATGGCAGCTGCCACTGACCTGCCGCAGCAGCTGCCGGTGTCTGAGGCAGCTGCCATTGCCTTGGCGGTGTCTGGGGCAGTTACCACTGCCGTGCCACGGCAACTGCTGCTGTTATGGGCATTTGTTTTTATTTTTTATTTTGTTTATAAATGTTTATAAATGCGAATTCATGCAGAAATCACATGATGGAAATGTTACCTCCATCGCAGCAGCAGCAGTTGCCATGGCAGGTCAGTGGTAACTGCCCCAGACACCGCCAAGGCAGTGGCAGCTGCCATGGCAGGTTGCCGGAAGTGCCACTACTAGCTGCCACTGCCACGAATTGAGCCAGCCCTTTCTCCAAAAGTTAGCCATCTTTCTTCTGGGCATCCCGCTCATGTTTTAAAGATTTAAATGATTTTGCTCACAGATTAAACTCTGTTTTAAACTTGATGTTTCCACGTGACTACAAACACATCGTCTGCGTACAGTCGGAGTTTTCTGACTCAAACTGAGGCATGCTGCAGAAACTGAACGACCAATCATCTGACAGCTCTCATGACATCATACGTACAGACTGTTTCCTGCTGCACCTGGCAGGCAGGTGACGCCGCTCTCTTCTTCTGTGGTGATAAATAAAAACATGGTCAGACCTCCTGCTGTGCGTCACAGTGTGTTCTGTTCCTGCAGGAGATGAAGGTCACAGACAGACGAGCCACTGAAGGTCACGCCATCATCATCATCTTCATCATCTTCATCACCGTCTGACCCATTCACATGGAGGCGTCTGAGCATGTGCAGAGAGCCCCCCACCACCCCCCACCACCAAGATTTACACTGATATAAAGGAAACAGCTCGAGTGAAGAGAGACAGAGAGTGAGACAGACAGACAGACAGACAGACAGACAGATATGAAGCTGGACGTCATGATTTGGGTCGTGGTTCTGCTCAGTACCGTCCTCCTCCGCTCTGCTGACTGTCAACCCATCGATGCTCCCGCCGGACACCACCTGGTCCTCCACCTCGGAGAGGAGTTCTCCCTCCAGCTGGGTGGAGGAGCTGCTGACCTCCTCTCCTCGTCCTCGTCGGTGGGAGTGAAGCGGGCTCTGCTGCAGCTCACACAGCACCTCCTGCAGGCCCGGGCAGAGCAGCAGGAGGAGCCCGAGGAGGAGGAGGAGAAGGGGAAGAGGTCCGATGAGCCTCCCATCTCTCTGGACCTGACGTTCCACCTCCTCAGGGAGGTTCTGGAGATGGCCCGAGCCGAGCAGATCGCCCAGCAGGCCGACAGCAACCGCAGGATGATGGACAGCTTCGGGAAATGACGTGTCAGATGGAAAATTATGAAAAGACGTTGAAATAAGACGAGGTTCTTCACTTCCTGTTATTTGTTTATGACTTATAAATCCAGGATGATCAGAGTTAATGATAAGTGATTAAAGCTTTATGAATATTCATGAGACTCATAACTATAATTATAGATACAACCTGTTATTATAAATAAACATCTTCATCGTACGAACGACGTCTTTTCATCGACTTCAAAACATTCAACATAATAAAATAAAATAATTTATTTACAGATGAAATAATTCTTTGTTTTAATATTCTAATATTTCATAAAGTGTTTAAATCTGTGACAGACGCTCTGATTGGTGTTTGATCAATCTTTTAATTTGTTCAAATGTATCATAATTATGATATATATATGAAATATTTCATATTTTTAATTAAACTGAACAGGAAGCAGCTGCTGGGCCACCGTAGTTTGTTTTCAATTAATTTTTAACGATGAAGTCTAATTTTAAAAAATGATGACGTACAGCCAGAGATATGACGACATGAGATCATGAATAATTAATAATTAATAGTCAATATGCTAAATAATTAAAGAGACAGTTCTCAGCTTTGAATGACTTTCAAAATAAAACATCTTTTATTTTCTGCAGATCAACATTAAATGATAAAAACACGAAGCCTGCTGTCGTCTGTCTCTTCTGTCTCGTCTGTCTGTCTCTCTTCTCTCTCGTCTGTCTCTCGTGTCACTTCTGGTTGAGCCAGCTGAAGGAGAAAACATGTTTGGGTCCGTCTTTGTCCTCCGACTCGTTCTGCTGATCAGACTGAAGGAGATAAAGTTTGAGTTAAACTCCGTACTCATTATTGGAATAAAAATAATTAATATTCCATTAATTGATGCTGAAATAAATCACAGAGCTTTTGAACTTTTGAAAATAAAAGTTCCAGCAGCACCTGAACGCAGCATGTGACGTCATACCTGAGGGGCGGAGCCAGCGGTGGGTAGTGGCATTGGAGGCGGGGCCTGGCTGGATGATGAGGGGGCGGGGCTTTTTGTCTGTGCAGTGATGGTGGGCGGAGCCTCAGAGGGTCTCTGAGGGGGCGGGGCTAAGAGCTGAACACCTGCAGACTGAACGGGAGACAGAGGAGGCTGCTGATTGGCTGAGAGTCCTGCAACATGTGGTTGCTCCACTCCACTTCCTGTCGTCGACCCTCTGACCTCAGCGACTTTGTCTTCGTCTTCGTCATCGTCATCATCGTCTTCATCCACTGACAAGACAACGCAGTGCTGTGAAGTAGCTCCATGCTAACATGTTACCCTAATCACAGCATGATAGCTCCATGCTAACATGTTAGCCTAATCACAGCATGATAGCTCCATGCTAATGAACTAGCATTCTCCATGATAACACATGCTAACATATTAGCATACATTATCCTGAAATTACAGTAGCTCCATGCTAATTAGCATGTTCAGTGATAACACATGAACATGCTAACACAATAGCACAGGCCTACAGTACACTTAATGAGTCACTAAATGCCAACACAAACATTGTTTTCTGTTAGCGTAGCTCAAAGCTAATACTTTTACTTTTACTTTTTTGGCCTCGGCCAAGGCCGCTGCTGGAACAACAACTCCCCTGGAAGAATGCTGCAGTGAGATGCTCTTGCACTCCTTCCCCCACTCACACAGACACCTGCTGATTGTTGACTCTGTCTGGGACCTGATCAAGGCTGTCTCCGGACTGAGGCCTACACGTACACGAACATTTATACAGATATGCACCCCCCTACTACTCCCATCACACGCCTTCGCCGCTTTGTTCCCCAGCGGTCTGTGACCAGCGCTGTGTGACAAGCGGGTCTGTGACCAGCGCTGTCATGGCTGCAGGACCGGATGGCTGCCTGTCTATACTGGGTACCTCCACCCCCCTCTTCCCTCCCGTGTTGCAAGTCATGAGTTTTTTTATGTTGTAAGGTGTACTGATTACGTGCTTATGTTGCTGAGGTTTTTTTTTCCCTCCCCTCTCCCCCATGTTATGCTGTATTTCTTCTCCTGCAACAGAATTTCCCCTCGGGGATTAATAAAGTATTTCTGATTCTGATTTAGCAAACACTATAGGTCAATAGAAGCTCACAGCTAATGTGTTAGCATTATACTGAATGTAAGCAGTTTGATGTTACCACATTAGCATGCTAACACACCAGCATTTAGCACTTTAGCACCATATGCTAACACATAAGCATGCAGACCAATGACTCCTGAGTTTATTTGAATGGTTGCAGCGTCTTGTCTGTGATTGGACGGTCAGATGAAGACTTCCCGTGTTTCTTACGTTTGATGAAGTCGACGTTCATCAGCGCTCTCCTCTGACGCTCACAGTTCGCCATGAAGTGCTCCATCTTCTCGTAGCCATGTTGGATTTTATCCAGGTGAGACGTGTCGGCGCTCTCCAAGATCCTGACCAGGACACAGCAACACGTTAACTACTTCCTGTTGACGTGCGGACGACATGTGACTAAAGACGGACACTCACTTCTGTAGCAGAGGTTTGGTGGTCTGTGGGACGAGAGGCGACAGTTACTGATGACATCATCACAGGTGATTCACAGGTGGGTCACATGCACATTTGCTCCATTCTGACGCTCACCTGCAGGAACACGGCCATCTCGGACTCGTCCAGCGTCTGGATGGCGGTCTCCAGCAGCTTGGCGGCGTTCTCCAGGTGTTCGCTGTGCTTCCTCCTCAGACCTCTGATGTAGTCCAGCTTCTCCTCCTGCTCACAGCTGATCCTCAGCGTCAGCTCACCTTTCCTCTCCTCCAGCAGGGCGAACAGGTGATCGAACGACTCACACACCTTTGACTTCTGACGACACCCGTTCTCCTGAGAACACAGAGACTATGCTGAACCAGGTACACCAGGTACACCAGGTACACCAGGTACACCAGGTGAACCAGGTGAACCAGGTAGACCAGATAGACCAAGTGAAGCAGGTGAATCAAATCAAATCAAATCAAATTTTATTTGTATAGCCCAAAGTCACAAAAATACATTTTGCCTCGGAGGGCTTCACAATCTGTACAGGGAGTGACACCCTCTGTCCTTAGACCCTCGGTTCGAGTGAGGAAAAACTTGCCCACAAAAAACCCTTTTAACAGGGAAAAAAGTGGAAGAAACCTCAGGAAGAGCCACAGAGGAGGGATCCCTCTCCCAGGACGGACAGACGTGCAATAGATGTCACGTGTACAGTCAACAAGTCAACAGAAACATTTTGTATAATTACAATGAAAAATGACAATGGATTACAATGAATGATAAAATGATTACAGTAGCAGTGGAACCTGTGATAGAGATAGAGAGACACAGATGCACAGCAGCAGCAAATCATTAACTAAGTTACTATAAACTGTAATGGAGATCTGGTAACATTAATGACAGTAATAATATATGTAGTGGACGTCATGCAGGACCACAGCAGCAGTCACGATCCACGAGAACCTGCTGGACGAGAGAGCACAGAAACTCCAGGGAAGAAGTTTAGTTAGTAAGATGCATTAATGTACATGTATGACAGACATGTATGTTTACAGATGGTGGTGGTGATGGAGAGAGAGAGAGAGAGAGAGAGAGAGAGAGAGAGAGGGTTTTCAGTAAAGGGAGATGTGACTGCATCTTCAACCAATACCATGCCTGGCTAGGCATAACCCTGAAAGGGGGAGTCCCCGGGCAGTATAGTCCTATAGCAGCATAACTAAGGGATGACCTGAGCCAGCCCTAACTATAAGCTCTATCAAAAAGGAAAGTCTTAAGTCTACTCTTAAAAGTGTTGACCGTGTCTGCCTCCCGAACCCAAAATGGTAGTTTGTTCCACAGAAGAGGAGCTTGATAGCTGAAAGCTCTGGCTCCCAATCTACTTTTGGAAACTATAGGAACTACAAGGAACCCAGCATTCTGAGAGCGCAGTGTTCTAGAGGGGTAGTAAGGTACTATGAGCTCTTTTAGATATGATGGTGCCTGACCATGAAGAGCTTTGTATGTAAGGAGAAGAATTTTAAATTCTATTCTAGATTTAACAGGTAGCCAATGCAAGGAAGCCAAAATGGGAGAGATGTGATCTCTGATCTTGGTTCCTGTCAGAACACGTGTAGCAGCATTCTGAATTAGCTGCAAAGTCCTCAGAGACTTATTGGAGCAGCCTGATAACATTGAGTTACAATAGTCCAGCCTAGAAGTAACAAATGCATGTGAACCAGTTTTTCTGCATCTGCTTGAGATACAATGCGTCTGATTTTGGCAATGTTACGTAAATGGAAGAATGCAGTCCTTGAAATTTGTTTTATGTGGACATCAAAGGACAAATCCTGATCAAAAACAACTCCAAGATTCTTTACGGTGGAGCTGGAGGCCAGGGTGATCCCATCTAAGGTAACTAAGTCTCTAGAGAGAGTCTCTGATGTTTTTGGGTCCAATTACAAGAACTTCAGTTTTGTCTGAATTTGACATCAGAAAATTGAAGGTCATCCATCTTTTTATATCTTTAAGGCATGCTTGGAGTTTAGTTAACTGATTGGTTTCATCAGGCTTGATCGATAAATATAATTGGGTGTCGTCGGCATAACAATGAAAATTAACGGAGTGATTCCTAATAATGTTCCCTAGAGGAAGCATATATAAACTGAATAGAAGTGGTCCGAGTACAGAACCTTGTGGGACTCCATGACAAACTTTGGTATGCATGGAGAATTCATCATTGACAAGAACAAACTGAGAACGATCTAAAAAATAAGACTTAAACCAGCTTAGGGCGGTTCCTTTGATGCCAATTTGATGTTCCAGTCTCTGTAAAAGAATTTGATGGTCAATGGTGTCAAATGCGGCACTAAGATCTAACAGGACAAGTACAGAGATGAGTCCTTTGTCTGATGCCATTAGGAGGTCGTTTGTAACTTTGACTAGTGCGGTCTCTGTGCTATGATGCACTCTAAATCCTGACTGAAAATCCTCATATAAACTGTTCTTATGGAGAAAGTCGCACAGCTGATTGGCTACAGCTTTCTCAAGTATCTTAGAGAGAAAGGGGAGGTTTGATATCGGTCTGTAATTGGCTAAAACCTCTGGATCTAGAGTGGGCTTTTTAAGAAGAGGTTTAATTACAGCTACTTTAAAGGACTGTGGTACATATCCTGATAATAAAGACAGATTAATCATATCCAATAAAGAAGGGCTAACTAGAGGTAAAACATCCTTGACCAGCCTGGTTGGGATGGGATCTAAGAGACAGGTTGACGGCTTAGATGAAGAAATTATTGAAGTTATTTGATGAAGGTCGATGGGAGAAAAACAGTCTAAATATATATCAGGTTTTACAGCTGTTTCCAAACATGCTTTGTCAGAATGCAGATCAGTGCCTGTTGAGGGCAAGAGGTGATGAATTTTGTCTCTAATAGTTATAATTTTATCATTAAAGAAGCTCATGAAGTCATTACTACTTAGACCTAAAGGAATAGATGGCTCAATAGAGCTGTGGCTCTCTGTTAGCCTGGCTACAGTGCTGAAGAGAAACCTGGGGTTGTTCTTATTTTCCTCTATTAATGAAGAGTAATAGGCTGCTCTGGCACTACGGAGAGCCTTCCTGTATGTTTTAAGATTATCTTGCCAGACTAAACGAGATTCTTCCAGTTTAGTGGCACGCCATTTGTGTTCAGATTTACATGCCTCTTGCTTTAAGTTGCGACTCTGCTGGCTATACCATGGTGCTAACCTCCTTTGTTTAATTATCTTCTTTTTCAGAGGTGCAATAGAGTCTAGAGTTGTTCGTAATGAGCCTGTAGTACTATCAACCAGAAGATCTATTTGTGAGGGGCTAAAGGAAGCAGACAAGTCCTCTGCTACATTGAGACAAGTCATTGAATTCAATACTGAAGGAATCACTTCCTTAAATTTGGCTACAGCACTATCAGATAAACATCTGCTGTAGTGAGTGGAGTTTCTGCCAGAAGGCTTATAGTCCAGTAATATGAACTCAAAGGTTATTAAAAAATGGTCTGACAGAAGAGGATTCTGTGGAAAGACTATTAGATGATCAATTTCAATGCCATATGAGAGAACAAGATCAAGAGTGTGGTTCAGACAATGAGTCGGTTTATTTACACTCTGACAGAAGCCAATTGAATCTAACAAAGAGATAAACGCAGTACTAAGACTATCATTGTGGTTGTCCACATGAATATTAAAATCACCTACAATAATTACTTTATCTGTTTTAAGGATCAAGCCTGATGCAAATTCTGCAAATTCAGATAAAAATTCAGAGTAAGGACCAGGAGCACGATATACTGTAACAAATAGAATTGGCTGTAATGTTTTCCAGGTTGGGTGAGTAAGGCTAAGAACAAGACTTTCAAACGAGTTATAATTTAGTTTAGGTTTAGGATTTATTAATAGACTTGAGTCAAATATGGCTCCAACTCCACCACCTTGACCAGTACTTCGAGGAATATGAGTATTACAATGACTGGGAGGAGTGGATTCATTTAAGCTAACATATTCATCCTCCTGCAGCCAGGTTTCAGTAAGACAAAATAAATCAATATCATAATCAGATATTAATTCATTGACTAAAACAGCTTTAGAGGACAAAGACCTGATATTCAAGAGTCCACATTTAATTATCTTATTTTGGACTGTTGGAGATGTTGTTTTAATTTTTATTAGGTTTTTATGATGAGCTCCTCTTCTGTTTGTTTTATCTTTAAATAATGTAGGTGGACGGGGGACAGACACAGTCTCTATACTAAAGGATTGGGTGGGTGGCTGCCCTAATGGAGGCGCAGAGAAGTGTGTAAGACTGCAGCTCTGCTTCCTGGTCTCAACTCTGGGTTGTCACGGTTTTGGTCGACTAATAAACTTGGCCATGTTTCTAGATATGAGAGCTGCTCCATCCAAAGCGGGATGGATGCCGTCTTTCCTAATCAGACCAGGTTTTCCCCAGAAAGGTGTCCAATTGTCTATGAAGCCCACATCGTTTGCTGGACACCACCTCGACAGCCAGCGGTGGAATGACGACATGCGGCTATACATGTCATCACTGGTCACATTGGGTAGGGGTCCAGAGAAAACTACGGAGTCCGACATCGTTTTGGCGTATGCACACACCGATGAAACATTAATTTTAGTGACCTCCGATTGGCGTAACCGGGTGTCATTACCGCCGACGTGAATAACAATCTTACTGTATTTACGTTTATCCTTAGCCAGCAGTTTTAAATTAGACTCGATGTCGCCCGCTCTGGCCCCCGGGATGCATTTAACTATGGCCCCCGGTGTCGCTAACTGAAGCAGGTGTCACTCAGGCTTTCATTGGATGGACTCACGTTGACGGCTCTGCAGGTTTCCTCCAGCTGACTGATGATGGCCTGAATCCGCTCATTGTTCCCAACTAACATGGAGATACAGTCAGAGAGCTCAGCCTGCACACACACACACACACACACACACACAGAGAGAGGTTGGTGTTTTTGTGCCGTCTAGTGGTCAGATGACTCACTTTAAACAGACAACTGACACTGAACCTGTCTGTGGTTTATAAACCTGTCTGTGGTTTATAAACCTGTCTGTGGTTGAACCTGTCTGTGGTTTATAAACCTGTCTGTGGTTGAACCTGTCTGTGGTTTATAAACCTGTCTGTGGTTAAACCTGTCTGTGGTTAAACCTGTCTGTGGTTTATAAACCTGTCTGTGGTTTATAAACCTGTCTGTGGTTGAACCTGTCTGTGGTTAAACCTGTCTGTGGTTTATAAACCTGTCTGTGGTTAAACCTGTCTGTGGTTTATAAACCTGTCTGTGGTTAAACCTGTCTGTGGTTTATAAACCTGTCTGTGGTTGAACCTGTCTGTGGTTTATAAACCTGTCTGTGGTTGAACCTGTCTGTGGTTTATAAACCTGTCTGTGGTTGAACCTGTCTGTGGTTTATATGTGGTTTGGGGCGGCAGTAGCTCAGTCCATAGAGATTTGGCTTGGGAACCGGAGGGTGGCCAGTTCAAGTCCAGCATGGACCAAAATATGGAAGGTGGACTGGTAGCTGGAGAGGTGCTAGTTCACCTCCTGGGCACTGCCGAGCTGCCCTTGAACAAGGCACCGACTGCTCGCAGGGCGCTCCTCAGGGGGGCTGCCCATCACTCCACCATCTCTCTCCACATTGCATGTCTATGAGCTCTTGTACTGTTTGTGTGTTCTGGGTTAAAATGCATGTAAATAAAACTGAAAAAAGAATTTCCCTGTTGAGTTATTAATAAAGTATCTCTTCTTCTCTTCTATAAACCTGTCTGTGGTTGAACCTGTCTGTGGTTGAACCTGTCTGTGGTGAGGTGGTGTGAGACCTTCTGTGTCTGGAAGACGTTGTCCAGCGGAGCGACCTCGCAGTCTTTGTGCGCTCCGAACACTTTGCACAGTGAACAGGTGGGCACACTGCAGGTAACGCAGTAGATGTTGATGCGTTCTTCTTCGTGGTCATCACACATCGGCTGCTCCTGCTTCACCTCAGGGACCTGTCTGCTGCTCAGAGAGACAGACAGGAAACAAACAGTGCAGGAAGTCAATAACAATCAATTACAGGTGTATACAGGTGTGTACAGGCGTGTTTAAATGTGTGTACAGGTGTGTACAGGCGTGTTTATATGTGTGTACAGGTGTGTTTATTGTGTGTACAGGTGTGTACAGGTGTGTTTATGGGTGTGTACAGGTGTGTACAGGTGTGTACAGGTGTGTTTATATGTGTGTACAGGTGTGTTTATGTGTGTGTACAGGTGTGTGTGTTACCTGCTGTTTCCCTGCTTGTACATGTCTATGATGTTCTCCACCAGCAGGTTCCTCTGCAGTCCGTACACTCCGTGTCGATCCAGAACCACCTCATGTCGGCATGACGGGCAGCGGAAACGACCGCCAGACGTGACCGTGGAGCCGCTCCTCGTCGACAGGTAGGGATTGGACGCCTGCAGGGGGCGGGGCAACACACAGGTAAAGAGGTTTATAACAGCAAGACTTCCTGTTTCTATTTGAATAGAATCAAAACGAATCCAGTCAAAGTCTGTTCAGTTCGTTGAAGTGTGAGTCTGGTGAGGCATCACCTGTACGAACACTCAGGTGTGACTGTTACCATGACAACAGGTCAGGCTCTGTTCTCATTTTATTTTGACACTTCCTGGCTTCTGTAGTTTTGAGCTGGAATGACTTAGCTGGTCGTCAGCCGCAGGAAGCAGCCGAGCTGCTGTCTCACTGACCTACATTTAAAAATAGAGCCAGGGTCACTGCTAACTGCTAACCGCTAACACACACCTGTCACCTTCATCTGATCCACTGTAAACATCCTGTTGACCAACAGATCAATGTCAGCTGTTAGCCTAGCTTAGCACAAACACTGAGAGCAGAGGGAAACTTTAAGCTAACAGAACCAAGAAGCTAATTACACCTGTACAAACACGCAGGTGTTACAGTTACTATGACAACAGGACATTTAAACAGTTTCTCCAGTCACCTGCTGCTCTGTTCTCACATTCTCCTCACCTGTGTGTGTCCTCACCTGTGTGTGTCCCTCTCACCTGGAAGACGTCGTTGGCACACTTGCGGCACAGGTTGTGTTGGCAGGGCAGGATGACCACCGGCTTGGTGAACATCTCCAGACAGATGGGACAGACGAGCTGCTTCTCCAGACTGTCCATGACGACACAGGAGAGACAGCGCCACCCAGACAGGAAGCAGGAGGACAGAGGAGGACAGAGGAGGAAGGAGAAGGACAGAGGAGGAAGAAGGAGGACAGAGGAGGACAGAGGAGGAAGGAGAAGGACAGAGGAGGAAGAAGGAGGACAGAGGAGGACAGAGGAGGAAGGAGAAGGACAGAGGAGGAAGGAGGAGGACAGAGGAGGACAGAGGAGGAAGGAGAAGGACAGAGGAGGACAGAGGAGGAAGGAGGAGGACAGAGGAAGGAGAAGGACAGAGGAGGAAGGAGTAGGACAGAAGAGGACAGAGGAGGAAGGAGAAGGACAGAGGAGGAAGGAGGAGGACAGAGGAGGAAGGAGAAGGACAGAGGAGGAAGGAGTAGGACAGATGAGGACAGAAGAGGACAGAAGAGGAGAGAGGAGGACAGAAGAAGTGTCCCAGAGACAAAGTAAATGAAGCCAACAGAAATAAGCAGCAGAAGAAGAAGCGGCGTGTTGGAGGTCTGAGCTCGGCACACCAGCTGTTTTTAGACAGACTGACGTCAGCTGTTACCGTGCCGACATGCCCTTATATGTCAAAGGTCAGGAGGAGGCATGATGGGGGGGGGCAGAGCTTTTTTAAAGGGACAGTACACCAAATCAGAGAGGCCAAGGAGGCTGCAGCGCCTCCTGCTGGAGGGAGAGCACCAACACAACAATGAATAATACACCAGTAACCTCAACTTGTAACGTTGTTATAATGTTGTTTTAATGTTGTTGTGTTGTTTTAATGTTGTTTTAATGTTGTTGTGTTGTTGTTATGTTACTGTAACGTTGTCTCTCCACAGATGAACATATTAAACACATATCATACACATCGTTGTTAAAGAAGACTCGGGGACGTTCGGCCTTCTCAAATCATTTTATTGATAAACACAGTGAAGAAACCAGAAGAGCGCCCTCTGCAGGACAGGAAGTCACCTGGTGACATCATCATGACATCATGACATCATTACAGTGTGTTTATCTTACAAACCAGATTTAATTTTCCAAACTGACTTCACACGATTTTACAGGAATAAATACGACGGACAGGAAATCAACACACGTGACGTCACGAGGTCTGCATTAACGTCACGTTACAAAATATTCAATCATAAGAGTCTGAAGCTCCGCCTCTCCCTCATCACCTGGTGAATCAACAACCAATCAGAGTGTTAGTTTCATAAAGGACAGTCAGGTGGTTAATTTATAGAAAGAAGGAAGCAACAGTCGGACAGACATCAAAACATTTGGATCTGAACCAAGACTCAAAAATATATTTTCATCCTGCGCACAGACATCAAACATCGTGCACCAGATGAAAATCATTTTGGAGTCGGTCACCACGGTGACCACCTTTTGTCCTCGCGGTTATTAACTGTCCGACTGCTGCTTCAACGATCCAATGTGAGTTTTGATGTGGTGACCCGGCAGTGATCAGTCAGGTTCAGGTCTCGGCTCATAATCGTGGTCTTTGGGTTACATGTTTCAGATGCAGCAGTGATGCGTTTCCTGTTTCCTGTGGGCTTCATGTGTAGGTGTCTCCATATCTGCGGTGTCCGTCGGTGATCAGCTGAGTTTTCTCGCTGGCGTTCGTCGGCTGCTGAATGATGGGAGTTTCAACGTCTGCCGAGAAACAAACAAGTTTTACAGCGAACGTCTACTGATGACCTCTGTCCACAGGGTGCATGATGGGAAAATCCATCAGTGAGGACAAATGAATGGACACATTCACGGGCTGAATTTAAAGAGTAAACACGCCTTAAATGTCACCTGACTCACCTGATCAGTGATGGATTCATATTTATCACCTGATTTTACTCACTGATGTTTCTAATACTGGAACACCTGCGTGAGTGTCAAAATAAAAGCTCACACTTGCTGTCATCTCACCATTGTCGGGGTCGTTGCGTATCTCCTCCTCCAGGTCGTCAGGGGAGACGTAGTCTGGCTCCGCCCCCTCACCTGTGGGCGTCGGCTTGAGTTTCCCACAGCAGCAGTTACAGCAGCAGCAGAGACAGCAGCAGCAGTAACATCCGGTCAGGATCCCACACACCAAGAACAGACCCTGAGGGGAGACACGGGATCAGGATTCACTACAACACCCACCACTGAGGAGACCAGAACCAGAACCACAGGTCACACCTGAACACCAACATCACATCTATGACTGCAGCGTCAGTACTGACTGATCAGCTGATGGAAGTCTGAGTTCATCACTGATTGGTCAATAAGAACTGAATCTGTTTGTTGTTCAGCTTGGACAGGTGAATTTATCAGCTGTTTCCTAACGTTACTGCTAACTGTAGACGCTCTGGACACGTCTCGTCCTCAGTGGACGCCATTTTGTCTCCGTAGCTGAAGGGGAGGGACCAGCGGCATTGTGAAAATGGCGGCTGAGGAAGCTGCTGGAGCTGAAGAGGTCGAGGTGAATACCTCAATATACAAATGTAAGCTGGGCAGATGATTTATATTTATTATTTTGGAGGTCAGAGATACGATAAAACACAACAGTTTCCTGTTTGGTCATATTCACACACAGTGTAAGCCCCGCCCACCTTGGCCCACCAGGTGGACAGCATGAAGTACGTGTTGACGTTGTCCTCTCCAAACTGCTGGGCCACGTAGAGTCCCAGAGAGCCGTACGAGTCGTAGATGTTCCTCTTGGTGAGGTCGGACAGGACGGCGTGAGCGCTGTTCAGCTCCTTAAACTTCTCTGCTGCCTCCGGGTTGTCCGGGTTCTTATCAGGGTGGTACCGCAACGCCAGCTTCCTGACACCGCACACAGATCCTGTCAGTTTACGTGATCAAACTAAAGACTGGATGAGTCTGTGTCAGCTGACTCACCTGCTGCAGCTGAGTGGGCGGGGCTGTGATGCTCTTACCTGTAGGACTTCTTGATTTCATCATGGCTGCAGCCTTTCTCCAGAGCCAGGACCTGATATAGAGACTCTCCAGAGGTGGACAAAGTTCGCTGCCTCCCGTCAGACATCCTGACACCATCACCTGTCGCAGGTAGACACCTGTCAGTCAGGACTTAGGGGCATCATCATCATCATCATCATCATCATCATCATCATCAGGTTATTGTCTGATGTGAACATCATGATGAAAACCAAACAAACATGAACATGGTGGAACGTGGCTAACTTGTGATTGATAAGTCTCAGTGAGTCGGTCCAGCTCGACACTCTGGGCTCACCAAACTCAGATCAAACTGTCAAACTGTGCTGATCAAAATGAATCCAGATTCACTTCCTGCGCCGACTGTTTCAGACAGGACCGCCCAGCAGCTTTCATCCACATATGTAATCATATTCCCTGAAGCCCAAGAACAATGACGTGAGACAACGTGAGAAGGACACAAGAACAACGCAACAACAACGCAACAACAACGCAAGAACAATGCAACAACAACGCAACAACAACGCAACAACAACGCAAGAACAATGCAAGATCAACGCAACAACAACGTTAAAAAAACGCAACAACAATGCAAGAACAATGACGTGAGACAACGTGAGAAGTACACAAGAACAATGCAACAACAACATAACAACAACGTAACAACAACGCAAGAGCAATACAATAATAACACGAGAACAACACAAGAACAATGACGTGAGAGAATGCAACAACATGAACTGTCATCAGTCAGCTGGTCTGATCAAACACCTGATAAAAACACATTCACTGTCATTGAGCATTTTGAACACATTTGTGTTTTTCATTGGACGGAGGTGAGACACATGATACACATGACGATGATGTCACACAGGTGAGAAAACTGTTTTTCTACCTGTAAAGACAAGAACATGTGAGGTGGTACCTGCCTGTTGAAGCCTGCTGAAGCCTCAAAGCGTCCCGACGGAGTGTCTACCTGTGGTCTACCTGTGGTCTACCTGTCCTCTACCTGTTCAGGTGTTTGTGCTCCGACTGTGGCAGAGAGGATCTCTGACAGTCTCCATCAAACATTCAGCAGCCGCTCAGCTCAGGTGACCACGAGCCACCACGCCTGCTCAGGTTTCACTGAGACGCTCCGATGGACACATTGTGACAGGGAGGGGAGGGGTGGTTGCTGTGGCAACCAGGTAAGTCAGGGATGGGGGGGGGGGGATCACAGGTGTCAGTCAGGACAAACAGACAGAAGTCAAAGTTCCTGTTATATTTACAGTTATTATAGGCAACACACACACAGTACTTTTACTGCGATGACACAGAATCATCGCAGTAAAAGTACTGTGTGTGTGTTGCCTTCAGGTTCTGTAGGACATAAGAGTGATGTCGTCCAGCGTCAAAACAAATCAGATCGTTGACACACGTCATGCTTGCTCTTTATTTTTGTTTCATCATCAAACACACATTTTCTTATTCACAGTTCATGATGATTCGAATCAGCTGGAATAAAGTGAAATAAAGGTTTGAACATTCAAATCAGGAGGGAGGATCATAAGTTTTGCAGGTTTGATTCCCGTCAGGTCATCTTCTGAAGCAGCTTCTCAAAACCCTGAAGACAAAAACAAAGAGACACGTTCATCCAAACAGGACAGACAGAGGTGCATTTGATTTGTATTAAAGCGTGTCAGTGTTCGTCAATACTCACAGCTGATCGGTCCAATGGTGACAGGAAGCTGATTGGGTGAGGCAGCGGACCGAGCCCGTCTGGAACAGTTCTTAAGAGGAAAACAGGAAAAAGAACGTTTACTATCACGCCCAGGACTCGAAGATAGGACTCGGATGCAGAGAAAGGGGTAGAGCTGTCAAAGGCTTTATTCAGGCCACAAAAAGAGAACGGACAACAGAAGGCGCCTCGAAAGGAGGGATGGCTATAAAAATTACAACTAAAAACTCTACTGTCAAAAAGGGGAAAACAAAAACAGCTCTAAACAAAAACGCCTCCGTGGAGGGAATAAACTGCGATCAGAAAACAAACAGAAAATCACTCGTATGAGGCTATACTAATACTAAGAAAACAACTAACTAAAACAGGCTATGAAAGTTCAATGGCAAAAGGCCAACAAAAAACCCTCTACCGAGGCAGACAACTGTGTATCTCTGGCTATGACTTGACCAAGTAACTGGTGGCTCTGGACTGAGGACAAGACACACTGGCACAGAACGGGAGACGCAGACTATAAGCACACATGGGGGGAAAAGGGAAACAGGTGGACACAATCAGGAATCAGGGAAGACAAATCTGACTGAGGCACATGAGGAAGGGCAAGTGACCTGGAGCGAGAGGAGAGTTACTCTTCAAAATAAAACAGGAAATGACAAGACAAACATGGAGACAGGACAAAAAAACTCAGCTTGACATACCGGTGTGACAGTTTACTATCAGACAATAAGAAGAACGTGAAAATAAAAAAGACTAATTAAGAACCGTGATGGGTGCTACTAGAACTCCTCACAAGAACTGCAGGACCACCTTAAAAACACAGTGAGGACCCGTATGACCCACATAAGAACTTCTAGAGAACATCTTACAGAACCTGCACGATGTTCAATGGCGTAACATTTAAGAACTATGGAAGCCCCCTAAGAACCTCTAGAACCTTTTCAAGAACCTCTGGGACCCCTTATGAATCTCTTCAACCTGAATAAGATGCAATCCACTAAAGAACCCTGAACCTCATTAAGGACCCATTGGGCCCACTCTCTAGAACCTCTTTTTGGACCTGTGAAACCAGAACCTGACCCCGGGCCCTCCCTGAGGCTCCTGAACCTTCCAGCACACCCACTGACTGATCTATGCTCTGTAGAAAAGGAGGATCAGGTGTTCCAGGTGTAGACCTGAACCAGGTGCAGTAGACTCACCGGGCTGCAGGTGGCGCTGTCCCGGTTGCACATGCTGATCCTGCAGTGCAGATAAACGTCCTCATTGGTCCCGTTGAACAGGAAGAACAGCGCAGAGAAGCGAGCTCGCTGTGACAGACCGTTTTCTTCCACCTTCACCTGACGACGGTCCACTGGACACCTGGAGGAGAGAGCCAATCACAGAGCAGCTGATGTTCTGTTCCAGAGCTGTCAGAAGTCATTTTCATTATCGATCGTTCAGCAGAACCTCAGCAGGTTCTCGTGTGTCACCTGTTCTGGATCAGGAAGCGTCTGACGGGATCAGCAGCGCTGCTGGACTTTGTGACGTAGCAGTTTTCCAGCAGGAGTGCGAAGCCGTCATTGTTCTCCACGGAGACACCGACGTAAAGGGCGGAGCCAAACGGCAGGCTGAGCGGGCCGGCGGGGAGCGGCTCGCTGAAGTCCGACTTCCTGTACAGAGTCATGGATGCTCTGCTGGGTTCACCTGAACGCACCATGCCGACTCCACTGCTCCTGACGGGACGAGACGGTCGCACGTGTTCATAGCATCATGAAACACGTTAATGATGATGTCATTCATTCATTAGAATATATTTAAAACCTTTTATTTGGCAACCCTTTAAAAAGCCCTTTGATTTAAAGTTTATTTATAGAGCACATTTCATACATGAAGACAAACTAATGAACTAAAAACATCAAAACTAGAAATTATAGAAACATTTTCAAAAGAAATTAAAAAGTATTTAAACACTGAATAAGAATTAAAACATAAAAACCTGGTAAATATACAGCTTCCTAATGAACCTTAAAAACACCTTAAACTCGTCATATTTCACATTCATGTGTTCATTAAGGGGAAAGCAGTGAAACCCTTAAACTCCACTTTATTTGTTCGTTAAGGGATTTTCAGATTAATTAAGGGGATTTGAAGGATTCTCTCCTGGTCACAGACGTGCTGCTCTGTGATTGGCTGACAGATGGATTTAAACACATCATCTGACGGTGAACTCACGGCTCTCGGGATTGGGCGGTGGCGGGGAGGTTGGTGATGTCATCCAGCAGGAAGATGCAGGAGAATGGGATGGAGAGTGAGGCGTTGGTCTGAGAGGCGTACACGAACAAAACGTTGGAGTACGTGACGTGAGTCCCGTTTGTCTGGAACAGACCGACACAAAGAAATCTGTTTGGTCACATGAAGCTGACAGTACATCAGGTCTGGACCTTAAATATCAGGACGTGAACTGGGTCAGACCTGGCATGCATGCTGGGAGCTGACTTATCTCACCTCCACCACATTTCCACAGATACCCTCCCTTCTTTCCACCTGGTACCACATCGCCTCCTGGTGGTCGACCTTCTGGTGGCAGCGTGGGTCGATCAGGTGAGTGGAGGAGGCGTTCAGACCTCGTTCCTCCAGCAGCCTCTTCTGGACCATCAGACGAAGGTGGTCCTGTCCACAGACCAGCTCCGACTCAATTAAACTGAATTGAGCTGCATTGTCTTCTGCATCACAGAATACAGAAAATATTCATGTGGATGTTCATAATGATAACATTAGACTGGACTGGCTTCTGTCAGAGTGTAAATAAACTGACTCATTGTCTGAACCTCACTCTTGACCTTCTTCTCTGACACAACACTGAAATTGAACAAAGATCATCTTGTTGATAGTGCTGCAGGCTCACTGTGAACTACTGGAGGGCAGAAGTCCAAGTCTGGACCAGATTGTAAGTCTAGAGAGTCACAAAAGGTCCAAAAAGGATTCACAGAAGATTCAAGTTCTCTGGGCATGAACACAGTTGATTCTTTCATGAGATAAACCCGAGTCGGTTCCAGAGCCACCCGTACACATTTTATACATGTTACCAACTTAGCTTCTTCTCATCTTGCAGATTCTGATGGATTGTGGCTATGCCAAGATCAGAGCCTGCTGCAGAGTCCTGATGATATCCATTACAATTATTATTATGATTATTAATATTAATACTATTAGACATATTTACTACTATTATACTATCAAGGAAGGTCTGGACCACATTTCATCACAATCCATCAGAGATGTCGAGATGTTTCAGTTAAAGTGAAGAACTGATTGACAGACACTGTCATCTTCAGAGTTACACCGCTTGAGGTGTCACTAACCTGAACAGATGACTCCAACATCTTGACCATGGTTGCAGTTATGAGTGCCGAACCCTCGATGAGGACATTCTGATAATGCAGACTCGCTGCCTGAGCAGGAAACATCATCCATCCAGATCTGTCCGGTACCTGGTCCAAAGCTGGCACCACTAGTTGCAGACATGGCGGGGCCACATCCCACCTGTCTGCAGACCACTTTGGCGTCGTTTACATCCCAGCCATCATCACACACTGTTCCCCACTTGTTGTAATGGAGGATCTCCACTCTACCAGAGCATCGTGAGTTACCGTTTACCAGCCGAGCTTCAAAAGCTGAACAGTAAAACAGAGTGACAGTGAACAGCTGGTCCCCACAGATACAGTTAACAAGACAAGAACATTTCTTAGAGAAGGGCCGTGCTGACCCCTTAAAGAACAACTAGAAACTTTTTAAGGGGAAAGTTTTAGACATGCGGGACAGCCTGGAGGACCTCTAGATCCTCATTGAGACCTTATGTGAACCCTTATGAGACCACCTTGGGGCGGCTGTGGCTCGGAGGTAGAGCGGGTCGTCCACTAATCAGAGGATCAGCGGTTCGATCCCCTCCAGTTTGCATGTTGAAATGTCCTTGGGCAAGATACTGAATCCCAAATTGCTCCCAAAGGCTGTGCCATCAGTGTGTGAATGTGTATGAATGGTTAGCTCCTCAAACTGATGAGCAGTTGGCACCTTGCATGGTAGCCATTGCCATCAGTGTATGAATGTGTGTGAATGGTGAATGAGATACGTAATGTAAAGCGCTTTGAGTGGTCGGAAGACTAGAAAGGCGCTATATAAGTACAGTCCATTTACCATTCCTTCGGATCTATGGAATCCCCTTGAAGTATGTTCAGAACCTCTCTGAAGACCTTTAGGAACCACTTTAGAAATACAAGGACCTCTAACTCTCAAGGACCCCTGGAATCTCTTTAGGGACCTACTGTATGTAAAGCCTGTAGATAGATAGAAATTTGTTGTTCGCTATATAAATAAAATTCAATTCAATTCAATTCAATTCATGATTGAGTTCTGAGGGGTGAGGTTTCTTGGGCATGGGTATGACAGTGTATGTTTTCCAGAGGCTAGGATATTGAAGCAGTCCTACAGGATTCCCAGAAGTCATGGAGGATTAGAGAGAGCTCCATGACACAGCCTCTGAGTACCCTTGCCAGTGTCCTTACTTTTTGAAAAGTTTGTCTTGTGTTCATGGTGCTGAATTCCTGTTCAAGTTTCTGTATTTAAGTTGTATTTGACAGCTTATGATCTTGAGTGAGACCCAGTCTTGACGTTTAAAGGCTCTGTGTTTTTCCTTAAAACTGTGGTTGATGTGATGGGTGATCCAGGGTTTGGAGTTTGTATATCTCTTTAAAGTTCTATAACCCATGAAGGACATGTAGAACCTGAACTCCCCAAATGACTTTTCAACCTGTATAACCTCTATGAAGACCCAATAAAACCTCTACACCCTCTTTATGAACCTGTGGGTAGAACATTTTAAAGGACTTATGTCACCCCTGAGAAAGCCTAGAACAAGAGTGACCAACCGAGACTCACATAGAGCCAGTTCAACAACTTCTTTAGGACTTGTGGAACCCCCCTAAAAGACCATGAATCCTCACTGACCTGACACTCCTGCATCTTGTGTTTTCCAACCATTCAGAAGAACTGATTGACATACACTGTTATCTTTAGAGCTACATGACTCGAGGTGTCACTAACCTGAACAGATGACTCCAGCATCTTCACCATGGCCACAGTTATGAGTGCCGAACCCTCGATGACGACATTCTGATAATGTAGACTCGCTGCCTGAGCAGGAAACATCATCCATCCAGATTTGTCCGGTACCTGGTCCAAAGCTAGCACTACTAGTTGCAGACTGGGCGGGGCCACATCCCAGCTGTCTGCAGACCACATTGGCGTCATTTAAATCCCAGCTATCATCACACACTGTTCCCCACTGGTTGTTATAGAGGATCTCCACTCTACCAGAGCATCGTGAGTTACCATTTACCAGCCGAGCTTCAACAGCTAAACAGGAAAACAGAGTGACAGTGAACAGCTGGTCCCCACAGATACAGTTAACAAGACAAGAACATTTCATACAATTGAGATGTATTGTTTTTAATTATTGTTTCATTTAAACTGACTGTGAATTTGTTTTGAAGAAAGGAATTCCTTGGAGACATCTGAACTTTATAAGGCCCCTCTGGACACCCTGAAGGACCTCTACAACCTTTTTAAGGAACCTGAATAAAGTTTTTGGAACCTCTAGAACCCTTTTAAAGACATGGGACAGCCAGGAGAACCTTACGATCCGATATCAGAACCTGTGTGAACCCCTAGGTAAACTCTATAACTTCTTAAGACCCATGGAATCCACTTGAAGGATGTCTTGAACCTCTCTGAGGACCTGTAGGAACCTCTTAGGAAATACTAGAACCTCTAACTCTCAAGGACCCCTGGAATCTCTTTAAGGACCTACTCTATGTGATGCCTTGAAGGACCACTACAACCTCTTTAAGGAATTGTGAAAACCTGTGAAGGACATGTAGAACCTCTTTAGAGATCTAGTGTAACCTTTGGTGTGGAGAAATTGTTGAAATCAAGGTCAATGGTGAGGTCAGGAGGGAAGAACGTGTTCAGGAGCCTCTGTTGTCTTATGCTGTAATATTTATTGACGCTTGGCCAAGGAGAATTAGAGACACTCTCAAAGTACATGTTGTCTCACAGTCTTCAACTTGTCTAATTTTCAGGTCCATATTAAGCCAAATAGTGTTACTCTACTTCTGTAGGCAATAACACATAGGATTCATCAGGATTGGCAGCAGATAGAGCTTTTATTATCTTGACAGACAACACAAAGCCCGAGTCATGATGGTAATGACTGAACTCGCTGACTCTGGGGTCTTTCTTATATACTCTTCACATGTCCAGCCTATTTTTGTTTGTCCAGCCCATGCTGTAGTCTGTCACGCACCTGGACTCTCAGGCTATGCCAAGCTTTGAGCCTATCTACTCTAATGGTGTCTCTCTTCACGCCCACTGACCTTGAAAGTTTAATATATCTCCCGCTACCAGTGTTTGCACTACATCCCCTTAAATGCTTACTGAGCATGCTGGATGTTCCAGTCTACATGTATACTCATCTCATAACTCAAAGATAACAGAGAAGCACAGGCTACATGTTGGTTATACACTCAACCCCTAACTCTAAAAAAGGAAAAGAACAGTTTGAAACACAGTTTGGAAGAATTTAGCACTCAGTCACTTAAACAGTACTCACTCAATTAAACAGTACTTACTAAATTTTATACAGCACACATCAGAGGTGCCTGAGTCGGTCTCACATTCTGCTGAACTCATGCTGGTGGTCAGACTTTAAACCTCTACAGACAACACCACAAATACTATACGCCCAGAATTAGCCAAAGAGAATGTTTTACCATGTTAGTGTTACTGTCAGCACATTCTAGTCTGGAGACACTGTTGTCTGTTTATGTTAAAGAAACGTCAATGGCCAGCTGTCTATTGTGTCTAGGAGGCCCACATTCAGTTCCTTCGACCCTGGTCACCAAAACGTCGAGATAGGCTGGCACCTGCTGTTCTCAAAAAAAGCATAATAACTACTACTGCCCTGTGTAACCTAAGGATAGAAAATTCCATAACAACCTCTACACCCTCTTTATGAACATGTGGGTAGAACCTCTTTAAGGACGTATGGCAACCCCTGAGAATGCCTAGAACAAGAGTGACCAACCATGACTCACAGAGAGCCAGTTTTACAACTTCTTTAGGACTTGTGGAACCCCACTAAAAGACCATGGATCCTCACTGACCTGACACTCCTGCATCTTGTGTTTTCCAACCCCTACACTGGACAAGTGAAATTTGCATGTTTCATGGTCACTCACCGTGATACGTTCAGTTGATCTTTACATCGCTCACACAGGTCTCACCTTCCATGCAGGTACTACACCTCAGTCAGAGGAACTGATTTACAGACACTGTCATCTTTAGAGCTACACCACTCGAGGTGTCACTAACCTGAACAGATGACTCCAGCATCATCACCATGGCCACAGTTATGAGTGCCGAACCCTTGATGACGACATTCTGATAATGTAGACTCGCTGCCTGAGCAGGAAACATCATCCATCCAGATCTGTCCGGTACCTGGTCCAAAGCTGGCACCACTAGTTGCAGACTGGGCAGGGCCACATTGTAGCTGTCTGCAGACCACCTGGGCATCATTTAAATCCCAGCTATCATCACACACTGTTCCCCACTGGTTGTTATAGAGGATCTCCACTCTACCAGAGCATCGTGAGGTACCGTTTGCCAGCCGAGCTTCAACAGCTAAACAGGAAAACAGAGTGACAGTGAACAGCTGGTCCCCACAGATACAGTTAACAAGAGGAGAACATTTCTTAGAAAAGGGCTGTGTTTGATTATTTCAAATTTAAAATAACTTTAAATTTATTATGAACAAAAGAATTCCTTGAAGACATCTGAATTTTTTAATGGCCCCTCTTCACCCCCTGAAGAAACTCTACAACCTTTTTAAAGTCATGTGGGACAGCCTGGATGCCCTTTAGATCTTCGTTCAGAACCTGAAGGAACCACTTAGGAAACACTACAACCTCTGAGTCTCGAGGATCCCTGGAATCTCTTTCAGGACCTACTTTATGTAAATGCCTGAAGGACCTCTACGACCTCTTTAAGGACTTCTAAGAACCCATGAAGTATATGTCGAACTTCTTTAAGAACTGAACTTCCTAAATGACCCTTGCAACTTGTAGAACTTCTTTAGAAACCCAATAACACCTCTACACCCTCTTTATGAACATGTGGGTAGAACCACTTTAAGGACGTATGGCAACCCCTGAGAATGCCTAGAACAAGAGTGACCAACCATGACTCACAGAGAGCCAGTTTTACAACTTCTTTAGGACTTGTGGAACCCCCCTAAAAGACCATGGATCCTCACTGACCTGATACTCCTGCATCTTGTGTTTTCCAACCCTACACTGGACAAGTGAAATTTGCATGTTTCATGATCACTCACCATGATATGTTCAGTTGATCTTTACATCGCTCACACAGGTCTCACCTTCAGTGCAGATACTACACCTCAGTCAGAAGAACTGATTGACAGACACTGTCATCTTTAGAGCTACACCGCTCGAGGTGTCACTAACCTGAACAGATGACTCCAGCATCTTCACCATGGACACAGTTATGATAGCCGAACCCTGGATGATGACAATCTGATAACCCAGACTCACTGCCTGAACAGGAAACATCATCCATCCAGATCGGTCCGGTACCTGGTCCAAAGCTGGCACCACTAGTTGCAGACTGGGCGGGGCCACATCCCAGCTGTCTGCAGACCACCTGGGCATCATTTAAATCCCAGCTATCATCACACACTGTTCCCCACTGGTTGTTATGGAGGATCTCCACTCTACCAGAGCATTGTGTGGTACTGTTTACCAGCCGAACTTCAGCATCTAAACAGGAAAACAGTGACAGTGAACAGCTGGTCCCCACAGATACAGTTAACAAGACAAGAACATTTCATACAAGTGAGATGTATTGTTTTTAAATATTTTTTCATTTAAACTGACTGTGAATTTGTTTTGAAGAAAGGAATTCCTTGAAGACATCTGAACTTTATAAGGCCCCTCTTGACACCCTAAAGAAACTCTACAACCTTTTTAAGAACATCTGGGAACCCCCATGGGACCTTTATAACTTCTTTAGGACCCATGGAATCTCCTTGGAGTACATCCAGAACCTCTCCAAGCACTGGTAACAATCACTTAGGAAATACAAGAACCTCTAACTCTCAAGGATCCCTAGGATCTCTTTAAGGACCTACTGTATGTGACGCCCCAAAGGACGAGTATGACCTCACTAAGAACCTGTGGGAAGAACATTTTAAAAGGACTTATGTCACCCCTGAGAATGTCTAGAACAAGAGTGACCAACTAGACTCACAGAGAGCCAGTTCTACACTTTCTTTAGGACTTGTGGAAACCCCCTAAAATACCATGGATCCTCACTGACCTGACACTCCTGCATCTTGTGTTTTCCAATCCCTACACTGGACAAGTGAAATTTGCATGTTTCATGGTCACTCACCGTGATACGTTCAGTTGATCTTTACATCGCTCACACAGGTCTCACCTTCCGTGCAGGTACTACACCTCAGTCAGAGGAACTGATTGACAGACACTGTCATCTTTAGAGCTACACCGCTTGAGGTGTCACTAACCTGAACAGATGACTCCAGCATCTTCACCATGGCCACAGTTATGAGTGCCGAACCCTTGATGAGGACAAACTGATAATGCAGACTCGCTGCCTGAACAGGAAACATCATCCATCCAGATCTGTCCGGTACCTGGTCCAAAGCTGGCACTACTAGTTGCAGACTGGGCGGGGCCACATTGTAGCTGTCTGCAGACTACCTGGGCATCATTTAAATCCCAGCTATCATCACACACTGTTCCCCACTGGTTGTTATGGAGGATCTCCACTCTACCAGAGCATCGTGAGTTACCGTTTACCAGCCGAACTTCAGCATCTAAACAGAAAAACAGTGACAGTGAACAGCTGGTCCCCACAGATACAGTTAACAAGAGAAGAACATTTAGAGAGAGCCGCTTAGGAAACACTAGAACCTCTAACTCTGAAGGACCCCTGGAATCTCTTTAAGGTTGTATGTATGTAAAGACCTGAAGGACCTCTACACCCTCTTTATGAACCTGTGGGTAGAACCTCTTTAAGGACGTATGGCAACCCCTGAGAGTGCCTAGAACAAGAGTGACCAACCATGACTTGTTATGGAATTTTCTATCCTTAGGTTACACGAGGTCACGTGTGACTAATTGTTTGGCTTTGACTGGGAGCAGTAGGTGCCAGTCTATCTCAACACTGTGGTGGCCAGGGTCAAAGAGACTCTTGCTGCCTGCTTAGACATAATAGAAAGCTTGCCGTTGACGTAAACAGACATCTGTGTCTCCAGACTAGAATATGTTGACAATAACACCGTCCTTCGTAGAAACATTCTCTTTGTCTCATTTGGGGCATATAGTGTTGGTGTTATCTCAAGGTTTAAAGTCTATCCACCAGCACGAGTTCGGCAGAATGTGAGACCGACTCAGGCACTTCTGATGCACTATGAGAGTGTCTCTAATTCTCCTTGGCCAAGCGTCAATAAATCTTACAGCATAAGACATCAGAGGCTCCTGAACACTTTCTTCCCTCCTGACCTCACCATTGACCTTTGACTTCAGCAATTTCTCCACAACATGACTCACAGAGAGCCAGTTCTACAACTTATTTAGGACTTGTGGAACCCCACTAAAAGACCATGGATCCTCATAGGATAGGATAGGAATTTATTTATTTAAAACAGGGACAATGCACAAAAGACATTATTCTCGTGAAACAAGAAAAAATGTATTGGGCCAGGTTATAGCAAAACTGCTAATTTCCACCTGTAGTCCCTGGGCAGGTAAGAACAGATGAGGAGATAACAATGTTAAAATTGTTGAAATATGACAGAGTAAAAATGATATGATCGCCACGGTATTTTAAAAGCAAACAAAACAATCTAACAGAACAGGGAACAAGAGCACCAAGTCATGAAAAAGCCCAACAGAGCTTAGCCCAATAGTACACACTCTCTTACTCTCATCACACATTCAAACACAAGCACATACATAGGTGCTTCCAACCATCACCATCCCCAACCTCACACACATATTAATAACCATACATACATACATACATACATACATACATACATACACTCACATGTAACTCAAGCATGTGTGCAAGCTTGCTTGCTCAGTAACCAGCGCTTTGATAAGCATGAGAATGTGTGGGGATTAGTACATAAGATAAATTCTGTGGGAAGGGCATTCCACTGACTCATGGCCACACATGAAAAAGAAGAACTACCAAACTGAGTCTTACGTTTTGGAATGCTACACTCACCCCTCGTGACAGATCGAGTTACTCGTGCAGTGTTTTCAGAGCAGAGTGTAACATACTTTTTCAGAGGGGGAGCAGAAGCATTGTAAATAATTTTGTGGAGTAAACAGACATTTGAGTGTATGACCATGTTTTCAAAGCTCAAAATACCATATTTAGCAAGTACATGACAGTGATGGTAATGCCGTGGTTTTTTGGCATGGATCTTACTAACTAAATTGATTGATTACTAACTAAACTTCTTCCCCGGAGTTTCTGTGCTTTCTCGTCCAGCAGGTTCTCGTGGATCGTGACTGCTGCTGTGGTCCTGCATGACGTCCACTACATATATTATTACTGTCATTAATGTTACCAGATCTCCATTACAGTTTATAGTTAAGTTAATGATTTGCTGCTGCTGTGCATCTGTGTCTCTCTATCTCTATCACAGGTTCCACTGCTACTGTAATCATTTTATCATTCATTGTAATCCATTGTCATTTTTCATTGTAATTACACAAAATGTTTCTGTTGACTTGTTGACTGTACACGTGACATCTATTGCACGTCTGTCCGTCCTGGGAGAGGGATCCCTCCTCTGTGGCTCTTCCTGAGGTTTCTTCCACTTTTTTCCCTGTTAATAGGGTTTTTTGTGGGCAAGTTTTTCCTCACTCGAACCGAGGGTCTAAGGACAGAGGGTGTCACTCCCTGTACAGATTGTGAAGCCCTCCGAGGCAAAATGTATTTTGCGACTTTGGGCTATACAAATAAAATTTGATTTGAATTTGAATTTGATCTTGAGGCTACTTTTATACAATGATTCTAGTGGTTTTGTAACTGTTTTACATGCCTGAGACCAGGATGTGATACAGTACAAAAAATGGGGGATGATCATTGCATTTAGGTATGTACTTGATGCCTCAATGGTAAGAGAGTTTCTTATGTATCTAAAATTTGATAGATTATATTTCAGTGTGTTACTCAACTTTTTAACATGCCCTTTAAAACTAATTTTTCAAAGGAGGTTAAATCGAAAGCAACTGGACTTAGTTATTTGTCTAGGAAGACGTTTCACCTCTCATCCAAGAGGCTTCATCAGTTCATGTACGCATCTGACCAGGCTGGGACTGGTCCAACTATCTGGTGTGGAGACTCACTATTTAACCTCTTGTGTGGGCGTTCACAAGGGTGATGATGTCACTGGTTCCCTTTTGTGCTCCAAGTGCCAACGACAGTCGCTGACCCAGCCTGGTCAGATGCGTACATGAACTGATGAAGCCTCTTGGATGAGAGGTGAAACGTCTTCCTAGACAAATAACTAAGTCCAGTTGCTTTCGATTTAACCTCCTTTGAAATACTATGACCTGGGCAAATGAGAATATGCACCGGCCCTTTAAAACTAAGTGTTGGATCTAGAGTTACCCCCAGGTATTTAAATTGCTCTACATGTTTTATTTTTTGTCCATTTACTACAATCTCAGGATAAATTTTAAGTTTACACCTATTAGTAAAGAACATGGTTACAATTTTTTCAATATTTAACGTAAGGCAAGAATTGTGTAACCAGTCACTAACCTTGGTCATGACCTTTGTTAATTTCATAGCCACCTCTGTTGCACTTTTCCCATGAGTATATAAAACAGTATCATCAGCATACATTATAATGTTAACATCCTTACAGACAGAAGGCAAGTCATTAATGTATAAACAGAAGAGCAGCGGCCCTAAAATTGACCCTTGTGGGACTCCCAGTGTGGATCCTAGGGATGGAGATAGTATACCATTCACTCGAACACACTGATGTCGGCCACTTAAGTAAGAATTCATCCAGTTTTGTACATTTATAGATAGATCATAATTTCTTAGTTTATGTAACAGCACCTCATGATTTACTGTGTCGAAGGCCTTTCGTAAATCAAGGAACACTGCTCCCACCACTCCACCCTGATCTAGGCTGGTTTTAATTTCCTCAAGGAAGTAGCAACAAGCTGTTTCAGTAGAATATTTCTTTCTGAAACCAAATTGCATTGGGTGTAAGAGGGACTTAGAATCCAAATGTGCAATCAGTTGTTATGCTACAACCTTTTCAATGACCTTTGAAATAGCTGGGAGGATGCTGATAGGACGATAGTTGCTGACCACCTGTGTATCGCCAGATTTATGCACAGGGGTAACTATGGCAGGCTTAAGCTCACTAGGAAAAACATTCTCATCAATAGACTTATTTATAATTATAACTAGAGGTTGTATTATATATGCCTTGTGTTGTTTTAAAAATGCTGTATCAAGACCATGTATGTCTTTGGCTTTACTATTTGTCAGGGCTGAGATAATTTTTTCAACCTTTGCCGCATTCGTAGGGACTAACTTAAAAGCAGAATTGTCGCAGGTCAAGGTCTGTGGAAGCTGGACTTTTGAGAAGGTCCAACTCAGTTCTTATACTGAATTTATAAAATAATCATTGAAACATTTACCAACAATATGGTCATCATTTTGTATACAGCCATTTACCTTAAGCGTTACACTTCTATTTGCAGGTTTTCCCTTTCCGAGTAACTTGTCAATGCTCTTCCATAGTTTCTTACAGTTTCCTTTTGCATCACTAATAATATCAAGAAAGAAGTTTGCTCTTGCTTTTCTGAGTTGTTGTGTGACTTTATTTCTGAGACCTTTAAAAATCAGGTGATCAGTACTTAATTTTGATTTCAAAAACTTTTTAAGCGAAGCATCTCTTTTTTTCATTAACTCCCAGAGATTACTGTTAAACCATGGTAAATTTCGTTTTGCATTTGTTTTTTTGCCCCTTATTTTTGTATATTTCAATAGAATATCTTTAACGGTTGACATTAAATCAGTACAAGCTTGCTCACAAGGTACATTACCAATGGTGTCACTCCAGTTTAATTGCTTTATTTCATTTTCAATGAGGGCCATGTCTTTTTGAGAGATAAAAGACATGCTTGATTTTTCCCTCATTGAATTTTGATTTCTATAACGTGCTTTTGTCAACTTTCTAGAAGCCAGCGTAAGGTTATGATCTGATAACCCAGTAATGAGGTTATAAGTCTTTTAAATCCTATCTGGTTTGTTTGTGAAAATTAAGTCTATAAGTGTTTGAGAAGATTTTGTTATTCTTGTGGGTTTATAAATCATCTCTGTCATCTGGAACGTTTTGATAATATCTTTAAGCTTTTTTCTACGTTTTTTGTCCTGCCAGTTTAAATTGAAGTCGCCCATAAGAATAACTTCCATTTTATCATGTTGTTTGAGGATAACATTTAAACAATCAAAGAAGTCATTTGAGGCAGCAGGGGGACGATAAACTGCAAAGACAGTGAAAGACATCTGGGGAGATAGTGTAATTTTCACCCCCACGCATTCCAAGTTATTCTCAGGAATAGCAATTTGTTGACTTTGAATACTGTCTTTCACATATATCAGAACACCTCCCCCTTTCCCTTTACTTCTATCCCGTCTGTACACATTATATCCTGGGACATTAAAGACAGACGAGGGGGTTGTAGGAGTTAACCAAGTCTCTGTGAGGCATAGGTAATCGATGTTCGAGTCCGTCAGTAGATGCCCAAGTTGTTCAGTTTTTGAGATGATACTTCGTATATTTAAGTGTCCCCCAAAAATGCCTTTCGGTTTCGTTTTCGCGTCCCACAACACGCTTGCATGATTGACAGTCTGGAACAGTTTCATCTGCTGTTGTTTGAGGAACAAAGTGGCTTGTGTGGGATATGTTGTAATAGATCTGCTCGGGACTGGAGTTATCAGCATTTGCCCAATATTGCAATCAGACATGGTGTTTGTTGGAGTGTTACCTCGAAGTCTTGCGCCGGTGAAAGCGCCGGTGAAAGCCGGCTTAGGAAATTCGAGATCAGCTGACTGGCAAACGTCCAAGGTCCTAGGTCCGGGATTTAAATGGACATCTCCGCACAGAAGCAGGATCGCGCAGAAAACAATAGCTGGGTCTCGCTTTGTCGATAAAGGGATTGTTTTGTCGATGCCGCTCACGCTGCACCCAACGCGCTCGACCGTCATCCAGGACTTTGGAGAATATGATGTACTGGCTCCACAATCCAGCGGGAGGCCGACGGCAGGTTTTCCAGATGAGTTTGCAAGCGGAGCCGCACGCTTTCGAGCAGAACGCCAGCTTCCCCACATTTGTGTACCCAATAAGAAAAACAGGTACAGCGCCAGAATGATTAGGCGAGAAAACCTTTTGGTTCGGATATTGTTATGGTAACGCCAAGGTGCCCAAGTTCCATGTCGTGTATGATAATCTGATGGCCTCCCAGTGTAGTTTAAGGGAGATGAAGCAGCAGCAGTACCTGCCACTCTGCTGCTACCTGTCGCCATGATGCAGCTCATTGATCTGACAGTCCTGCATCTTGTGTTTTCCAACCCCTACACTGGACAAGTGAAATTTGCATGTTTCATGGTCACTCACCGTGATACGTTCAGTTGATCTTTACATCGCTCACACAGGTCTCACCTTCCGTGCAGGTACTACACCTCAGTCAGAAGAACTGATTGACAGACACTGTCATCTTTAGAGCTACACCGCTTAAGGTGTCACTAACCTGAACAGATGACTCCAGCATCTTCACCATGGACACAGTTATGAATGCCGGACCCTGGATGACGACATTCTGATAATGCAGACTCGCTGCCTGAGCAGGAAACATCATCCATCCAGATTTGTCCGGTACCTGGTCCAAAGCTGGCACTACTATTTGCAGACTGGGCAGGGCCACATCCCAGCTGTCTGCAGACCACTTTGGCATCATTTAAATCCCAGCCATCATCACATACTGTTCCCCACTGGTTGTCAATGAGGATCTCCACTCTACCAGAGCATCGTGAGTTACCGTTTACCAGCCGAACTTCAGCATCTAAACAGTAAAACAGAGTGACAGTGAACAGCTGGTCCCCACAGATACAGTTAACAAGACAAGAACATTTCTTAGAGAAAGGCTGTGTTGAATTATTTCAAATTTAAAATAACTTTGAATTAATTTTGAAGAAAGGAATTCCTGGAAGACATCTGAATTTTTTAAGGCTCCTCTTGACACCCTGAAGAAACTCTAGAAGCTTTTGAAGAACATCTGAGAACCCATAGGAGACCTCTATAACTTCTTTAGGACCAATGGAATCCCCTTGAAGGACATTTAGAACCTCTCTAATGACCTGTAGGAACCACCAAATACTAGAATCTATAATTCTGAAGGACACCTGGAATCTCTTTAAGGTTGTATGTACGTAAAGCCTTGAAGAACCTCTACACCCTCTTTAAGAACTTATGACAACCCCTGAGAATGCCTAGAACAAGAGTGACCAACCATGACTCACAGAGAGCCAGTTCTACACTTTCTTTAGGACTTGTGGAAACCCCCTAAAAGACCATGAATCCTCATTCACCTGACACTCCTGCATCTTGTGTTTTCCAACCCCTACACTGGACAAGTGAAATTTGCATGTTTCATGGTCACTCACCGTGATACGTTCAGTCGATCTTTACATCGCTCACACAGGTCACCTTCAGTGCAGGTACTACACCTCAGTCAGAAGAACTGATTGACAGACACTGTCATCTTTAGAGCTACACCGCTTGAGGTGTCACTAACCTGAACAGATGACTCCAGCATCTTCACCATGGTTGCAGTTATGAGTGCCGAATCCTCGATGAGGACAAACTGATAATGCAGACTCGCTGCCTGAGCAGGAAACATCATCCATCCAGATCTGTCCGGTACCTGGTCCAAAGCTGCCACCAATAGTTGCAGACTCAGCGGGGCCACATCCCAGCTGTCTGCAGACCACCTGGGCATCATTCAAATCCCAGCCATCATCACACACTGTTCCCCACTGGTTGTTATAGAGGATCTCCACTCTACCAGAGCATCGTGAGTTACCGTTTACCAGCCGAACTTCAGCATCTAAACAGAAAAACAGTGACAGTGAACAGCTGGTCCCCACAGATACAGTTAACAAGAGAAGAACATTTCTTAGAGAAGGAGCTTATTGCTTAATTATTTTTTAAATTTAAAATTTATTTTGAAGAAAGGAATTCCTTGAAGACATCTGAATTTCTTAAACCCCCTTGACCCTCCAGATTCTTTTTAAGGACCCTATAAGTTTTAGACATGTTGGATAGTCTTGAGGACTATATACTCTGTGAGCACCTGTGGGAAGTTTTCAAGTTTTTATGCTGCTTAGCTGGACCTCTATAACTTCTTTAGGACCCATAGACTCTTCTTGAAGAACATCTTGAACCTCTCTTAGGAAATACTAGAACTTCTATCTCTGAAGGACTCCTGGAATCTCTTTAAGGACCTACTGTACATAATGCCACAAAGGACAACCTCATCTGAGTACTGATTAGTTTGTGGTGAGTTGAAACTTCTACAGTTCTGCGTGTTTCCAGTTTAACATATATAACAGCTTCTGAAAACTAACCATTTAAAGAGAGAGGAAGCAGTGTCATTGCACCTGTGGACTCACCTGTGGTCTGAGCTGAGCTGGCTGCCATGAGCAGACCGATGAACCAGTGGAACATTTTGATTCACCAAACTGTTACAGATAGAAGTGATCAATGAAGAAAATCTAAGGAGCGTTAGCTGCTATGAGATTGAAGGACAGCTGAAGGACATCCAACAGTAAAACAGATCTCATGATGTCCTGACACAGGAATGGAAACTCGTTTTACAACAAGAGGTTTAAAAAAGGTGATTAGTGAAGACACATTATAATTATTCACTGTGTCCAGTTTATTAGGTTCACCAACTTGTGTAATTATTATTAATTATTATTAAGTAATGCAGCTAAATCGAACAAATCAACATCAAACATCAAAGTTCAGTTTGTTGAATCTTCACTGATCTCAACAGGGTGGACAAAATATTAGAAACACAAAGACTGTGACTGCACTGCATTATTATATATATTAATAACAATAATCTGAATTTAGTTTCACATCATTTGTTGCAAATTAAAGAGAATTAAAGCATGTTACCTTTATCGCAGCTCTCAGTGTTTTCTTCTTCAGGATCACAAACTTCAAACTTCAGTGTCTCAGGACTGACGATGGATTTGAACTGCAGGTTAGTTATTAGTATTGATTGTTGTTGTAAAGCCATAAATTAAACAATATAAAACTATGTGGGCAGAAACTTTTGATTTGACCGTTTAATGTTTAACTTCTGTTTTGTTGTTTTGATGATTTTACCCTGTGAAGTGTGTCTGTATACTGTATATAGACATATCTGTTCATGAAATATAGAAAACCAACAAACAGCTAGACCCAGTGTCTTAAGTTTCACATCGTTTGTCACAAATTAAAGAGAATTAAAACATGTTACCTTTATCGCAGCTCTCAGTGTTTTCTTCTTCAGGATCACAAACTTCAAACTTCAGTGTCTCAGGACTGATGATGGATTTGAACTGCAGGTTAGTTATTAGTATTGATTGTTGTTGTAAAGCCATAAATTAAACAATATAAAACTATGTGGGCAGAAACCTTTGAACTGTGTTTAATGTTTAACTTATGTTTTGTTGTTTTGATGATTTTACCCTGTGAAGTGTGTCTCTATATATGGACATATCTGTTCAGGAAATACAGAAAACCAACAAGACCGGGTCAAAGCACCTGAGCACTGATCACAAACTACAGATCCAAAATAAAGATGAACTGTGTATTTGTTCAGTCATTAAAGTTTACAGTGTAATATGTACAACATCAGTTTGTCATAATTAAAAGATAACATGTCTAATTTAGTGTTTCCTTGTGTGTTTTATGTGGAAACATAAATACAGACACAGAACAGACAGATTACAGATTACTGTAGATATAACTAATTCCAAATAAAGTCACTGATTTAAATCATCTGTGATTATATTCAAACACATCTGTCCTTGTATGTAAATGAAGTTTAAAGCTGAAGCATGAACTCCACATATCTTCATTTAAACTGTGAGCAGTGTTAATTAGACAGTTAGCTGCCACAAGACTGAAGGACAGCTGAAGGACATCCGACAGTTAAAGCATGAACCAAGACTCAAAAATATATTTTCATCCTGCGCACAGACATCAAACATCGTGCACCAGATGAAAATCATTTTGGAGTCGGTCACCACGGTGACCACCTTTTGTCCTCGCGGTTATTAACTGTCCGACTGCTGCTTCAACGATCCAATGTGAGTTTTGATGTGGTGACCCGGCAGTGATCAGTCAGGTTCAGGTCTCGGCTCATAATCGTGGTCTTTGGGTTACATGTTTCAGATGCAGCAGTGATGCGTTTCCTGTTTCCTGTGGGCTTCATGTGTAGGTGTCTCCATATCTGCGGTGTCCGTCGGTGATAAGCTGAGTTTTCTCGCTGGCGTTTGTCGGCTGCTGAATGATGGGAGTTTCAACGTCTGCCGAGAAACAAACAAGTTTTACAGCGAACGTCTACTGATGACCTCTGTCCACAGGGTGCATGATGGGAAAATCCATCAGTGAGGACAAATGAATGGACACATTCACGGGCTGAATTTAAAGAGTAAACACACCTTAAATGTCACCTGACTCACCTTGATCAGTGATGGATTCATATTTATCACCTGATTTTACTCACTGATGTTTCTAATACTGGAACACCTGCGTGAGTGTCAAAATAAAAGCTCACACTTGCTGTCATCTCACCATTGTCGGGGTCGTTGCGTATCTCCTCCTCCAGGTCGTCAGGGGAGACGTAGTCTGGCTCCGCCCCCTCACCTGTGGGCGTCGGCTTGAGTTTCCCACAGCAGCAGTTACAGCAGCAGCAGAGACAGCAGCAGCAGTAACATCCGGTCAGGATCCCACACACCAAGAACAGACCCTGAGGGGAGACACAGGATCAGGATTCACTACAACACCCACCACTGAGGAGACCAGAACCAGAACCACAGGTCACACCTGAACACCAACATCACATCTATGACTGCAGCGTCAGTACTGACTGATCAGCTGATGGAAGTCTGAGTTCATCACTGATTGGTCGATAAGAACTGAATCTGTTTGTTGTTCAGCTTGGACAGGTGAATTTATCAGCTGTTTCCTAACGTTACTGCTAACTGTAGACGCTCTGGACACGTCTCGTCCTCAGTGGACGCCATTTTGTCTCCATAGCTGAAGGGGAGGGACCAGCGGCGTTGAGAAAATGGTGGCTGAGGAAGCTGCTGGAGCTGAAGAGGTCGAGGTGAATACCTCAATATACAAATGTAAGCTGGGCAGATGATTTATATTTATTATTTTGGAGGTCAGAGATACGATAAAACACAACAGTTTCCTGTTTGGTCAGATTCACACACAGTGTAAGCCCCGCCCACCTTGGCCCACCAGGTGGACAGCATGAAGTACGTGTTGACGTTGTCCTCTCCAAACTGCTGGGCCACGTAGAGTCCCAGAGAGCCGTATGAGTCGTAGATGTTCCTCTTGGTGAGGTCGGACAGGACGGCGTGAGCGCTGTTCAGCTCCTTAAACTTCTCTGCTGCCTCCGGGTTGTCCGGGTTCTTATCAGGGTGGTACCGCAACGCCAGCTTCCTGACACCGCACACAGATCCTGTCAGATTACGTGATCAAACTAAAGACTGGATGAGTCTGTGTCAGCTGACTCACCTGCTGCAGCTGAGTGGGCGGGGCTGTGATGCTCTTACCTGTAGGACTTCTTGATTTCATCATGGCTGCAGCCTTTCTCCAGAGCCAGGACCTGATATAGAGACTCTCCAGAGGTGGACAAAGTTCGCTGCCTCCCGTCAGACATCCTGACACCATCACCTGTCGCAGGTAGACACCTGTCAGTCAGGACTTAGGGGCATCATCATCATCATCATCATCATCAGGTTATTGTCTGATGTGAACATCATGATGAAAACCAAACAAACATGAACATGGTGGAACGTGGCTAACTTGTGATTGATAAGTCTCAGTGAGTCGGTCCAGCTCGACACTCTGGGCTCACCAAACTCAGATCAAACTGTCAAACTGTGCTGATCAAAATGAATCCAGATTCACTTCCTGCGTCGACTGTTTCAGACAGGACCGCCCAGCAGCTTTCATCCACATATGTAATCATATTCCCTGAAGCCCAAGAACAATGACGTGAGACAACGTGAGAAGGACACAAGAACAACGCAACAACAACGCAACAACAATGCAACAACAACGCAACAACGCAACAACAACGCAACAATGCAAGAACAATACAAGATCAACGCAACAACAACGTAAAAAAAACGCAACAACAATGCAAGAACAATGACGTGAGACAACGTGAGAAGTACACAAGAACAATGCAACAACAATGTAACAACAACGTAACAACAACGCAAGAGCAATACAATAATAACACGAGAACAACACAAGAACAATGACGTGAGAGAATGCAACAACATGAACTGTCATCAGTCAGCTGGTCTGATCAAACACCTGATAAAAACACATTCACTGTCATTGAGCATTTTGAACACATTTGTGTTTTTCATTGGACGGAGGTGAGACACATGATACACATGACAATGATGTCACACAGGTGAGAAAACTGTTTTTCTACCTGTAAAGACGAGAACATGTGAGGTGGTACCTGCCTGTTGAAGCCTGCTGAAGCCTCAAAGCGTCCCGACGGAGCGTCTACCTGTGGTCTACCTGTCCTCTACCTGTGGTCTACCTGTCCTCTACCTGTTCAGGTGTTTGTGCTCCGACTGTGGCAGAGAGGATCTCTGACAGCCTCCATCAAACATTCAGCAGCCGCTCAGCTCAGGTGACCACGAGCCACCACGCCTGCTCAGGTTTCACTGAGACGCTCCGATGGACACATTGTGACAGGGAGGGGAGGGGTGGTTGCTGTGGCAACCAGGTAAGTCAGGGATGGGGGGGGGGATCACAGGTGTCAGTCAGGAAAAAGAAGAAGAAATCTTTATATTTAAATATTAAAAAAACACAAAGTACTGTGTGTGTGTTGCCTTCAGGTTCTGTAGGACATAAGAGTGATGTCGTCCAGCGTCAATACAAATCAGATCGTTGACACACGTCATGCTTGCTCTTTATTTTTGTTTCATCATCAAACACACATTTTCTTATTCACAGTTCATGATGATTCGAATCAGCTGGAATAAAAGAATAAAATAAAACATTCAAATCAGGAGGGAGGATCATAAAAGTTTTGCAGGTTTGATTCCCGTCAGGTCGTCTTCTGAAGCAGCTCCTCAAAACCCTGAAGACAAAAACAAAGAGACACGTTCATCCAAACAGGACGGACAGAGGTGCATTTGATTTGTATTAAAGCGTGTCAGTGTTCATCAATACTCACAGCTGATTGGTCCAGTGGTGACAGGAAGCTGATTGGGTGAGGCAGTGGACCGAGCCCGTCGTCTGGAACAGTTCTTAAGAGGAAAACAGGAAAAAGAACGTTTACTATCAGACAATAAGAAGAACGTGAAAATAAAAAAGACTAATTAAGAACCCTGATGGGTTATTCTTTAAGTGCTACTAGAACTCCTCACAAGAACTGCAGGACCACCTTAAAAACACAGTGAGGACCCGTATGACCCACATAAGAACTTCTAGAGAACATGTTACAGAACCTGCACGATGTTCAATGGCGTAACATTTAAGAACTATGGAAGCCCCCTAAGAACCTCTAGAACCTTTTCAAGAACCTCTGGGACCCCTTATGAATCTCTTCAACCTGAATAAGATGCAATCCACTAAAGAACCCTGAACTTCATTAAGGACCCATTGGGCCCACTCTCTAGAACCTCTTTTTGGACCTGTGAAACCAGAACCTGACCCCAGGCCCTCCCTGAGGCTCCTGAACCTTCCAGCACACCCACTGACTGATCTATGCTCTGTAGAAAAGGAGGATCGGGTGTTCCAGGTGTAGACCTGAACCAGGTGCAGTAGACTCACCGGGCTGCAGGTGGCGCTGTCCCGGTTGCACATGCTGATCCTGCAGTGCAGATAAACGTCCTCATTGGTCCCGTTGAACAGGAAGAACAGCGCAGAGAAGCGAGCTCGCTGTGACAGACCGTTTTCTTCCACCTTCACCTGACGACGGTCCACTGGACACCTGGAGGAGAGAGCCAATCACAGAGCAGCTGATGTTCTGTTCCAGAGCTGTCAGAAGTCATTTTCATTAACGGTCGTTCAGCAGAACCTCAGCAGGTTCTCGTGTGTCACCTGTTCTGGATCAGGAAGCGTCTGACGGGATCAGCAGCGCTGCTGGACTTTGTGACGTAGCAGTTTTCCAGCAGGAGTGCGAAGCCGTCATTGTTCTCCACGGAGACGCCGACGTAAAGGGCGGAGCCAAACGGCAGGCTGAGCGGGCCGGCGGGGAGCGGCTCGCTGAAGTCCGACTTCCTGTACAGAGTCATGGATGCTCTGCTGGGTTCACCTGAACGCACCATGCCGACTCCACTGCTCCTGACGGGACGAGACATCATGAAACACGTTAATGATGATGTCATTCATTCATTAGAATATATTTAAAACCTTTTATTTGGCAACCCTTTAAAAAGCCCTTTGATTTAAAGTTTATTTATAGAGCACATTTCATACATGAAGACAAACTAATGAACTAAAAACATCAAAACTAGAAATTATAGAAACATTTTCAAAAGAAATTAAAAAGTATTTAAACATTGAATAAGAATTAAAACATAAAAACCTGGTAAATATACAGCTTCCTAATAAACCTTAAAAACACCTTAAACTCGTCATATTTCACATTCATGTGTTCATTAAGGGGAAAGCAGTGAAACCCTTAAACTCCACTTTATTTGTTCGTTAAGGGATTTTCAGATTGATTAAGGGGATTTGAAGGATTCTCTCCTGGTCACAGACGTGCTGCTCTGTGATTGGCTGACAGATGGATTTAAACACATCATCTCAGTGATGAGCTGACGGTGAACTCACGGCTCTCGGGATTGGGCGGTGGCGGGGAGGTTGGTGATGTCATCCAGCAGGAAGATGCAGGAGAATGGGATGGAGAGTGAGGCGTTGGTCTGAGAGGCGTACACGAACAAAACGTTGGAGTACGTGACGTGAGTCCCGTTTGTCTGGAACAGACCGACACAAAGAAATCTGTTTGGTCACATGAAGCTGACAGTACATCAGGTCTGGACCTTAAATATCAGGACGTGAACTGGGTCAGACCTGGCATGCATGCTGGGAGCTGACTTATCTCACCTCCACCACATTTCCACAGATACCCTCCCTTCTTTCCACCTGGTACCACATCGCCTCCTGGTGGTCGACCTTCTGGTGGCAGCGTGGGTCGATCAGGTGAGTGGAGGAGGCGTTCAGACCTCGTTCCTCCAGCAGCCTCTTCTGGACCATCAGACGCAGGTGGTCCTGTCCACAGATCAGCTCCGACTCAATTAAACTGAACTGAGCTGCATTGTCTTCTGCATCACAGAATACAGAAAATATTCATGTGGATGTTCATAATGATAACATTAGACTGGACTGGCTTCTGTCAGAGTGTAAATAAACTGACTCATTGTCTGAACCTCACTCTTGACCTTCTTCTCTGACACAACACTGAAATTGAACAAAGATCATCTTGTTGATAGTGCTGCAGGCTCACTGTGAACTACTGGAGGGCAGAAGTCCAAGTCTGGACCAGATTGTAAGTCTAGAGAGTCACAAAAGGTCCAAAAAGGATTCACAGAAGATTCAAGTTCTCTGGGCATGAACACAGTTGATTCTTTCATGAGATAAACCCGAGTCGGTTCCAGAGCCACCCGTACACATTTTATACATGTTACCAACTTAGCTTCTTCTCATCTTGCAGATTCTGATGGATTGTGGCTATGCCAAGATCAGAGCCTGCTGCAGAGTCCTGATGATATCCATTACAATTATTATTATGATTATTAATATTAATACTATTAGACATATTTTCAAGGAAGGTCTGAACCACATTTCATCACAATCCATCAGAGATGTTGAGATGTTTCAGTCAGGATCAAAGTGAAGAACTTATTGACAGACACTGTCATCTTTAGAGCTACATGACTCAAGGTGTCACTAACCTGAACAGATGACTCCAGCATCATCACCATGGCCACAGTTATGAGTGCCGAACCCTCGATGACGACATTCTGATAATGCAGACTCGCTGCCTGAGCAGGAAACATCATCCATCCAGATCTGTCCGGTACCTGGTCCAAAGCTGCCACCACTAGTTGCAGACTGGGCGGGGCCACATCCCACCTGTCTGCAGACCACTCTGGCGTCGTATACATCCCAGTTATCATCACACACTGTTCCCCACTGGTTGTTATAGAGGATCTCCACTCTACCAGAGCATCGTGAGTTACCATTTACCAGCCGAGCTTCAACAGCTAAACAGGAAAACAGAGTGACAGTGAACAGCTGGTCCCCACAGATACAGTTAACAAGAGGAGAACATTTCTTAGAGAAGTGCTGTGTTTGATCATTTTAAATGAAAAAAACAACAACTTTGAATTTATATTGAAGAAAGGAATTCCTTGAAGACATCTGAATTTTTTAAGGCCCCTCTTCAGCCCCTGAAGAAACTCTAGAACCTTTCTAAAGACCTGAGGGAAAGTCTAGAACCCTTTCAAAGATCAGAAGACCTGATTGACAGACACTGTCGTCTTTAGAGCTACACCGCTCGAGGTGTCACTAACCTGAACACATGACTCCAACATCTTGACCATGGTTGCAGTTATGAGCGCCGAACCCACGATGGAAACAATCTGATAACCCAGACTCACTGCCTGTGCATGAAACATCATCCATCCAGATCTGTCCGGTACCTGGTCCAAAGGTGACACCAATAGTTGCAGACTGGGTGGGGCCACATCCCAGCTGTCTGCAGACCACCTGGGCGTTGGTTAAATCCCAGCCATCATCACACACTGTTCCCCACTGGTTGTCAATGAGGATCTCCACTCTACCAGAGCATCGTGAGTTACCGTTTACCAGCCGAATTTCAGCATCTAAACAGTAAAACAGAGTGACAGTGAACAGCTGGTCCCCACAGATACAGTTAATTGACCACTTAAAGAACTTCTGGAACCTTTTAAGGACCCTACAGAAAGTTTTAGACGTGGGACAGCCTGGAGGACCTCTACATCCTCATTGAGATCCTATGTGAACCCCAATGAGACCTCTTTAACTTCTTGAGGACCCATGTAATCCCCTTGAAGTATGTCCTGAACCTCTCTGAAGGCCTGTAGGAAGCATTTAGGAAACAAAAGAACCTCTGAGTCTTGAGGATCCCTGGAATCTCTTTCAGGACCTACTTTATATAAAGAGCTGAAGGACCACTATGACCTCTTTAAGGACTTCTGTGAACCCATGAAGTATATGTCGAACTTCTTTTGAAGCTGAACTTCCTGAATGAGACTTGCAACCTTTAGAACTTCTTTAGAAACCCAATAACACCTCTACACCCTCTTTAAGAACGTGGGTAGAACCACTCTAAGGACTTTTGTCACCCCTGAGAATGCCTCGAACTAATGACCAACCATGACTCACAGAGAGCCAGTTTTACAACTTCTTTAGGACTTGTGGAACCCCCCTAAAAGACCATGGATCCTCATTGACCTGATACTCCTGCATCTTGTGTTTTCCAACCCCTACACTGGACAAGTGAAATTTGCATGTTTCATGGTCACTCACCGTGATACGTTCAGTTGATCTTTACATCGCTCACACAGGTCTCACCTTCAGTGCAGGTACTACACCTCAGTCAGAAGAACTGATTGACAGACACTGTCATCTTTAGAGCTGCACCGCTTGGGGTGTCACTAACCTGAACAGATGACTCCAGCATCATCACCATGGCCACAGTTATGATAGCCGAACCCTCGATGACGACATTCTGATAATGCAGACTCGCTGCCTGAGCAGGAAACATCATCCATCCAGATCTGTCCGGTACCTGGTCCAAAGCTGCCACCACTAGTTGCAGACTGGGCGGGGCCACATCCCACCTGTCTGCAGACCACTCTGGCGTCGTATACATCCCAGTTATCATCACACACTGTTCCCCACTGGTTGTTATAGAGGATCTCCACTCTACCAGAGCATCGTGTGTTACCGTTTACCAGCCGAGCTTCAACAGCTGAACAGGAAAACAGAGTGACCGTGAACAGCTGGTGCCCACAGATACAGTTAACAAGACAAGAATGTTTCTTAGAGAAGGGCTGTGTTTGATCATTTTAAATGAAAAAATAACTTTGAATTAATTTTTAAGAAAGGAATTCCTTGAAGACATCTGAATTTTTTAAGGCCCCTCTTCACCCCCTGAAGAAACTCTAGAACCTCTCTAAAGACCTGAGGGAAAGTCTTAGGAACCTCTAGAACCCTTTCAAAGATCAGAAGACCTGATTGACAGACACTGTCATCTTTAGAGCTACACTGCTCGAGGTGTCACTAACCTGAACACATAACTCCAACATCTTGACCATGGTTGCAGTTATGAGTGCCGAACCCTCGATGGAAACAATCCGATAACCCAGACTCACTGCCTGTGCATGAAACATCATCCATCCAGATCTGTCCGGTACCTGGTCCAAAGCTGGCACCAATAGTTGCAAATTGGGTAGGGCCACATCCCAACTGTCTGCAGACCACCTGGGTGTTGTTTAAATCCCAGCCATCATCACACACTGTTCCCCACTGGTTGTCAATGAGGATCTCCACTCTACCAGAGCATCGTGAGTTACCGTTTACCAGCCGAACTTCAGCATCTAAACAGTAAAACAGAGTGACAGTGAACAGCTGGTCCCCACAGATACAGTTAATTGACCTGTAATAGTAAATTCAATTTCTTGGTTTCAGCCACTAGAGACACCCAACCTGCCCCTTCTTAGCATAAGATACCAGGTCCTTTTGTCTTTGTAAATTGTGATGCCTAGACCCAACTTTGCACCTGAATACAAGATCTTGCAGGATACCTCAGGTGTGAAACACACCAACGGGGGGTCGGCGCCAATGCCTGCAACAGACAAAAGGGTATGGAAACATTTCCTGGAGGGGCCGACTCCTGCAGCAGACAAAGGGATGTGAAAGGGGTGTCCCTCAGGTATAAATGTTTAGGTCTCCCTATGCTCGGGGTCTTTCTTCATCTTTGACCGCTCGCGTGTTGATTGACCTTTTCTTTGCAAAGAAAATAAAAACCTTGTCGGTCGGCAGAAGTCTCTATTTCATTCTTCACCAACAGCAGAGAAAATTCCGCAACAAACCCCTTAAAGAACTTCTGGAACCTTTTAAGGACCCTAGGGAAAGTTTTAGACGTGGGACAGCCTGAAGGACCTCTCGATCCTCATTGAGATCGAGGATCCCTGGAATCTCTTTCAGGACCTACTTTATGTAAAGAGCTGAAGGACCCCAATGACCTCTTTAAGGACTTCTGAGAACCCATGAAGTATATGTTGAACTTCTTTCGGAGCTGAACTTCCTGAATGAGACTTGCAACCTGTAGAACTTCTTTAGAAACCCAAAAAAACCTCTACACCCTCTTTAAGAATGTGGGTAGAACCACTTTAAGTATATATGGCAACCCCTGAGAAAGCCTAGAACTAGTGACCAACCATGACTCACAGAGAGCCAGTTTTAGAACTTCTTTAGGACTTGTGGAACCCCCCTAAAAGACCATGGATCCTCATTGACCTGATACTCCTGCATCTTGTGTTTTCCAACCCCTACACTGGACAAGTGAAATTTGCATGTTTCATGGTCACTCACCGTTATACGTTCAGTCGATCTTTATATCGCTCACACAGGTCTCATCTTCAGTGCAGGTACTACACCTCAGTCAGAAGAACTAATTGACAGACACTGTCATCTTTAGACCTACACCGCTTGAGGTGTCACTAACCTGAACACAGGACTCCAGCATCATCACCATGGCCACAGTTATGAGTGCCGAACCCTCGATGACGACATTCTGATAATGCAGACTCGCTGCCTGAGCAGGAAACATCATCCATCCAGATCTGTCCGGTACCTGGTCCAAAGCTGCCACCACTAGTTGCAGACTGGGCGGGGCCACATCCCACCTGTCTGCAGACCACTCTGGCGTCGTATACATCCCAGTTATCATCACACACTGTTCCCCACTGATTGTTATAGAGGATCTCCACTCTACCAGAGCATCGTGTGTTACCGTTTACCAGCCGAGCTTCAACAGCTAAACAGGAAAACAGAGTGACAGTGAACAGCTGGTCCCCACAGATACAGTAAACAAGACACGAATGTTTCTTAGAGAAGGGCTGTGTTTGATTATTTTAAATGAAAAAATAACTTTGAATTTACTTTGAAGAAAGGAATTCCTTGAAGACATCTGAATTTCTAAGGCCCCTCTTCACCCCCTGAAAAAACTCTAGAAGCTTTCTAAAGACCTGAGGGAAAGTCTTAGGAACCTCTAGAACCCTTTCAAAGATCAGAGGAACTGATTGACAGACACTGTCATCTTTAGAGCTACACCGCTCGAGGTGTCACTAACCTGAACACATAACTCCAACATCTTGACCATGGTTGCAGTTATGAGCGCCGAATCCTCGATGGAAACAATCTGATAACCCAGACTCACTGCCTGTGCATGAAACATCATCCATCCAGATCTGTCCGGTACCTGGTCCAAAGGTGGCACCAATAGTTGCAGACTGGGCAGGGCCACATCCCAACTGTCTGCAGACCACCTGGGCGTTGGTTAAATCCCAGCCATCATCACACACTGTTCCCCACTGGTTGTCAATGAGGATCTCCACTCTACCAGAGCATCGTGAGTTACCGTTTACCAGCCGAACTTCAGCATCTAAACAATAAAACAGAGTGACAGTGAACAGCTGGTCCTCACAGATACAGTTAATTGACCCGTTAAAGAACTTCTGGAACCTTTTAAGGACCCTAGGGAATGTTTTAGACATGTGGGACAGCCTGGAGGACCTCTAGATCCTCATTGAGATCCTATGTGAACCCCAGTGAGACCTTTTTAACTTCTTTAGGACCCATAGAATCCCCTTGAAGTATGTCCTGAACCTCTCTGAAGGCCTGTAGGAAGCATTTAGGAAACACTAGAACCTCTGAGTCTCGAGGATCCCTGGAATCTCTTTCAGGACCTACTTTATGTAAAGAGCTGAAGGACCACAATGACCTCTTTAAGGACTTCTGAGAACCATGAAGTATTTGTCGAACTTCTTTCAGAAGCTAAACTTCCTGAATGAGCCTTGCAACCTGTAGAACTTCTTTAGAAACCCAATAACACCTCTACACCCTCTTTAAGAATGTGGGTAGAACCACTTTAAGGACGTATGGCAACCCCTGAGAAAGCCGAGAACAAGAGTGACCATCCATGACTCACAGAGAGCCAGTTTTACAACTTCTTTAGGACTTGTGGAAACCCCCTAAAAGACCATGGATCCTCATTGACCTGATACTCCTGCATCTTGTGTTTTCCAATCCCTACACTGGACAAGTGAAATTTGCATGTTTCATGGTCACTCACCGTGATACGTTCAGTTGATCTTTACATCGCTCACACAGGTCTCATCTTCAGTGCAGGTACTACACCTCAGTCAGAAGAACTGATTGACAGACACTGTCATCTTTAGAGCTACACCGCTCGAGGTGTCACTAACCTGAACAGATGACTCCAGCATCATCACCATGGCCACAGTTATGAATGCCGAACCCTCGATGACGACATTCTGATAATGCAGACTCGCTGCCTGAGCAGGAAACATCATCCATCCAGATCTGTCCGGTACCTGGTCCAAAGCTGGCACCACTAGTTGCAGACTGGGCAGGGCCACATCCCACCTGTCTGCAGACCACTCTGGCGTCGTATACATCCCAGTTATCATCACACACTGTTCCCCACTGGTTGTTATAGAGGATCTCCACTCTACCAGAGCATCGTGTGTTACCGTTTACCAGCCGAGCTTCAACAGCTAAACAGGAAAACAGAGTGACCGTGAACAGCTGGTCCCCACAGATACAGTTAACAAGACAAGAACGTTTCTTAGAGAAGGGCTGTGTTTGATCATTTTAAATGAAAAAATAACTTTGAATTTATATTGAAGGAAGGAATTCCTTGAAGACATATGAATTTTTTAAGGCCCCTCTTCACCCCCTGAAGAAACTCTAGAAGCTTTCTAAAGACCTGAGGGAAAGTCTTAGGAACCTCTAGAACCCTTTCAAAGATCAGAAGAACTGATTGACAGACACTGTCATCTTTGGAGCTACACCGCTCGAGGTGTCACTAACCTGAACATATGACTCCAGCATCTTGACCATGGTTGCAGTTATGAGTGCCGAATCCTCGATGGAAACAATCTGATAACCCAGACTCACTGCCTGTGCATGAAACATCATCCATCCAGATCTGTCCGGTACCTGGTCCAAAGGTGGCACCAATAGTTGCAAATTGGGCGGGGCCACATCCCAGTTGTCTGCAGACCACCTGGGCATTGGTTAAATTCCAGCCATCATTACACACTGTTCCCCACTGGTTGTCAATGAGGATCTCCACTCTACCAGAGCATCGTGAGTTACCGTTTACCAGCCGAACTTCAGCATCTAAACAGTAAAACAGAGTGACAGTGAACAGCTGGTGCCCACAGATACAGTTAATTGACCTCTTAAAGAACTTCTGGAACCTTTTAAGGACCCTACGGAAAGTTTTAGACGTGGGACAGCCTGGAGGACCTCTACATCCTCATTGAGATCCTATGTGAACCCCAATGAGACCTCTTTAACTTCTTTAGGACCCATGGAATCCCCTTGAAGTATGTCCTGAACCTCTCTGAAGGCCTGTAGGAAGCATTTAGGAAACATTAGAACCTCTGAGACTCGAGGATCCCTGGAATCTCTTTCAGGACCTACTTTATGTAAAGGCCTGAAGGACCACGATGACCTCTTTAAGGACTTCTGAGAACCCATGAAGTATATGTCAAACTTCTTTCAGAGCTGAACTTCCTGAATGAGCCTTGCAACCTGTAGAACTTCTTTAGAAATCCAAAAAAACCTCTACACCCTCTTTAAGAACGTGGGTAGAACCACTTTAAGGATGTATGGCAACTAGGGATGCACCGATGCATCAGCTCAACATCGGTATTGGCTGATGTTCGCCTCCTTAACTGCCATCGGCAAATAAAGATGACATTCACCAATGGCAGTGGCCGATGATTATATGTTGATTTACATGTTGCAAGAGCGCTGTGCTGAGGAGAAACCTTTCTTTTTTCCTTCTTTTTTTTTGGAGATGTAACTCCGAAACCCCACTGCACACGTCTCTGGCACGTCGCATACGCGCCGCGGTTTTAGTCCGTCCTGCACGCAACTTCCAACCCCACCGGGAGTGTTTCAGAAGCGAAGCATTTAGCCCGCCAGACTTTGTTTACTTGCTCAGATTTGGCCATTTTCTCGGTGTATGTTCTTCTAAACATGCTTCTACATGTGTAAATATGCTACATAGTTAATTAGTTTAGCTTTTGTCTGTATTTACGACTGGCAATTTGCACGGGGTATTTTATTTTGAAAATCTACTGGATTCTCTTTGCTTTTTCTGTGTCTGGCTTCCGCCCACTCGAGGTACTCTGTGTAGATTGACGTGTGCTGCTCCGTCAAGCATCAAAAATAGAACAGGCGTGTATTCAGCACGTAGCCGTGCGTAGAGACGTTTCTGGGACGCTTCTGAAAGTAAAAGAAGATGGCTGTTGTGTGGCAATATTTTACAATCTCAGAGAAAGATCCACATTATGCAGTGTGCAATACATGTAATAAAGAAAAAACATCTGCATCGCCATCGGCCAAGTTGTTATTTTAAACATCAGTATCGGTATCGGCCCAGAATTTCACAATCAGTGCATCCCTAATGGCAACCCCTGAGAAAGCCTAGAACAAGAGTGACCAACCATGACTCACAGAGAGCCAGTTTTACAACTTCTTTAGGACTTGTGGAACCTCCCTAAAAGACCATGGATCCTCATTGACCTGATACTCCTGCATCTTGTGTTTTCCAACCCCTACACTGGACAAGTGAAATTTGCATGTTTCATGGTCACTCACCGTGATACGTTCAGTCGATCTTTTTATCGCTCACACAGGTCTCACCTTCAGTGCAGGTGCTACACCTCAGTCAGAAGAACTGATTGACAGACACTGTCATCTTTAGAGCTACACCGCTTGAGGTGTCACTAACCTGAACAGATGACTCCAGCATCATCACCATGGCCACAGTTATGAGTGCCGAACCCTCGATGACGACATTCTGATAATGCAGACTCGCTGCCTGAGCAGGAAACATCATCCATCCAGATCTGTCCGGTACCTGGTCCAAAGCTGCCACCACTAGTTGCAGACTGGGCGGGGCCACATCCCACCTGTCTGCAGACCACTCTGGCGTCGTATACATCCCAGTTATCATCACACACTGTTCCCCACTGGTTGTTATAGAGGATCTCCACTCTACCAGAGCATCGTGTGTTACCGTTTACCAGCCGAGCTTCAACAGCTAAACAGGAAAACAGAGTGACAGTGAACAGCTGGTCCCCACAGATACAGTAAACAAGACAAGAACATTTCTTAGAGAAGGGCTGTGTTTGATTATTTTAAATAAAAAAAACAAATTTGAATTTATTTTGAAGAAAGGAATTCCTTGAAGACATCTGAATTTCTAAGGCCCCTCTTCACCCCCTGAAGAAACTCTAGAAGCTTTCTAAAGACCTGAGAGAAAGTCTTAGGAACCTCTAGAACCCTTTCAAAAATCAGAAGAACTGATTGACAGACACTGTCATCTTTAGAGCTACACCACTCGAGGTGTCACTAACCTGAACACATGACTCCAACATCTTGACCATGGTTGCAGTTATGAGCGCCGAATCCTCGATGGAAACAATCTGATAACCCAGACTCACTGCCTGTGCATGAAACATCATCCATCCAGATCTGTCTGGTACCTGGTCCAAAGGTGACACCAATAGTTGCAGACTGGGCAGGGCCACATCCCAGCTGTCTGCAGACCACCTGGGTGCTGGTTAAATCCCAGCCATCATCACACACTGTTCCCCACTGGTTGTCAATGAGGATCTCCACTCTACCAGAGCATCGTGAGTTACCGTTAACCAGCTGAACTTCAGCATCTAAACAGTGAAACAGAGTGACAGTGAACAGCTGGTCCCCACAGATACAGTTAATTGACCCCTTAAAGAACTTCTGGAACCTTTTAAGGACCCTAGGGAAGGTTTTAGACATGTGGGACAGTCTGGAGGACCTCTACATCCTCATTGAGATCCTATGTGAACCCCAATGAGACCTCTTTAACTTCTTTAGGACCCATGGAATCCCCTTGAAGTATGTCCTGAACCTCTCTGAAGGCCTGTAGGAAGCATTTAGGAAACACTAGAACCTCTGAGTCTCGAGGATCCCTGGAATCTCTTTCAGGACCTACTTTATGTAAAGAGCTGAAGGACCACGATGACCTCTTTAAGGATTTCTGAGAACCCATGAAGTATATGTCGAACTTCTTTTGGAGCTGAACTTCCTGAATGAGACTTGCAACCTGTAGAACTTCTTTAGAAACCCAAAAAAACCTCTACACCCTCTTTAAGAATGTGGGTAGAACCACTTTAAGTATATATGGCAACCCCTGAGAAAGCCTAGAACTAGTGACCAACCATGACTCACAGAGAGCCAGTTTTACAACTTCTTTAGGACTTGTGGAACCCCCCTAAAAGACCATGAATCCTCATTGACCTGATACTCCTGCATCTTGTGTTTTCCAACCCCTACACTGGACAAGTGAAATTTGCATGTTTCATGGTCACTCACCGTGATACGTTCAGTCGATCTTTTTATCGCTCACACAGGTCTCACCTTCATTGCAGGTGCTACACCTCAGTCAGAAGAACTGATTGACAGACACTGTCATCTTTAGAGCTACACCGCTTGAGGTGTCACTAACCTGAACAGATGACTCCAGCATCATCACCATGGCCACAGTTATGAGTGCCGAACCCTCGATGACGACATTCTGATAATGCAGACTCGCTGCCTGAGCAGGAAACATCATCCATCCAGATCTGTCCGGTACCTGGTCCAAAGCTGCCACCACTAGTTGCAGACTGGGTGGGGCCACATCCCACCTGTCTGCAGACCACTCTGGCGTCGTATACATCCCAGTTATCATCACACACTGTTCCCCACTGGTTGTTATAGAGGATCTCCACTCTACCAGAGCATCGTGTGTTACCGTTTACCAGCCGAGCTTCAACAGCTAAACAGGAAAACAGAGTGACAGTGAACAGCTGGTGCCCACAGATACAGTTAACAAGACAAGAATGTTTCTTAGAGAAGGGCTGTGTTTGATTATTTTAAATGAAAAAACAACTTTGAATTAATTTTGAAGAAAGGAATTCCTTGAAGACATCTGAATTTCTAAGGCCCCTCTTCAGCCCCTGAAGCAACTCTAGAAGCTTTCTAAAGACCTAAGGGAAAGTCTTAGGAACCTTTAGAACCCTTTCAAAGATCAGAAGACCTGATTGACAGACACTGTCATCTTTAGAGCTACACCGCTCAAGGTGTCACTAACCTGAACATATGACTCCAACATCTTGACCATGGTTGCAGTTATGAGCGCCGAATCCTCGATGGAAACAATCTGATAACCCAGACTCACTGCCTGTGCATGAAACATCATCCATCCAGATCTGTCCGGTACCTGGTCCAAAGGTGGCACCATTAGTTGCAGACTGGGCAGGGCCACATCCCAGCTGTCTGCAGACCACCTGGGCATTGGTTAAATCCCAGCCATCATCACACACTGTTCCCCACTGGTTGTCAATGAGGATCTCCACTCTACCAGAGCATCGTGAGTTACCGTTTACCAGCCGAACTTCAGCATCTAAACAGTAAAACAGAGTGACAGTGAACAGCTGGTCCCCACAGATACAGTTAATTGACCACTTAAAGAAGTTCTGGAACCTTTTAAGGACCCTAGGGAAAGTTTTAGACATGTGGGACAGTCTGGAGGACCTCTACATCCTCATTGAGATCCTATGTGAACCCCAATGAGACCTCTTTAACTTCTTTAGGACCCATGGAATCCCCTTGAAGTATGTCCTGAACCTCTCTGAAGGCCTGTAGGAAGCATTTAGGAAACACTAGAACCTCTGAGTCTCGAGGATCCCTGGAATCTCTTTCAGGACCTACTTTATGTAAAGAGCTGAAGGACCACTACGACCTCTTTAAGGACTTCTGAGAAACATGACTTTCATTCATCTGTTTACAGCCTAATTTAATTGCACACAGTCCTTTATTCCCATTTGTAGTTCTTTCTCATATTTTTTATAAAACATTTTTATTTCTACAGTCACTTTCTACTTTTTATATTGTTTTTGTATAGATGTTTAGCATGGGTTAAGTTCTTAACACAGATATATATTTATATTCTATGCAAATCTATCTATCTGAGACTTAAAACCTGTAGAACTTCTTTAGAAACCCAAAACACCTCTACACCCTCTTTAAGAATGTGGGTAGAACCACTTTAAGGACGTATGGCAACCCCTGAGAATGCCTAGAACAAGAGTGACCAACCATGACTCACAGAGAGCCAGTTTTACAACTTCTTTAGGACTTGTGGAACCCCCCTAAAAGACCATGGATCCTCATTGACTTGACACTCCTGCATCTTGTGTTTTCCAACCCCTACACTGGACAAGTGAAATTTGCATGTTTCATGGTCACTCACCGTGATACGTTCAGTTGATCTTTACATCGCTCACACAGGTCTCACCTTCAGTGCAGGTACTACACCTCAGTCAGAAGAACTGATTGACAGACACAGTTATCTTTAGAGCTACACCGCTCGAGGTGTCACTAACCTGAACAGATGACTCCAGCATCATCACCATGGCCACAGTTATGAATGCCGAACCCTCGATGACGACATTCTGATAATGCAGACTCGCTGCCTGAGCAGGAAACATCATCCATCCAGATCTGTCCGGTACCTGGTCCAAAGCTGGCACCACTAGTTGCAGACTGGGCGGGGCCACATCCCAGCTGTCTGCAGACCACTCTAGCGTCGTATACATCCCAGTTATCATCACATACTGTTCCCCACTGGTTGTTATAGAGGATCTCCACTCTACCAGAGCATCGTGAGTTACCGTTTACCAGCCGAACTTCAGCATCTAAACAGTAAAACAGAGTGACAGTGAACAGCTGGTCCCCACAGATACAGTTAACAAGACAAGAATGTTTCTTAGAAATGGGGTGTATTGACTCCTTGAAGAACCTCTAGAACCTTTTTAAGGACCCTAGGGAAAGCCTGGAGAACTATATACACTTTGAGCACATGTGTGAACCCCTATGGGACCTTTATAACTCCTCTAGGACCCATAGAATCATCTTGAAGGGCATCTAGAACCTCTCTGCGGACCTGTGAGAGCCACTTAAATACTTGAACTTCTCATTCTCAAGGACTGTACATAATGCCCTGAAGGACCACTACGACCTCTTTAAGGACTTGTTACCACTTTACAGCTCAATTACATTTGATTACACATCTCTCTCTCTCTGTTTCCGTTGACTTGTTCTGTATACGTGACATCTATTGCACGTCTGTCCGTCCTGGGAGAGGGATCCCTCCTCTGTGGCTCTTCCTGAGGTTTCTTCCACTTTTTTCCCTGTTAAAAGGGTTTTTTGTGGGCAAGTTTTTCCTCACTCGAACCGAGGGTCTAAGGACAGAGGGTGTCACTCGCTGTACAGATTGTGAAGCCCTCCGAGGCAAAATGCGTTTTGCGACTTTGGGCTATACAAATAAAATTTGATTTGATTACAAATAAACATATACTCAGTGATCTAAGTACTCCAACACATTCGTTTGTGGCGAGTTACCCAACACTGCTCATGAAGAGATCAATGAAAAGTTGCCTCATGCAAAGATAAAAAACTTAAGATACTTAGATAAAACTTAGATAATACGTAAGTGTTCCCAGGGGGTACATTTAAATGACTCAATGTAAATCTAAATTTAAGGTAGGAAACTGGAAAGTTTTCTTTTGCAGAGATAAATTTAAAACTCTTCCTGGTGAGAGAACTGTTCTCATTAGCTAAAACAGCTGCTGTTTAGTCTGTCGTTTGAAACGTTGACAGTTCTGCGTGTTTCCAGTTTAACATATATAACAGCTTCTGAAAACTAACCATTTAAAGAGAGAGGAAGCAGTGTCATTGCACCTGTGGACTCACCTGTGGTCTGAGCTGAGCTGGCTGCCATGAGCAGACCGATGAACCAGTGGAACATTTTGATTCACCAAACTGTTACAGATAGAAGTGATCAATGAGCACTGGTGGTGAAAACAACAGGTTTACATTCACCTGGTTAATATTCTATCAGTGCCACCTGTTGCCACACTAACAAAAAATCTAAGGAGTGTTAGCTGCTATGAGACTGAAGGACAGCTGAAGGACATCCAACAGTAAAACAGATCTCATGATGTCCTGACACAGGAATGGAAACTCGTTTTATTTTTTTTTTATTTACATTATAATTATTCACTGTGTCCAGTTTATTAGGTACACCAACTTGTGTAATTATTAATTATTATTAAGTAATGCAGCTAAATCGAACAAATCAACATCAAACATCAAAGTTCAGTTTGTTGAATCCTCACTGATCTCAACAGGGTGGACAAAATATTAGAAACACCTTTTATCAAAACATCGTCCAAACAAACTGTTACTGTTACTGCACCTCATTATTATATAGATAGATAGAGAAGAGAATTAAAACATGTTACCTTTATCACAGCTCTCAGTGTTTTCTTCTTCAGGATCACAAACTTCAAACTTCAGTGTCTCAGGACTGATGATGGATTTGAACTGCAGGTTAGTTATTAGTATTGATTGTTGTTGTAAAGCCATAAATTAAAAGTATGTACAGCTGTGAGGGGGAGAAAGGGTGTTTTGAGGATTCTTACAGCTGCTTCTCAAACTGCTTTTAATGTTTGACTTTTTGTCTTTTGTGTTTTCAGAGTGTTGTTTTCATGATTTTTACCCTGACAACTATCTCTGAGTATTTAGAAAAGTATTCTCATATATATATATGTATATATATATATAAGAATTTATATATATATGTGTGTGTGTGTGTGTGTAGTATGACCTCTTTAGAAGCTTTAATCAGAAGCTGCTGGTATGTGCGATAAGGATGGCTTGTTTTATTGGGAACAAAGGTTTGGTCTATAGTGGGTCTAAAATCAGACTGCAGCAGTGAGATCAGCATGTTTCAGGACAATGTGAGCGCTCAGTGTTTAAATATAGTTTATCGACATGAAATGAATACTTCAGAGGAAATATTCATTTCAGGACTGCTGCAGTTTGACGTCTCATCAGCTTCACTGTTCAGGAAATACAGAAACATATATACTTTTAAATGAAATATAATAAAAGCACACACATAGACACACAAAACACATAAACATACAGACACACAGATGACACAGCTAGGAAACATACTGCCAGTATTAAATGTTCCTGTGCCACCAGATAACATTCAGCCAGTCTGTTTTCAGGTCGGCCTTGACCAGATTAGGGAGTCGAGCACACACACACACACACCATACACACTGATGGAAAACACACAGACAGTACTACGTTCGCGTGATGTTCAGAACACTGACTACCTGATTATAAGAAAGTACAGGATGGTTGGGTCCAGATCTGGTGATTTGACTATGTAACAGTGACGTAAGGATGGTTATAAAAGGGTGTGAAGATGTGAAGTAAAGGGTCGTTCGGATTCGCAAGCAGCTGTCTCCGTGTTGTTTCATTAAGTTTTGGGGAATTTTATCCACAACACACTGATCACAAACTACAGATCTAAAATAAAGATGAACTGTATGTTTGTTCAGTCATTAAAGTTTCTACGTCATCAGAAATGAGCCGTGATACAAAACAAACGTCTGCAGATCATCACAGCGATGGTACAACTTCAGTTTGTCATAATTAAAAGATAACATGTCTAATTTAGTGTTTTATGCTTTAAAATCTTTAAAATCTGACACATGTGAACTTTATGCACTGTAAAACTGAGAATTTAATCATTTAAAGACCAATATCCAGAAGTGATGTCACAGTGTACTGACACACCCCGGAGTACACGTCTACATCACTGCAGTGAGGCGAGAAGTTGAACCAGCAGGGGGTTCGAGGAAATTTCTTCAAGAAGGTTGAATCTTGGGAAACTGGAGATGGCTGTAGATCTGTGAAGACGATTCATCCAAGAAGAGTATTTATCCTGAGCAGGATCAGGTCAGTCTGGCCTGAAGAAGCTTCACAGAATCACAGATCACAGAAGCTTCACAGAAGTCCAGCTGACCCAAATTGAACCTTCTTAGAGAAAGATGGGCTGGATGACTGAGAACTTCAGTCTAAATGTGTGAACCTGACTGTATAAATCAATCTGCACAAATCTCATTTTTTAAGATATAATTTGCATTTAATGGAAACAAAACGTACGAACACAGAACAGAGTTAGTGCGATCTTTAAATCAGAACGTGTCGTACAGATACAGCTTCATCAGTCACAAACAAACCCGCTCCCAAAACACAAAATACAAAATCAGATTTATAAAAACATGATTTCAAAAGCGTGTAGTCCACCCGCCCAGCGCTGCTACAGGATACATGTCAGATATGCTAATGAGGACGGAGGATCGACCAATCATGAGGCTGTGAAGGGTCACACAGGCATCTGCAGCTGTGAGTACTCGTCCTGCCCCTCCTTCTCCTCCAGGTGAGGCTCGGCATCGTCAGCATCCAGCTGCAGGACACAGGTGAGAGGGTTGTTGTCATGGTAACAAAACAGACATGAAGTCATCCGTTCATATTTCATGATTATTATATGCAAGTCTCCATGAAACAGGAAGTAGAGTTAAAAGTGGGTTTTGTTAGCTGAAGATGTCATGATGACGTCATAATGATGTCACGATGACGTCATAATGTGTCAGGATGACATCATCGTGAAGGAGCTGTGACTCACACTCTGCAGCTCTCTCCAGGTGAAGAGGCGGGGCAGCAGCAGCATCCTCACCGGGATGGTCAGCAGCAGCATGAAGGGGAACGCCAGCGCCGCTGCTGTCGCCATGACGACCCACAGGAGAGACAGACAGGTCAGCTGGACGAGAGTGAACAGGTGCATCCTTAAGGTGCGTACCTGTGAGAGAGCAGAGACAGAGAGAGACAGGTGAGACAGGTGAGACAGAAACAGGTAGGTTGATGGTTCATATGCACAGCTATAGGTCACATCCCATTTTGTAGAAAACTGTATGTGTCACGAGTCAGTACCAACAATTCACAAGTCAACATCAACAATTCACGAGTCAACATCAACAATTCACGAGTCAACATCAACAATTCACGAGTCAACATCAACAATTCACGAGTCAGTACCAACAATTCACGAGTCAACATCAACAATTCACAAGTCAGTACCAACAATTCACGAGTCAACATCAACAATTCACGAGTCAACACCAACAATTCACGAGTCAACACCAACAATTCACGAGTCAGTACCAACAATTCACGAGTCAACATCAACAATTCACGAGTCAGTACCAACAATTCACGAGTCAACATCAACAATTCACAAGTCAGTACCAACAATTCACGAGTCAACATCAACAATTCACGAGTCAACACCAACAATTCACGAGTCAACATCAACAATTCACGAGTCAGTACCAACAATTCACGAGTCAGTACCAACAATTCACGAGTCAACATCAACAATTCACGAGTCAACACCAACAATTCACGAGTCAGTACCAACAATTCACGAGTCAACATCAACAATTCACGAGTCAGCATCAACAATTCACGAGTCACTACCAAAAATTCACGAGTCAACATCAACAATTCACGAGTCAACATCAACAATTCACGAGTCAGTACCAACAATTCACAAGTCAACATCAACAATTCAGTCCATCAACATTCACAAGTCAGCATCAACAATTCACAAGTCAACATCAACAATTCACAGTCAACATCAACAATTCACGAGTCAACATCAACAATTCACGAGTCAGTACCAACAATTCACGAGTAATCATCAACAATTCACAAGTCAGTACCAACAATTCACATCAACAATTCACGAGTCAACATCAACAATTCAACATCAGTCAACACCAACAATTCACGAGTCAACACCAACAATTCACGAGTCAGTACCAACAATTCACGAGTCAACATCAACAATTCACGAGTCAACACCAACAATTCACGAGTCAACACCAACAATTCACGAGTCAACACCAACAATTCACGAGTCAGTACCAACAATTCACGAGTCAACATCAACAATTCACGAGTCAACACCAACAATTCACGAGTCAGTACCAACAATTCACGAGTCAACATCAACAATTCACGAGTCAGCATCAACAATTCACGAGTCACTACCAAAAATTCACGAGTCAACATCAACAATTCACGAGTCAACATCAACAATTCACAAGTCAGTACCAACAATTCACAAGTCAACATCAACAATTCACGAGTCAGCATCAACAATTCACAAGTCAACATCAACAATTCACGAGTCAACATCAACAATTCACGAGTCAGTACCAACAATTCACGAGTAATCATCAACAATTCACAAGTCAGTACCAACAATTCACGAGTCAACATCAACAATTCACGAGTCAACACCAACAATTCACGAGTCAACACCAACAATTCACGAGTCAACACCAACAATTCACGAGTCAGTACCAACAATTCACGAGTCAACATCAACAATTCACGAGTCAACACCAACAATTCACGAGTCAACACCAACAATTCACGAGTCAGTACCAACAATTCACGAGTCAACATCAACAATTCACGAGTCAACACCAACAATTCACGAGTCAGTACCAACAATTCACGAGTCAACATCAACAATTCACGAGTCAGCATCAACAATTCACGAGTCACTACCAAAAATTCACGAGTCAACATCAACAATTCACGAGTCAACATCAACAATTCACGAGTCAGTACCAACAATTCACAAGTCAACATCAACAATTCACGAGTCAGCATCAACAATTCACAAGTCAACATCAACAATTCACAAGTCAACATCAACAATTCACGAGTCAACATCAACAATTCACGAGTCAGTACCAACAATTCACGAGTCAACATCAACAATTCACAAGTCAGTACCAACAATTCACGAGTCAACATCAACAATTCACGAGTCAACACCAACAATTCACGAGTCAACACCAACAATTCACGAGTCAGTACCAACAATTCACGAGTCAACATCAACAATTCACAAGTCAGTACCAACAATTCACGAGTCAACATCAACAATTCACGAGTCAACATCAACAATTCACGAGTCAACACCAACAATTCACGAGTCAGTACCAACAATTCACAAGTCAGATCAACATTCAGTACCAAAATTCAAAGTAACATAACAATTCACAAGTCAACATCAACAATTCACGAAGTCAACATCAACAATTCACAAGTCAACATCAACAATTCACGAGTCAGTACCAACAATTCACGAGTCAACATCAACAATTCACGAGTCAGCATCAACAATTCACGAGTCACTACCAAAAATTCACGAGTCAACATCAACAATTCACGAGTCAACATCAATAATTCACGAATCAGTACCAACAATTCACAAGTCAACATCAACAATTCACGAGTCAGCATCAACAATTCACAAGTCAACATCAACAATTCACAAGTCAGTACCAACAATTCACAAGTCAACATCAACAATTCACGAGTCAACACCAACAATTCACGAGTCAACATCAACAATTCACGAGTCAACATCAACAATTCACGAGTCAGCATCAACAATTCACGAGTAATCATCAACAATTCACGAGTCAACATCAACAATTCACGAGTCAGTACCAACAATTCACGAGTCAACATCAACAATTCACAAGTCAACATCAACAATTCACAAGTCAGCATCAACAATTCACAAGTCAACATCAACAATTCACAAGTCAACATCAACAATTCACGAGTCAGTACCAACAATTCACAAGTCAGCATCAACAATTCACAAGTCAACATCAACAATTCACAAGTCAACATCAACAATTCACAAGTCAACATCAACAATTCATGAGTCAGCATCAACAATTCACAAGTCAACATCAACAATTCACGAGTCAGCATCAACAATTCACGTTAAGTCCAAGTTCCAAGTGAAGACAGATAAGTCCCAGGTTAAGATTCAAACAAACAAGTCTCTGCAGGTTCGATGCTCAGACCAGAAGTCTGGTGGTAGCTTGTTGCCATCACTGTGTCTGTGAGTGAGTGGAAAAAGTCTTCTAAAGGCTTTGGATAAAAGTGTTTTGTAAATGTGGCCATTTACCGTCCAACAAGTCAAATCAAAACAAGTCTTCATTGTGTGTCGGCTGGTCTGTACTACCAAACACAGCTTTCCTTCTGCTGCGTGCACCCTGGTTGGTCAGTAGTACAGTACAGTCCAAGTAAAGAAGTGAAAGTCAAGCTAGTGTCCACATCAAAACCTCTGGTAGTGGGGTGTCGTTTAGCTCAGTCGGTAGAGCATCTGCCCCATGTACAAATGCTCAGTCCTTGCCACGGCGGCCCAGGGTTCGAATCCGACCTGTGGCTCTTTCCTGCATGTCATTCCCCATCTCTCTCTCTCTCTCTCTGTCTCTCTCCCCACATTCCTGTCACTCTTCAGCTGTCTCTGTCAAATAAAGCTAAAAAAAAAGGCCAAAAAAATATCTTAAAAAAAAAAAAAGACCTCTGGTAGTGACTGACCTTGCGAACATAGTTGTGGTCGGGGTGGTACTTTGGGGGCATCAGCAGCAGGATGAGTCGCTCGGTGAGCTGGATCCCATTCAGTGACATCACACCCATGTAGAGAAAGATCCCAAACAGAACCGCCAGAGGGATCTGACGCAGAACCTCCCCGATCACGATGGACAGACCTGACAGGGGGGACCAGATCAGATCAGAATAAGTAGTAAACACAGTAAAAACAGCAGTAATGGTTAGAGGAGTCCTCTACAGTCGTACCCACTAAAACAGCCACCAGGAAGCCGGTCACCCTCTGCTCCTTGACTTCCTGGATGCGGGGCTTGTCTCCAGGGGCGACGGCTTTGCTCATGACAGTGAGGGCATTGGTGTGGGTGACGGAGCGAACTGTGGCAGCTGATAACCAGGGCAAACCAAACAATGCAGAAACTCCACCCACCACCACGATGATGAGGAGGTCCAGGTGAAAACCAGTTCCCTTCACCAGCATCCTCTCCTTCTTACTGACAATCAGCCTGACGGACAGACGCAGGAGAAATGATTCGTTTTGGTGATTTTAGATCAGAACACAGAACAAAGATGGAGACAAGAGGAAAGTGTTGTACGCTGTGATCTGGGACTCCATGAAGATCAGGATGAAGACAAGGATGGCCGGCAGGATGCTGGCGGCCATCATCCAAACAGGAAACTCCCCGTCCGACCCCAGAGGAGAAATCAGCCAACCACGCTTCTCTGGGCTGGACACTGAAAATCCACTGGGCACGTTCAGTTTCTGTCAACAGGAAGACGAGAATTGAAATGTCTGACCCTGTCGTGGTGTGTTGCACCAACACAGGATTCACTTCATGAAATGTGCTCCGGGCTCACCTGGGTGTAGGTGTCCTCCACGCTGTAGTCCACCAGCACCATGATGAGGATAGCGATGGGGACTCCAAAGTCTCCGATGATCCTACGTAGCTGAAACATACAGAACACCTTGATCAGTGATTTGGACTCTCCCCAAAGGTGAGATATATATCCATGAGGTGGACTGAGCACTCATGGGAGCTGCTGAAACACCTGTACCTGTGCATGTACTTAAATTATACCTCACCTGTATGTGTACTTATACCTGTATCTGATAATCTGTACCCATACCTGTTTACATGTCTGTACCTCCAAATGTATCTATACTTGTGTCTGTACCTGTACCTGCAGCTTCTCACACCTGTATGTGCTAGCACCTGTACTTATATGTACTGACCCTGCCGGGGAAGAAGGAGCTGTTCTTGAACTTGCGCAGGTAAAAAGCGATGAAATATGTTCCCGCCATGAGTACAAATGACAGCAGGGCCGTGTTTGGTTCTCCAACAACCTTCCCAGGATTCCCGGCAGCTGTGGTGTGGTTACAAGCAGATGGAGATACCGTGTTGTTTCCATGGTAACAGTTTTGGAGAGGATGCTCCTGAAAGATCTGGAAAAGACACAAAACGTTTGGTTGGTTAGTGAATCTGAAACCTCCTGCTTTGTAGAGAACTGTGGAACAACAATGAACAATCCAAAACTTGTCTTAAGACGACTACCTGCTCGTTGTTGACCTGTGACCTCACCTTGACTAGTTTGGCGAAGGTCTCGTAGATGAAAATGAGGGAGATGAGGAAGGAGAAGATCTCCTGAGTGAAACGGGAGACAAAGCGAACCAGGATGCTTCCCTCGAAGGCCACAGTGAGGAGAACGATGAGCACCAGCCAGAAACCGATCCACACCCGGCCTGTCAGGTACTCGATCTCATTGTCTTTACAAAACTACACATAAACACACACCAGGTACGTTTCAGGGGACAGGTAACAGAAGTGTAAGTGATGCAGGGATGTTTTATAAAGATAGATAGAATATCATCTTCATATTAGCTTTAGTTTGACAAAGTTCCTCAAAGACAGAAACAAAACTCTAGAAGTCTCAGTTGGGCTGACGATTTTGTGAATTTTGAGTAAACTGACGTCTAATAAAACATATTCAGCATTGCCTTTAAAACTACAGAAACAAGGTTCACTTTGTGTTTACAAAGCTTTCAACTCAGGATGCAGAGATCCAAATTTTTCTTTCTCAAAAATTCAGATACCTGAACTTACCTCAGGACCATCACCAGGACTGAATATCTTTGTGAACCTCACTGTTCACTTACTGAACCGAGATGGGATTTTCACGTAATGTAACGTGAGATATGATGATGGCCTGACTTAAGGAGAACATTCACATCCATCACCAGCCCATCTTTGAACAGAGACCTTTGAATATCACCTGATATTACAGGAGACCAAGGAGGCCACAAGGTGTGATTGAAAACTTTGGAAACAGTACGTGGACCTTGTGTTGAGGTTTTTGTTGTTTTCTGAGCCTGAACCTTCAGATACTTATTGTCTGATCAAAGAAAGCAAACACATAGCAAACATAAGAGGACCCATGATAGACCCCTGAGGCACTCCACAGTGTCCGTGGTTATAGACGTTGTGATGTGGAATGGATACAGGTGTGTAGATTTTCTGTCAGGTGAGCTCACGGTGTAGAAGGCCTCTTCAAACACCAGCAGCGGTCCAGAGAAGCCGATCACCAGCAGAGGCTGAGCACCAAGCACACTGAACACTATGCCCTGCATTGCTGTGGCCACTATCAGCTCCGACACGCCGATCAGACCTTCAGTTTTCTCACCTGCATCACAGGAAAGAGAACAAACAAACCTTCACAGCTAAAGATCTTTGAAAACCAAGTTTTAAGAATCGTCTCTGTCCAGACTCACCCAGAAGTCCACCAAAGGTGATGGCAGGTGACAGTGCGGCGAAGTAGATGAAGATGATGGCGGCCATGCACTGAGGATTCAGAGCATCCCGAAGATCACTGAGGTACTGAGGGTAGCGCCGAGTCACGTCTTTGATTAGACCTCCAAAAAGACGGCCTGTACGCCTCAGAGGCTCGTCACCGGGTTTGGAGGGAACGAGGGAATCTGGAAGATTAAAGACATATTTCACAAGACATCATGAGGACTGGACACGCTGTCTCTGACATCTGCAAGATGGCAGCTTCAATGAGCTCCTGCCAAAAGCTTTGAGCTCTTATTCTACTTTTATCCTGATTTAAAGTCAGTTACATGTTGTCTGAAGAGAACGACATGAAGGAAAAGCCAGCATCTCCGCAGAAGAAGTTACACTGCTAATTCAGAAACTCACAGAGTCTCAGAGACTGAGACTGAGATGATAGACAAAATACCTGAAAAACTGATAGAAGGGCTTGTAAAGTCCTCATGAAACAGGAAGCAGAATGCTCTTTACTGTCACTTATCTATCAAACATGCTGCAGAATATACTGAAACACTGTTGACATGAGAACTGTCCGACCTTCGTCCTGCTGAATGCTGGTCTGTTTCTCCTGCAGCTTGCCGTTCTGCTCCTCCTCCCTCTTTCGGAGCATTTCTCGTTGGAAGCGAGCGACCGAGTGGAGCAGCTCGTCACCTCCAACCTCCGAGGGAGGAAGGACAACGCTGCAGTCCAAAAAACGGTTGATGGCCGCCAGCAGGTCCTGGCGATCATCGGCCTGGTACGCCGCCTCGTGGAAGTTCTGAAGTAGCAGACAGAGGAAATGATCAGAGGGTTCACAGCAGCTTCAGGACTCTGAGTCTGTATTTGGACAGCGTTAGCTCACCTTGTCCGACATGAGTGTGGAGATGGAGCGTCCAATCTGGTGGTAGTCGATGTTGGCGGTAGGTGGGCCAAGCAGGAGGAAGAGGAACCTTACGGGGACGGGAACCTCCAGGACGGACTCCAACAGGACGGCCTCCCGCAGCCGCACAAACGCCATGGAGGGCTGGTCCAGGAAGCCCACGCTGCCTGCAGACACGCAGAGGGATGCACTTAACCCACAGAACCTGCTCCACAGGTACGTGATGATGCGTACGTGATGATGCGTACCCACGAGGACGACGGTGGCCTCGGCTCTCTCCGGGATCTTCTCCATCAGCTTCACCTCATGTTTGGATCTGGAGTGGCAGAGGGGCGGGGCTTCTTTCTGAACACACATCACATGACAGAGTTGATCATTCGCTCTGACGCTCACAGCCTTTCTTACAAACGTCTACGCTGATGACACCGCGCTGTCCTGACACTGAGTTTATATCTCAGACTGCACGACCTGGAGCTCTGAACATTAACCTTTGTGAGGCGGCTGGTTAATGTTCAGGTCTCCAGGTCGGACTCGCCCACAGAGCTGCTGGTTAAGGGGAGTTCATGTAACTCTTATTCAGTATTTAACGAGTTCACCACATGTGGGACAAATTGATGGAAACATCTTTTAAGGTGTCATTCAGAGATAACGCGTCACTTCCTCCTTAACTTCACTGTTCACTGTGGTGATGTCATGTGATGTCAATCTACAGGAGGAAGCAGGCGTCATCACAGACAGGAAGTAGACTAATGTGGTTGAAGCAGCTGATTGGCTGTTGTTTTTTTACCTTGCTCTTGTCTCCGTCAGCCTCTCTGTGATTGGTCACATTGACAGAGGGCTCTGATTGGCCGCTGTGTTTGTCCATCAGGGCGGCCATGTTGGCTGCTGAGATGTTCTTATTGAACAAACTGTGATCTTTCTCATCACTGGGATGACTGGTGGAACACACACACACACATTAACACACACTTATATTTATATACACATATATTTATGAAAACAGACAGACAGGCAGACAGACAGGTGTGTTGTGGACTTGAACCTGTGTCTGAGCAGCAGAGCTTTCAGGACGTTGGCTCGGTCTTCAGCTTTGATCTGGTCTGAGATCACCATCTGCTCCACCACCTGCTGAGCGATCCCCGGCAGAGTCCTCTGTTTCAGATCCAGGAGCACCGCCCCTAAAACACAACGCCATGACATCACACACTGACATCACAACAAACCATGACATCACACACTGACATCACAACAAATCATGACATCACACACTGACATCACAACAAACCATGACATCACACACTGACATCACAACAGAGACTATCACAGGTTATCACAGTTCAAGGATTGATTCCATGTTATTTAAATAAATATAAAAACCATGAAAAAGATATAATCCAACATTTTGTGATATTAAACTATAATTTGAGGTCAAACCACAAATTAAATCTCCAAAACCTTATTTTGTATTTTTTAAGGGGTTTTACCACAAAACTTCTTAATTCTGACTTAATAATAAAAATATTCAGTTTCTATTCATTTGTCCAAAAACCTCTTAAATATCTGAACACTGAATAAGAAGTTATAAAGTTCTTAAACTTCAGGAGTTTTTAAGGGATCAGTTTTAATGTAGTTTTACTGTAGTTTACTGTAGTTTAATGTAGTTTACTGTAGTTTAATGTTGTTTAATGTAGTTTACTGTAGTTTAATGTTGTTTAATGTAGTTTACTGTAGTTTAAGGGTTATTTTGAGATACAGTTTAAATGTGGTGATGTGCAGTGTCAGTGTGTTGCCACAGGGGGCAGCACCGTGGGAAATGGTTTTTCGGAGTTCGAGCAGCGAGCGGAAGGACAGCGACGGGATGTGAGGCCTCCCCCAGCGCTCCGTCTCCTCCTCCACCTCCTCCTCAAACTTGATCCATCGAGCCGTCTCCCTCCACTGGAGCTCCTGGTTCCTGTCGATCACCAGCTCGTTCAGCTCCACAAACACCTGACCACACACACACACACACACACACACACACACACACACAATATTTAGTTTTAATTATGTTTCATATTTAAATGATGTTATTGTACACGTGGACACGAGCCACGGCCGTCTTTACTGCTCATAGAAACCAACAGTCGCGACATGCCTGGTTACCAAGGCTTAACATTTATTCAATGGACGCTATTACAGCACACGTAAAGATGAATGTTAACCATGAATCTCCAGGTGGAGGTGTGTCCCGTTAACGTGCCGACAGATTTACAACACCACAGAGTGACATCTGAAGAGTTTCACCATCAGATGAAATTCATAAAACAGGTCATTCAGTTAGTTTATCTGTTCCTGAGCTTTCAGCCGCTCATCAAAAAACATGTAAGTGGACCTCAACAACAAATCTTCAAGGTTATCCAAACAAAATCAGTTAAACCGGGCTGAACCGGGCTGAGCTGGACTGAGCACAGAAATGATGTCATAAGTCAACAAAAAAAAAATCTGTTTTTTAAACTAAATGAAGACAGACAAAAGTAAACTAACACAGACTAACCCAGACTAACACAGACTAACACAGACTAACCCGGACTAACCCAGACTAACACAGACTAACACAGACTAACACAGACTGTACCTTGCTTTGTCGACTCTTCAGGTCCAAACCGACCATCCTGAATACCAAAACAAACTGAACCGAGACAGAGGCTGTCCTCTGAGTTTACCTCCCTCTACCTGTCTGACTCTACCTGTCTGCCTCTACCTGTCTGACGCTCTCATTACTCTCAGAGTCCAGTTTGTCACCCCTTCACAATACCACCTGGATTAACCTGCTCAGACTCGCGGCTCATCTTTCGTCCCCTGTCAGTCTCATTTTGGACATTTCTATTGTTTTCTTGTTGTCTTACAACAATCGTCCAGGCCGTGTCCTCCGGTTCACACCACACCTGAACCCGGCAGCTGATGAACCTGCCCACCTGAAGTCTGTCAAATCTAAATCATCTGTCAGCTTCAAACAACATGAAGTCAGAACTAATCAGAACCTCACAGGAGGAAACTTGTCTTTTCAAATCTACACCTGTGGCGGCTGACATGTGGGCGGAGCTTGAAGCAGCAGTTTGAACTGTGAGCTGAGTTATAAACATAAAATAATGAGGATGAATCGTTGGCCCCACCCTCTGACCTCATGAGGTGTGCGGTCCGGTTGGAGGTGTGACTGTGTCCGGCTGCTGATCTGATCTTTTGTGACGTGGACGATTGGTCCTCTGGAGCTCCGCCTCACCAGGTGACGTCGAACTGCTGGAACGTCGTCCAATCTGTGACCTGCGGGGGTGGGGCATGAGTGTGGGGGGTCAGAGCAGAGAGGTCAGAGGTTAAAACCCGGTTCGTCTTCTGACCTCCCTGTGTGTCACTCTACATGATGAAGGTTCAGGACCGTGAGTCCACGTCCAGACTCTGGTCTCTGGTTTGGACCGAGCCTGGTTCAGATTTATTCACACTTCTTACACACAGTTTGTACACTTTATTTTGTGTCTTTGCATTATAATAATGAATTATTCAAAAACACGGCAGCTCGGTGGAGCAGCGGTTCACAGTCTCACACCTCACAGCAAGAAGGTTCTGTGTGAGTTTGCATGTTCTGTCTTACACACACACACACACACACACACACACACACACACACTCTGTGGTCTCATGGGAACTTTCTGCCTCTAACAGGATTTCAGGCTCGATTGAACTTCAGTGACGATTCAGTGGCTCGAAACAAGATGTAAACTCTGAATTATCCAATCAACTCTCTCTCTCTCTCTCTCTCTCACACACACACACACACACACACACACACAGGTGTGTCACTGCAGTAATCTGCAGTTTCAGGTTTCTGTAAAAAATTTGATTTTCTCTGTAACACAATCTTTTTCATCATTTCTTCTTTTCTGGGAAATAATTAACAAACGACCAATCACATTCCAGCAGTGAGAGTCAGCTGACCTGCGCCCTCTACCTGCCGTCACTGTGATCCAGTGAAAAATAACCGTGAATGAAGCTTCATGAACAAAGTGGAAAATACTGAATAACACTCAGTTTGAACCATGACATGTCAAACGTCTTAAATGGTTATGACAGTGTTATGTCAGGGTGAAGTGAAGTCAAGTCAAGTCAAGTCAAGTCAAGTCAAGTTGTTAAGTTAAGTTAAATTAAGTTAAATTAAATTAAATTAAGTCAAGTCCAGTCAAATCAAGTTGTTAAGTTAAATTAAATTAAGTTAAGTTAAATTAAGTCAAGTCAAGTCAAGTCAAGTTCTTAAGTTAAATTAAATTAAAGTTAAGTCAAGTCAAGTTGTTAAGTTAAGTCAAGTCAAGATAAGTTAAGTTAAGTTAAGTTAAGTTAAATTAAGTCAAGTCAAGTTGTTAAATTAAGTCAAGTCAAATCAAGTTGTTAAGTTAAGTTAAGTTAAATTAAGTCAAGTCAAGTTGTTAAGTTAAATTAAATTAAGTTAAGTTAAATTAAGTCAAGTCAAGTCAAGTTGTTAAGTTAAGTCAAGTCAAGACAAGTTAAGTTAAGTTAAGTTAAATTAAGTCAAGTCAAGTTGTTAAATTAACTTAAGTTAAATTAAGTTAAATTAAATAAAATTAAGTCAAGTCAAGTCAAGTTGTTAAGTTAAGTTAAGTCAAGTCAAGTCAAGTCAAGATAAGTTAAGTTAAGTTAAGTTAAGTTAAATTACATTAAATTAAGTTAAGTTAAGTTAAGTTAAATTACATTAAATTAAGTTAAGTCAAGTCAAGTTAAGTTGTTAAGTTAAATTGAGTTAAGTTAAATTAAGTCAAGTCAAGTCAAGTTAAGTTGTTAAGTTAAGTTAAATTGAGTTAAGTTAAGTTAAATGAAGTCAAGTCAAGTCAAGTTAAGCTAAGTTAAGTTAAGCTAATTTAAGCTAAGTTAAGCTAAGTTAAGTTAAGTTAGGTTAACTGAAAGTTGTTTTGTCTAAGTTAAAGATTTTTAACCTTTTAGAGTCAGCCTCACCTCCTCGTCTGCAGACACAGCTTTGCCGGTTAACTCAAAGTACAATGAGAGTAGAAACAGGTGAATACTCACTGAGATCAGCCGGCAGTCTGTCAAACAACAAACGGTTCAATTATTGGATTAGAAGCAGAGCTGAGACCGACAGAGTCCTCCACAACCAGAACCAGAACCCGAACCACACACACACACACACACACACACACACACACACACAGTTACAATAGATAGAGGCCGTGGGCTCGGCGTGTAGGATGACAGCATTGTGTTCAGGTCACATGACGACCATCAGGATGTGACAGAAAGCTCTTTCATGTTGGAGAAAACATCACATCATGTTGCCGTCAAAGTGTGCGGCTGTGTGCCTTTCACCCAGTGCCCCAGTGCATGCTGGGAGAAGCTCCAAGGTCACATGTCCATCAGTCTGCAGTGTCTGTGAGCTACATGCTAACATGCTAATGTTTAGCAGGTACAATGTTCACCATCTTAGCATGCTAACATTAGCTTAGTTTTTAGAATTAAAAATAAAAAAGTGTGAAGAGTTCAATGTTCAGCATCAGCTTCACGACATGACACGACCCTGCAGGCCATCGTTGCATAAAGTCCATAAAGTTTAAGCTGTCATCGTTACAGTGATATCTGTGATTTTATTTTGGCGGGTTTCCCCCTGGTTTCCTGTCAGGGACTCAGGGGCTCTCTCTGCCCAGACAGAGGCTGTTTTCTGGGGGACAGTTCACTCAGAGTCTGCATGGAGCAGAACTCATGTTTGTTCTTGTAGAGGGAATATATATTCATATATTTATATATTTATATATTAATATATTTATATAATGGGATGTCTGCCTGCCTGCCTGCCTGCCTGTCTGTCTGTCTGCCTGCCTGCCTGACCTGTCTGTCTGTCTGTCTGTATCTGTCTGCCTGCCTGTCTGTCTCTGTCTGTCTGTCTGTCTGCCTGTCTGTCTGTCTGTCTGTCTCTGTCTGTCTGCCTGTCTGTCTCTGTCTGTCTGTCTGTCTGCCTGTCTGTCTGTCTGTCTATCTGCCTGTCTGCCTGTCTGCCTGTCTGTCTGTATCTGTCTGTCTGTCTGCCTGTCTGTCTGTATCTGTCTGTCTGTCTGCCTGTCTGTCTGTCTGTCTGTAGCTGTCTATCTGTCTGTCTGTATCTGCATCTGTCTGTCTGTCTGTCTGTATCTGCCTGTCTGTCTGCCTTGCCTGTCTGTAGCTGTCTATCTGTCTGTCTGTATCTGCATCTGTCTGTCTGTCTGTCTGTATCTGCCTGTCTGTCTGCCTTGCCTGTCTGTAGCTGTCTATCTGTCTGTCTGTATCTGCATCTGTCTGTCTGTCTGTCTGTATCTGTCTTCTGTCTGCCTGCCTGTCTGTCTGTCTGTATCTGTCTTCTGTCTGCCTGCCTGTATCTGTCTGTCTGCCTGCCTGCCTGTCTGTCTGTATCTGTCTGTCTGTATCTGTCTTCTGTCTGCCTGTCTATCTGTCTGTCTGTATCTGCATCTGTCTGCCTGTCTGTCTGTCTTACTGACTCTTGATGCCGTCCAGGTCCACAGACATCAGCGTTTCAGCCTCGTCAGCGTCGTCCGTGGCAACACTCGTCGTGATGCGACCAGGTGAGAGGCCGTTGTGATTGGTCGAGGCAGTGGGTGGGTCTCTGTGAAGGGGAGGAGTTACACGTTAGGTGGAGATGTTGTCGAGGAGGTCGAGGACAGGATCTGTATCAGGTGAGTTCTCACCTGGCGGGCGTGGTTCGTCCGTCCTCGTCATCGTTCTGACTGTAGGACTCTTCCTCGCCCTCCTCTTCCTCCTGGTCTTCTTCTATAGTAGCTGCAGCGTTAGAGGCAGAGCCCCGCCTCTCCTTCCTCCCGTCGTTGCTCCTCTTCCTCCTGCTGTCGGCGGGTGGTTTGGACAGAGGATGATGGACGTGCAGAGAAAAGTGACGGTGATCTGCAGGAGGACACAAAAAGACCCTGTGACCTCCTCAAAGACCACCTGTCTGTACCTGTCTGTCTGTCTGTCTGTCTGTACCTGTCTGTCTGTACCTGTCTGTACCTGTCTGTACCTGTCTTAAACTTCTCAGCAGCCTTCAAAATTCAGGAACCTCAGCGTAGACTTGTTGTACCTCCTCCCATCTACCACCCAGACAAGAACCCCTAAATACTCCTGAAAGGCCCTAAAACCACTGTCAGAACCTTCAGAACATGGAGCTGCTTGAACTCCTCAAATATCCCTTGAACCTGTTTAAAGAACCTGAAACCTCCTCCTGCTGGGAACCTTCTTATAAACTGCTGATACTCTAGAGCACCTACAGTGCCTGAAGTGGAACCTCCTCAAGAACATCTGAAACTTTCCCTAACCTCCAGAACACTTTCAAAACCTCCTAGAACCTCCTAGAACCCTGTAATGGATCCCTAGAACTCATCGGCCATTTACAGAAACCTAGGAGAGCCTTCAGAAACCTCAAAACAGTGGAACGTCAACATCCTTACAACCCTACTGAAAGAATAAGAAGAACAATTGCCAAAGTTGGACATCCTCAAAAACCTTTGGATGTTAATCTCTAGAACATTTAAAAGTCTCCAAAAGGCAGTGATCAGGAACATCAGGACCTTCAGCAACCTTCAGAGCATCCTCAAAATGAAAGAAACATGTTGAACCTGCTCAAGGACTCCTGACTCATGACAGTCCCATGAAACCCTTCAAGGACCCCTGAAACCTCCTGAAACACCCTGGAATCACTGCCAGAACTTGCACCCTCTCCAGACCCCTAAAGCTTCTAAAGAGAGAAACTCATGAACCTCCAGAACATTTGAACCAACGAGAACCTTTAAAAACTCCAAAAGATGCTTGTTCTTGTTCAACTTGTTCTCTCACCAGGATTGCATGAGCTTTGTCAAGAACCAATGCAAGTGCCTAAAGGGTACCTGGCACCTCCTCAATAACTCCTGTGACATTTGCATAGACCACAGAACCTCCTCAAAACTCTGTAATGGACCCTTAGACCCGAGGAACATCCACAGCAACCTCAGCCTTCTGAAGATGGTGAAAACCTCATGAAGACATGTTGAACCTTCTCAAGGACCCCCCAGACCCCAACACAAGACTTCTTAGACCACCTTAAGAACCCCTGAAACCAGGTGTTGGTGTTTCACCTTCAAAGTCCTGCTCATCATAGACTCTGTGTTTCTCTGGTGGACTGCGAGCTGTGGGACAGAGGATCTGCTGAAAACCCTGAACATCAAAGGCCTTGTTCAGGTCCTCCTCTTCATCGTCACTATGGCAACGTGGAGGAAGCGGAGACAGAGACTGGAGGAGAGAAGAGAAGTGATGAAGTCTGTGATGTCACTGCACCTTCACAGAATCAGTTTCTGTTGGGTTCAGGTGGACTCGTTCACACCTGCTGAGATCACGGTGTGAAGCAGACCACCTCAGGTGTGTTTAAAGTCCCCACAAACCCCACACTCGCTTCAGTTCCTGAACGCTTCATGTATGATAATAATGAATGCGTTGACTCACGGCGGACAGATTGACGGCGCCTCCAGGACCCACAGAGCTCTGATGATGGCTCATGGCTCGGTCAGAGGTCAGAGGTCAGAGGTCAGAGGTTCAGTGAGTTCAGGCAGCAGAACCTGCAGGAAGAAACAAATCCTCAGTGTCATCAGAGCCTGAGCTCCCATTGGTTAACGCCATCAGACCCTCCTATTGGTTAACGCCATCAGACCCTGAGCTCCCATTGGTTAACGCCATCAGACCCTCCTATTGGTTAACGCCATCAGACCCTGAGCTCCCATTGATTAACGCCATCAGACCCTCCTATTGGTTAACGCCATCAGACCCTGAGCTCCCATTGATTAACGCCATCAGACCCTGAGCTCCTATTGGTTAACGCCATCAGACCCTGAGCTCCTATTGGTTAACGCCATCAGACCCTGAGCTCCTATTGGTTAATGCCATCAGACCCTGAGCTTCTATTGGTTAACGCCATCAGACCCTGAGCTCGTATTGGTTAACGCCATCAGACCCTGAGCTCCCACTGGTTAACGTTGTGAACCTGAAGGTGTAAAATGTGAATTCACTGAGTTTAAAGTGACAAAGTTGAATAATGTGATCAGACTGAAGAGATCAGAGAGTGAGTCAGCACATCTGAGAGAGAGAGACAGGTGAGTCATCACATCAGGTGTGACAGAATAAAACAAAGCTCAACTCTCTGTGATTTACAGAGTTTCCTGATGGACAGTGAAGTAAACTGTAGCTGCTGTTAGCTAATGTTAGCTCAGTTTGTTAGCCGGGCTGTGAGCTCAGAGCACCGGGGGAGTGTTAATGTTTGTACCACAGAAGAAGAAGAAGAAGAAGAGGAAGTTTACAGGCCCGGGCCGCTGATGGGGAGCAGAGCCAGTGTCATGCCAGAACCGGAGCTGGACAAGCGGGCAACGTGACCGGGCTCAGCAGCAACATTGTACAGAACTTGCTTGATGTTTGGCTGTTAGCAAAGTTGTCGATGCGCTAGTTTTTGATCATAAGTAATGTAATCAGAACAAATACTCGAGTACAGCTGTAGTCATGGTTACCACAGTGGGATTACACACTGGTTTAAACTGGTTCAAAGGGCTTGATGGATAAAGTTTTGTCTCATGTTTGTTCTTCAGACTTCACGTCAGAGAATGACCTCCATCCTGTAAACACATTCAAATAAATCTGAGAGGAACGAACAGCTGATCTGAGTCCTGCTGTCAATGACAGTGTGTGTGTGTGTGTGTGTGTGTGTGTGCATGTGTGTGTGAAACAGGAAGAGAGTTGGAGCCTACCTCAGCGTCCTCGCAGCACTGAAAGAGAGAAATTACAATGCAAAGACTGAAACCAACAGAGAACAGAGAGGGGAGGATGGGGGAGAGAGAGGGAGAGAGAGGGAGGGAGAGAGAGAGGGAGGGAGAGAGAGAGAGAGGGAGAGAGAGAGAGAGGAGAGAGAGAGCGAGAGAGGGAGAGAGAGAGGGAGGGAGAGAGAGAGAGAGAGAGAGAGAGAGGGAGGGAGAGGGAGAGAGAGAGGGAGAGAGAGAGAGAGAGGAGGTTAGGAGAAAGGAGGGATGAAGAGAGGAGAGAGGAAGCAGACAGAGAATGAAAGGTCCAACTCTCTGTATAGAAACCTGATCAGCCGAAGATCACCATGGCAACCAAACTATCAGTCAAGGTTAGTCCCGCCCCCTGGCTGTCCACACACACACAGCCTGTTGGTTTGGTCTGATGATGTCACTGATCTCCTGCATCATCACTCACCTGACTGCATCATCATGCCACACACGGCCTGCTAACCATTGATGTAGAGTTAGTTAGCATTCTGCTAACACGAGCTAACGTTAACCCATTACTGGTATAAACCAGTTTAAACCAGTTTGTAATCCCACTGTGGTAACCATGACTACAGCTGTACTCCAGTATTTGTTCTGATTACATTACTTCTGATCAAAAACTAGCGTGTTAACAACTTTGCTAACAGCCAAACATCAACAAGGTCACCAACAGCAGACATAGCAGCCAGCTAATATTACTGACTAGTCCAACAGCAGTCAGCCCAGCTCGGCGTCTGTCTTTCAGCCTTTTATTTCACCAAGCTCTCACCAGCCACTAAAAGTCAGTCCCAGATTTACTCTTGTCCGGCGGCTTCTTGCTCGCTCACTCTCTCCTTTTCTCTTCTTAGCTTCCTCCGTCAACGTCCTCTTCACTCTCTTCTCCTCTGCCATTATGTACATAGAGGCTGCTGAGCCCGGTTACATTGCCCGCTTGCCTAGCTCCTGTTCTGGCACGACACCGGCTTCACTCCCGGCCTGTAAACCTCCTCTTCCTCCCAGTGGTCCAAAACGCCTGTGGTACAAAGACTAACACTCAAACTGAGCTAACATGAGCTAACAGCAGCTACAGTTTACTTCACTGTCCATCAGGAAACTCTGTAAATCACAGAGTTTGAGCTGCATGTACAGGTGTGTGTGTGTGTGTGTGTATGTGTGTGTGTGGAGTATATGTTAGGTTGTAAACCGGCCAATCAGAGAAGACCTCTGACCTGTGTGTGTTCATACCTGGTCTGTGTGTCGAGTCGAGCAGAAACACAGAAACACTGCAGCTGCTTTTATACCACAACCTTAGTGTGTGTGTGTGTGTGTGTGTGTGTGTGTGTGTGTGTGTGTGTTCACACAACATTAATTATCTGAACTTCACCTGAATCTGTGTTTACATGTAATTATGTTTAACTGTGTTCTCATGACATCACTACACCTCCTCCTCTCCTCCTCTGCCTCCTTTTCTCCTTCTCTACCTCCTCCTCTCCTTCTCTGCCTCCTTTTCTCCTCTCCTCCTCCTCTCCTTCTCTGCCTCCTCCTCTCCTTCTCTGCCTCCTCCTCTCCTTCTCTGCCTCCTTTTCTCCTTCTCTCCTCCTTCTCTACCTCCTCCTCTCCTTCTCTATCTTCTCCTCCCCTTCTCTACCTCCTCCTCTGCCTCCTTTTCTCCTTCTCTGCCTCCTCCTCTCCTTCCTTTTTTCCCTCTCTGCCTCCTTTTCTCCTTCTCTGCCTCCTTCTCTATCTTCTCCTCTCCTTCTCTCCCTCCTCCTCTGCCCCCCCCCTTCCCAGGGTGCTCTTTGTCTCGTTGATCCCGTGTTTGTTTGTTGTCACTTCCTGTTTGTGTCTGCTCGTTGTTTACTGTCAGCACTGTGCTTTTATTCTGAAATGTCCAGTAAACACGACAGGAAGTTCACCTGCGTCATGCTCTGTGGGAACCTCAGACACACACAGACACACACACAGACACACACACAGACACACACAGACACACACACACAGACACACACACACAGACACACACACAGACACACACACAGACACACACACAACACACACACACACAACACACACACACACACACACACAGACACACACACACACACACAGACACACACACACAGACACACACACACACACACACAGACACACACACACAGACACACACACACACACACACACAGACACACACACAGACACACACACACACAGACACACACTGTCCGTCAGCCTGTTCTGGATCGAGTCGCTCCATCAGAACCAGGACAAGAACCACCACACACTCTTGAACTGGTGACACACACATTTATTTCAGGAGAAACACACAACAGAAACCAGGACCTGGACCTGGACCTGGACCTGGATTTCATGGGGAGTCCTGATAAGTTGCTGGAGTAGTCATCCATCACTTCTGCGTCTCCTCCTTGGCCTCCTTGTTCCTCCTCTTCTTCACCTCCTTCAGTCCCTCGTGGATCTTGTCCACGGCCTCCTGGTCTCCGGCCTGTCGAGCCAGGTTCAGAGCCTCCTGGTAGAATCTCACCGAGTCCTCCAGCCGGCCTAGTGGACCAGAACATAAGACCAGATCAGAACCACAAACAGGGTCTCTGCTGCCCCCCCCCATGACATTTGACCTCTCCTGACCTTTGTGCAGCAGGATGCCGGCCAGGTTTCCCAACAACACGTGCTGGTCCGGGTGTCCGGCAGAGCGGCTCAGATCCACGGCCTGCTGGACCAGAACCAGAGCGTCATCATGGCGGCCCTGCAGATCCAAGATGGTGGCCAGGTCGCTCATCAGGACCAGAGTCTGATACGAGACAAGAAGTCCTACTCAGTCCAGACCTGAGGTACGTCCAACAGCACAACATTTACTAATGTCTCCAGGATCTCCAGGATCTCCAGTTGACCTACCTGTGGGTGTGTGTCTCCCTGCTCCTGGCGGCAGATGTTCAGGGCGTTCTGGTAGTCCTGTCCAGCCTGGGTCAGGTGTAGCTTTGACGCTCTATATCGAGCCCGCGAGTCCAAACACAGGCCGAGCAGGAGGTGGGTCTCCTTCCTCAGAACCTCCTGCTCCTCTAAAGACAACAACCTGACCGTCAGTCTGAACCTGAACGTCACACTGACCAGAACCAAGACAACTCTCCGCCAACCTCCATGAGCTGGTACCTGTCTGCTCCTCTGCAGGGACCTCCTTCTGTTTCTCCAGTTTGGCCTCCAGAGACTCCGTACAGAACCTGAAACCGTGCTCCGCAAGCTCCACCCTCAAACACACACACACACACACACACACACACGCAGAGACACACACGTGCACACACACACACACACACACACACACACACACACACACACCGTCATGCCTCTCACAGGAAGCTGAGCTCAGAGGTCAGAGGTCGGTCAGGTGGGTCTGGTTCTTACTTGTTCTGTTCGGCGTAGATGGTGGCGAGTTTCAGAGACATCTCGATGACGGCGTTGTCGTCCTGGAAACAGACAGGAAGTCAGTGAGGACGGGTCACCTGAGTCACCTGAGCCTGGACCAGAACTCACCTGTGGTGTTCCTCCTGACAGTAGGAAGCTCATCGCTGCTTTGAAGAGTTTTTCTGCCTGAAACCACGAAGAAGAGAAACATCGTTACCACGACGATGATGAAGGCTGCACACTGAGTTGCGATTGGTTGGTACTCACATGGTCCAGCCGACCTTCCACGTAGGCCAGATTCGCCATCTGAGGACACAAGAGGTCAAAGGTCACAGCTGCAGAGGTCGCAGAGGTCACAGAGGTCAGAGGTCACAGAGGTCAGGTGTTACCAGGCTGTAGGTGTAGATGATGGCCTGCTGGTTTTGGGTCTGATGAGCGATGATGACGGCCTGATGCAGAAACTGTGAGGCGTCCTGAAGCTGACCACGATACACACTGAGCTGAGGAGACACGTGAGAATACTGAGACTACTGCAGGACTACAGCACAGGTACAGGACTACAGGACAGGACTACAAGACAGGTAGAGGACTACAGGTCAGGACTACAGGACAGGACTACAAGACAGGTACAGGACTACAGGACAGGACTACAAGACAGGATTACAAGACAGGTAGAGGACTACAGGTCAGGACTACAGGACAGGACTACAAGACAGGTACAGGACTACAGGACAGGACTACAAGACAGGTACAGGACTACAGGACAGGACTACAAGACAGGTACAGGACTACAGGACATGACTACAAGACAGGTACAGGACTACAGGACAGGTACAGAACAGGTAGAGGTTCTGGTTCTGGTACCTTGGCCTTCTTCAGCAGCAGGATCATCTCGTCCTCTTTCTTCTGAGCTTCATCTCGCTGATCTTCATCAGAGCTGCTGAACAGAGAGAACGCTGCACACACACACACACACACGCACACGCACGCACACACACACACACACACACGCACACAGATAAATCAGCATGTGGGGTGAACACTCACACTAAACCAAACACACCTTAAAGGATGGAACGTACCCACTGCCACCCACAGCACTGCTCCTCCTGCTCCTCCTGCTCCTCCTGCTCCTCCTGCTCCTCCTCTCTGTGTGTTCTGGAGGTCTCCATTGATGGACTTAAGTCTGGTCACTTTTACCCAGCATGCCGAGCGCCTCCTCTGATCCCACTGTCTGATGGTTCAAACAGAAACAGGAAGAAACTGATGACATCATAAACCTGTCTGTCTGCCTGTCTCTGTGGACAGAGCAGACAGAGCCTGTCTCACCCACTGATTGTAGTCATGATCAGCTGTTTAAATCCTCTGACTAAGGAAAGGAGCTTCACTGCTTCCTTTCCTATCTCCTTCAGAGGAAACAGTTCAGTTTTATTTATATAAATCAGACAGACAGACAGACAGACAGACAGGTCCCGTACACGTCATATTCAGTCCAAATGTGTGTACCTGTCTCTCTCTCTCCGTACCTGTCTGTCTCTGTCGCGCCGTTCCCGGTGCCGTCACGTGACCCTGTGACGTAGACAGTGGGTCCAGGTGTGATTCTGGTGTCGATTCGTGCTGAACACCTGAACCTGCTCAGACAGAGGACGGCGCGGCGCACAGAGGAGGCCGCCATCTTTAATGTTGACATGACGAGCGGAAGTCACGAAGGCTGCCTTCAAAATAAAAGCAGCGGAAGTAACGTCAGAACTAAGTTTACTTTGATGATCGAGACACGTGACTGATTAAAACCCTGATTTAATGAACAAACAGTTAATTGATTCATGACGACACACAGAACCACAGCCTGGACCACACACAGAACACAGCCTGGACCACACACAGAACACAGCCTGGACCACACACAGAACCACAAACTGGACCACACACAGACCACAGCCTGGACCACACACAGAACACAGACTGGACCACAGACAGGTTGTTGTTTCTAATCAAACTGTTTTAATGTTTCAGTTCATAAAAACAATCAGCAGCTTCCTGTTTCATCATGTTAGTGTTTGTTCTTCTTGATGAGGTCATGACGAGGTCATGATGAGGTCATAGATCAGAGGCGGGAAGACGATTCATCATCATCTGTAAAAAAAAACAAACAGACTGTTCACATGGTTCTGTTAGCATTAGCAGCTCCTGTTAGCCGTGATGTCAGAGGAGTTCTGCAGGTTCTGGTTCTGGTTCTGGTGGATTTCTGGACATTTGTTCTGGATGACATCATAGATGATGACATGATCAGTGTGACATCACTTCTCAGAAGTGACTTAGATCTGTCTCTCTGCTGCAGCGCCACCTGCTGACAAACTACAATAACTTCCAATCGTGGTGACACACCTGCATGCACCTCTGCGTTTAACCCCCCCCCCCCCGGCGTCCATGCAGCGGCTCAGTTGGTGGGCTGGTGCTCGGTGAACCTCTTCAGGTGGTACCGCAGCACTCCTTTGGTTTTAAACGTCTTGCCACAGCTGCAGGCGTGCGGCCGCTCGCCGGTGTGGTCAAGCTGGTGGACGCGCAGCAGCGAGCTGGTGAAGAAGAACTCGCCGCAGGTGATGCAGTAGTGGCTCTTCTCTCCGGTGTGTTTGGACCGCTGGTGGCTCAGCAGCGAGCCCGACGTGATGAAGCTCTGGCCGCAGTCCCGGCAGCTGAACGGCCGCTCGCCGGTGTGGATCCTCTCGTGCGCCCTCCACGAGTTGTGGTAGGAGAAGGACTTCTCGCAGTACGAGCACTGGTACAGCTTCTCCTTGGTGTGGCTCAGCCGGTGCATCTTCAGGTAGTGAGCGATGGTAAAGCTCTTCCCACAGTCGTCGCAGATGAACGGCTTCTCGCCCACGTGGAACAGCGTGATGTGAGATCTCAGGTGGGACGACTGGGTGAACCTCTTCCCGCAGGTGGTGCAGAGGAAGGGTCGCTCTCCAGTGTGCGTCACCATGTGAGACTTGAGGTGTGGCGACTGGGTGAACCTCTTCCCGCACTCGGTGCACTTGTAGGGCTTCAGGCCGGTGTGTGTGCGGTTGTGCAGCTTCAGGCCCTGCAGGCTGGAGAAGCACTTGCCGCACTCGGTGCAGTGGTAGTCCTTCAGGTCCTCGTGGGTCCGTTGGTGGCAGCGCAGGCCGCTCAGCAGCTTGAAGCCTTTGCCGCAAATGGGACATTTATGCGGCTTCCTGTTGGAGTGGGTCACCTGGTGGAGCTTCAAGCTCTGAGGGTTGCTGAAGGTCTTCTTGCACTTCAGGCAGGGCAGCAGCTTCTGGTTCCTGTGCGACTTGCGGTGGAAGTTGAAGCCCTGGTACGACACGAACATCTTGTCGCAGACCCTGCAGTGGTAGCACTTCTCCCCCTTGTGCACCTCCAGATGATCGGTGAGCTCGTCCTGCTCACTGAAGCCGTCCCCGCAGAACCAGCACTTGAAGGGTTTGGTCCCGGAGTGAGTCCGGTGGTGCGTCTTCCAGTCCCTTTTCAGGGCAAACGTTTTGTCGCAGTACGAGCACTGGTAGGGCTCTTTGCGGTCGTGGATCTGCTGGTGGACGACGAGGCTCATCAGGGTCGGGTAGGTCTTCCCGCACTGCCAGCACTGGTTGGGTTTCTGTCCTTGATGTGTTCTCAGGTGAGCCTCCAGGTGAGACATCTTATAGAAACCTTTGTTACACTCGGAGCAGTAGACCATCTTCCTGCCCGTGTTGGTGGCGTTGTGCTGCCTCGGCCTCTGGTTCCACAGCTGAGGGTAGTCGTCTGCAGAAGAGACAGACCATCAATGACTCATGACTGACGAATATTAACAACTGACGAATATCAACGACTGACGAATATCAACGACTGACGAATATCAACGACTGACGAATATCAACGACTGACGAATATTAACAACTGACGAATATCAACGACTGACGAATATCAACGACTGACGAATATTAACGACTCATGACTATTAACGAAAACTCTGAGTTCAGTTCAGGTTTCTTACCAACAGACAGGAAGTCCCGCCCCTCCAGCCACAGCCTGCAGTCGGTCAGTTTGACGGACAGCTTCTTGAGGACGGGATACGACTGAATCTCCACGTCGCCGTCCGGCTCCAGTTTGATCCGAACCACCTCAGGTGAGTCCTGAAGACGACAATGAAGACATCAAATCAAACGTGATATCATCAAACAGGAAGTAGAGTTCATTAAACAGGAAGTCGAATTCTGCTTACTTCCTTATTTTTATGTTTTTCCAATAAAAACGGTCAGACAGGGAGGCTAACATGTAGCTAACATATAGCCACATGTAGCTAACATATAGCCACATGCAGCTAACATATAGCCACATGCAGCTAACATGTAGCCGACATGTAGCTAATATATAGCCACATGTAGCTAACATATAGCCACATGTAGCTAACATGTAGCCGACATGTAGCTAACATGTAGCTGACATGTAGCCACATGTAGCTAACATGTAGCATATGTAAGAACAGGAAAGGAGGAAGTTGATGGAGGCGTGCTGAACTGTGATTGGACCACAGAGAGAAAGGGGGCGGGGTTAATGAAGGATCAACTGACAGGAAGTGACAGATGAACTCTGATGGTGTGTACTGTGTGTACTTGTACTGCAGTACAGGCTGCTGTCAGTACACATGAACACTGAGAGGTGCTAACACGAACCGAGCCCAGCTGGACGGCACCGGACCGAACTCCATTCATAATCTTGGGGGTTTATTGTCTTTATGCGCAGACAGACATGCGCAGACGGGTCAGACGGACACCTGGAGGTTCGATCAGGTGGAGGATCCGGACTCTTTGGATCGGCTAACATCCCGTTCTCTCACACCGAACCGTGCGGCCGGGGTCCACCTGTTTGTCCTCATGCTGTGCTCAGACAATCCGAACCTGTCATGGACCTCTGCTCTGTGTTCTGCTCCTCTGAGCCCGGACAGTGTTACATCACTGGGTCACCTTGGTGTCGGTTCGGGTGTCCGCCGTGAGACGGAACCGGCTGTCTGATAACGGCTCGGTTTGTGAATGGAGTTCGGCTCAGTTAGCTTGGTTAGCTTAGCTCGGCTAACAGCTCCGGTTGGAGCGCGAGCAGCGGGTCGGTCGGTGTGTTTACCGGTGCAACAGTGTCGGTCTCCGTCCCGCCGGTCCAGCTGCTGAATGACATGGTGACGGTTCCGTTTATAAAGTGGACTGTCCGGTCCAGATCAGCTCACAGCAGCACCAACTTCTTCTTCTCCTCCTGCTGCAGCTGCAGCCACTTCCGGGGAAAAGTTCAACCTCCCAAAAAAGGAAAAGTCCGAAAAAGTCAGGAAAGGTCTGAAGAAACTTTAGTTCCGGTCGGAACCAAAGAGGCGGAACACCGGACCGACTTACACGGAACCTCTGAGTGACAACACACTGTTCAATGATGATAAACAATAATATTAAAAATACACAACCTGTCAGACCGTAAACTCCCCTTTTCCCACCATAAAAACACCCCTCAAACCCCAAATCCCCTCTTACTGTAACATCACCTGTCAGACCGTAAACTCGCCTGTTCACACTGTAACATCACCTGTCAGACCGTAAACTCGCCTGTTCACACTGTAACATCACCTGTCAGACCGTAAACTCCCCTTTTTCCCCCATAAAAAAAATGTCAGACCGTAAACTCGCCTGTTCACACTGTAACATCACCTGTCAGACCGTAAACTCGCCTGTTCACACTGTAACATCACCTGTCAGACCGTAAACTCGCCTGTTCAGACACATTAAATGTGAGCTGGTCCTTTACATGTAAACTGAACACCTGGTTTGATGGACAGGTAAATCACATGTTGCAGTACTGCTGTCCTCCAGGAGGCGGCGCTGCACCTGTGTTTGTCTCAAACAGGTGAGGATGTGAAATTCATTCATGTTCCAGCTTCAAATATTCAGAGTTCTGTTGGACTGTTAGAACCCGGTTCTGTTCAGTGTCTGCAGGATTTTAAACAATCATGAACAGGAGTCAGTCAGCCTCTCCTAACTCCTCATCATGTCTCCTTCACTCCTTTCCTCGTGAAGAGTAACCAGGACGAGTTCAGGAGGTCAACTGACTGAAACCTTCGACACACATCCTGTCGGTTCTGAACCGGTCCAAACTTTAACAGAACAAATGTTCTCACTCCAGACATTCAGGGCCAAATGAGGTGAGACGGTCTGTGACCAGAACAGAACCAGTCTGAGACGAAGTCAGAAAAGTTTATTCAAACAGTTTACGCAGAACACATCTCATTTACATAATGATCAGATCATTTACATAAAGTCAATCTAATTTACATAAAATCATCCACTGTGTCTTCATGAAGATCAACGAGCAGTTTGACCTCGTGAACAGCAACAGGACTGAAGGTCACTGGGGGGGGGGGAGACAGAGAGAGAGACAGAGACAGAGTGAGAGTCATTAATGTCGGGTTGCTCTGCTTAAATTAAGCTGGTGATTTGTTGATCATGTGACCTTGGGTCAGCTGACCTGGGATCAGATACGCTTCGGTTGGTCTTTGTCACAGCGCCCCCGCTCTGAGAACACACTGCCTGAGGGAGGGCGCTACAATTCGGCCTTTTGTTTACATCATCTCCCAGCTGACACTAACTCCGCCCACTCTGACATCACCACACAGCTGATGTCAGAGTGGGCGTGACAGGTTAAAACCTGCAATGTTGATGTGATAGGACACTCACCATCATGATGTCACAGCTTCATCTTCAGCAGGTCAGAGGGCATCCTGTCAGAGCCAATCAGAGAGCAGAGTCAGAGAGCCAATCAGAGAGCATCCACAGGTAACAGTACACCTGAGCTGTGTCCCAATTCAGGGGCTGCATCCTTCGAAGCGATGCTTCTTTTCCCTCTTTTTGGAGGATGCACTGCAACTATCCTTCGCGGCCTCCCATATCCCAAGATCCTTTGTGCGCTGCTGTTCAGACACCAAGCGGCGAGAATAGAGAATGAATAATACATTTAATAATAATAAAAGTAAGTATTGGGTTTTTATATTTAATTACTTTTACTTACTACTTATACTTTTACTAATTACTTATATTTTATTACTTTTATTATCCCTGCTTTATTTCCAGACTGTAAAACTGCAAAGTCTAGTTAAACGATTGGATTGAATAAAGAGCTACGTTTAGGATTATCACTATTATGTTATACTTCATTCTTCTGTCTTATTCTTTCTTCTGTCTGTTTTTTTTGTTTTCTGAACTGACGACTAACTGACAGGCAACGGCTACGTTACAAAGTACCAACTGACGGCAGGTGACGCAACCAGGAAATGCTTCGAAGGCTAGACCGTCTCATTTAACAACAGTTGATGCGGCCTTCGAAGGTCTCTCAGAAGGAGTCGCCTTCGAAGGCCGCGTCCTCCAAAGTATGCAGCCCCTGAATTGGGACACAGCTCTGTACATGACCCTCCTTCCTGGATCAGAAACGCTTCAGTCCGGTTTTGTCACGGCTCCGCCCCTCTGTGAACAGACTGCTGGAGGCGGGGCTTCAGTCGGCCTTTCATTTCATCACTTCCAGGCAGGAGGACAGCCTACCTACACCTACCTACCTACAAATAAGTGTTTTCATTCATTCATTGTTTATAAATGAAGTCTCATGACGACTCACATGTCTGGTTCTGACCCACTTTGTCAGTGAGACTCTCATGGTCTCAGAGCCCTGCTGCCGCTGCTGCTCGCACACCTGGACCACAGGTAGACCCAAGACCCCCAGCCAGAACCCTCCAGAGCTGGACACAGACACAAGAACACATTAATGTAGCCATACCGTCATCTTTCAAACATTCCCGCCAAACCCGGAGCTAACGTTAGCCTCCGCGTTCAGACCCCGGAGCTAACGTTAGCCTCCGCGTTCAGACCCCGGAGCTAACGTTAGCCTCCGCGTTCAGACCCCGGAGCTAACGTTAGCCTCCGCGTTCAGACCCCGGAGCTAACGTTAGCTTCCGCGTTCAGACCCCGGAGCTAACGTTAGCCTCCGCGTTCAGACCCCGGAGCTAACGTTAGCTTCCGCGTTCAGACCCCGGAGCTAACGTTAGCTTCCGCGTTCAGACCCCGGAGCTGACGTTAGCTTGTTAGCTCATCATGTGAACGGAGCTACTCACCGTGCCGTAGTAAACCTCGCAGCGGGTAGACCACTCCATGTCTTCGGCTTTCACTCAGCCTGGTGCCGCCATGCTCTCTTTATACGACCCAGCAACCAATCACAGTTCGTTATTCTTCTTCTTCGGGTGTTTTTCCCCTCTCAGTTGAATTACCGCCATCTTCTGGGCGGGAGTGTTCCCGCCTAAACAATGGAGGTGTGCAGACGGTTCGTGTTCGTGGAGTTTATTAAATGAAATAAAGCTGCGTTTAAGGTTCATATTTAATGTTAATTTTTCATGTTTACATGTGTCATAAGTCTTTTACACTTTGAGACAGTGAACCTGAGGACAGAATAACTCACACGAGCTGAGATCAGTCTGCCACAGTATCTAACAACAAGATAAAGATAAAGTTTAAATGAAATCATATTTAAAATAATTTAATAAAAAGTATATTAAACGTTTGTCACTGAAATCTAATCTGACATTTACGACGTGAAAACAGAGACCTGAAGGCAGCGCGCGGTGACCGTTATAAACGTTAACCGTCAGTTTTCTCCGGTTTGTCTCGGTGTTTTAACGAGTTCGTTAAGAAGTTATTTAACTTAGACAGACAGAAAGAAGAGGAAAGGTTAAAGATGGACGCCAAAGACCAGCGGCTGGATTCTGTCCGCTGTTTCACCGTCAACAGTCTCCGGTTGGACCCGGAGAGATGGCGGGAGTTTGTGTCGGAGGAGGAGAGCCGGGTTACCCTCAACAGCTTCTTCAACACCCAGGACTACAGTCACCTGTTCATCCATCGGGACCCGGAGGACGGACTGTCAGCCAGCCTACACTTCCCCAAACAGGTCCACACTAAAGTCATCCGGGTCTCCAAGACGGGCCGCGACGTCCTCACCAAAGAAAACACCAGAACCAGTCTAATGATCCAAGAAGAGCAGGGAGGAGATGCTGTTAGCTCCATCATCACTGTGTGTCAGGAGGTAACAGGGCCAGGGCTAACTGATGCTAACTGAAGCTAACTGAAGCTAAGGCTAATTTAAGTTAAGACTAACTGACACCAACTGATGCTAAGGCTAATCTACGCTAAGGCTAATTTAAGATAAGGCTAACTGAAGCTAACTAACTTGGACTTAGACTGCACTTTATTGATCCCTTTGGGATGACTCCCCAAAGAAAAAAAAAAAAAAAAAAAAAAAAAAAAAAAAAAATTTAATTTAAAATTTAAGATAAGGTTAACTGAAGCCAAGGCTAATTTAAGATAAGGCTAACTGACGCTAGGACTAATTTAAGATAAGACTAACTGAAGCCAAGGCTAATTTAAGATAAGGCTAACTGACACTAGGACTAATTTAAGATAAGGCTAACTGAAGCCAAGGCTAATTTAAGGTAAGGCTAACTGACGCTAGGGCTAATTTAAGATAAGGCTAACTGAAGCTAACTGATGATAAGGCTAATTTAAGTTAATGCTAACATTAAGGCTAACTGTAAGCTAGAGCTAATCTAATGTAAATTTGAAGTTAAGGCTAAAGATAAGCTATGGCTAACTAAGTTGAGGCTAACATTAACACTAGTGCTAATTTAGCTAAGTTAATGCTTGTCTCTCTCTGTCAGCTGACCTGCCCGTTGCTTAGCAACCCAGAGACCAGCAGCAGCTGGGCGGTGGGCGTGGCCGAGGAGGCTCTGAGGTCCATGGAGACGCAGAAGAATGAGGCACTGGTGATGAAGGCTCACACAGGGGGGCGCACCTTCCTGCCCCACCCTGACATCCCCCATGACGACCATCTCCATGGCAACGATGTCCACGGCAACGCTGAGGAGCGGTAAGGACAGACAGACGGCGTTGAGCTGAGGCTGAATATGATGTTTAGTTTGATGACAGACAGGCCACACCTCCACCCTCAACTCCACCTCTCTGTGACACTAACTCACTGTGATGTCACTGTGGTGTGATTGGTGCAGGTGATTGTTCTCTCTCTAACAGGAAGTTGTCAGACAGGAAGCTCCTCCACAGCTGTGACTCCACCATCATCGAGTGGGCGGGGCTTGTGTCAGACTTCCTGCAGCAGGACTCGTGTCAGTCGGTACCAGATGGCCCGAAGCCCCTCCCCTCAGAGGAGTTCAGCTTCTGGACGAGTCGACTGAAGAACCTGGTCCACATCCAGCAGCAGGTGATGAGGTCACAATGAGGTCACACACCTGTGTGACCTCGTTGTGACCTCAGTGTGTGTGTGTTCAGTTGAGCAGCAGCAGAGGTCAGCAGGTGGCGCTCCTGGTTCAGAGGGCGGACAGCGTGTACTGGTCCACTCTGAGAGACGTCCACAGAGACGTCCATGCAGGTACAGTCAGTCCGTCTGTGACATCACTGCAAACACCTGAGTCCCCGCTGACTCCGCCCCCTCTGCCCTCCTCCTGTCAGGTGTGAAGGAGGCTGAAGACGTGACCCTGACCCTGAGGCCACTGCAGGAGAAGCTGGAGCAGGTGGAGCACATGGAGTACCAGCAGGTACCTGAGCCCATCAGGAGATGACCTGACCTGGTCCTGACCCGGTCCTGACCCGGTCCTGACCCGGTCCTGACCCGGTCCTGACCAGGCCGATCAGTGTGTTTGAGCCCATCAGGCGGCTGTGCTGCGTTTAAGGTGGTCAGGTTAATTCAGTGTTCTGTCTCTGATTGGCAGCTGGGCGCCAACATGGCGGCTGTGATGGAGGCAGTCCGTCTGGTCTGGACCGGGTCTGAGTTCTACCGCAGACCCTGCAGGATGGTGGTGCTGCTGCAGAAGATCTGCAACCTGCTCGTACACACGGTACTGACACAATGTGTGTGTGTGTGTGAGACAGGTGTGTGTGTGACATCATCTAACCTGCCTTCTTCTTCTGCAGAGCAGGAAGTTCCTGCGTGGAAAGGAAGTGATGCGTGTTCTGGTGTCAGGTCCTGATCCGGTCCTGGATGATGTCAGACTGGTGATCTGGACTCTGCAGACCTTTAAAGAGGCGTACAGTCAGTGCAGGATTCTGCTGGAGAACCAGAACCAGAACCAGGTACACCACTGAGGCTCATGGGTACTGTAGTCCTGAATAATGATGACTGAAGTTAATCATGTGGTAACCATGGTAACGTGACAGGATGGAGACACAAACACCTGGGACTTCCCTTCACACCTGGTCTTCTTCCACTTGGACAACTTCCTGACACGGCTCCATAGCATCCAGGTACACACACACACACACACACACACCTACACACCAACACACGCACACACCTACACACACACACACACACACACACACACACACACACACCTACACACACACTTCCTGTCCTCTCCTCGTCCTCTTCCTGTCCTCTTCCTGTCCTCTCCTCGTCCTCTTCCTGTCCTCTCCTCGTCCTCTTCCTGTCCTCTTCTTGTCTTCTCCTTGTCCTCTCCTTGTCCCCTTCTTGTCCTCTTCCTGTCCTCTTCCTGTCCTCTCCTGGTCTTCTTCCTGTCCTCTTCTTGTCCTCTTCCTGTCCTCTCCTCGTCCTCTTCCTGTCCTCTCCTCGTCCTCTTCCTGTCCTCTTCTTGTCCTCTCCTTGTCCCCTTCTTGTCCTCTTCCTGTCCTCTTCCTGTCCTCTCCTCGTCCTCTCCTCGTCCTCTTCCTGTCCTCTTCCTGTCCTCTCCTCGTCCTCTTCCTGTCCTCTTCTTGTCCTCTCCTTGTCCTCTCCTCGTCCTCTTCCTGTCCCCTTCTTGTCCTCTCCTCGTCCTCTTCCTGTCCCCTTCTTGTCCTCTTCCTGTCCTCTCCTCGTCCTCTCCTCGTCCTCTTCCTGTCCTGTCCTCATCCTCTTCCTGTCCTCTCCTCATCCTCTTCCTGTCCTCTCCTCGTCCTCTTCTTGTCCTCTTCTTGTCCTCTCCTCGTCCTCTTCCTGTCCTCTCCTTGTCCTCTTCTTGTCCTCTCCTCGTCCTCTTCTTGTCCTCTTCTTGTCCTCTCCTTGTCCCCTTCTTGTCCTCTCCTTGTCCTCTCCTCGTCCTTTTCCTGTCCTCTCCTCGTCCTTTTCCTGTCCTCTCCTTGTCCTCTCCTCGTCCTCTTCCTGTCCTCTCCTCGTCCTCTTCTTGTCCTCTTCCTGTCCTCTCCTCGTCCACTTCCTGTCCTCTTCTTGTCCTCTCCTCGTCCTCTTCTTGTCCTCTTCCTGTCCTCTCCTCGTCCTCTTCTTGTCCTCTTCTTGTCCTCTCCTCGTCCTCTTCTTGTCCTCTCCTTGTCCTCTTTCTGTCCTCTCCTCGTCCTCTTCTTGTCCTCTCCTCGTCCTCTTCTTGTCCTCTCCTCGTCCTCTTCTTGTCCTCTCCTCGTCCTCTTCCTGTCCTCTCCTTGTCCTCTTCTTGTCCTCTCCTCGTCCTCTTCCTGTCCTCTTCCTGTCCTCTCCTGTCCTCTCCTCGTCCTCTTCCTGTCCTCTCCTCGTCCTCTTCCTGTCCTCTCCTTGTCCTCTCCTTGTCCTCCCTCTCCCCGCCTGCAGGAGGTGCTGTGTGTCAGTCTTCAGCTCCATCAGTTGGATCAGGTGGTCTTGTCCGGTGTGGACGGCAGGATGTGGACAGACGTGGTTCAGGGCGTGTATGAGGACTTCCTGTGTCATGTGACGGCTCTCTCCGACTGTAACTATGACCCCACCGACCCCGACGACCAGGTGACAGTCAGCGGATGTGTGACTTCACTTCCTGTTAGACTGAGCTGTGTGTGACTCTTCTTCTTCTTCTCAGAGCTTTGAGCTGCACCTGGATCAGTTTGTGGTTCAGGTGACAGACCTGGAGTCCCGGCTGGTGTCCGTCCTCAGCAGAGCCTTTGAGGACTGCTGCGACTCGTCCTCTGCAGCACAGGTACAGGTGTGTAAGTCCACCACAGCACAGCAGCTGCAGGGAGCATGCTCAGCTCTCATCATCTGTGTTTCAGCTGGTGAAGATGTTCAGGTTCCTCTTGGACCGTCCTCTGATCCAGAATCAGCTACATCCTCACCTGATCCGACTGGTGGAGACGGTTCTGGTGGAGCTGGATCAGACCGAGCAGCTATTGTCCAGTCAGAAAGAGAGAGCAGAAACATTCAGCAGGTTCAGTCCGACTGCTGCAGCTCGACTCTGCTGGACTCAACAGCTCCGACACAGAGCTGAAGACACTGTGAACAGCTACCAGACTGTGAAACACCTGTAAGAGCTACACACACACAATGTACACACACTGTACACACACTGTACACACACTGTACACACGGTAAACACACACTGTACACACACACACACAATGTACACACACACACTGTACACACACACGGTACACACACTGTACACACACTGTACACACACTGTACACACACACACACTGTACACACACTGTACACACACGGTACACACACACTGTACACACAATGTACACACACAATGTACACACACTGTACACACACTGTACACACACGGTACGCACACACTGTACACACACTGTACACACACGGTACGCACACACTGTACACACACTGTACACACACACACACTGTACACACATTGTACACACACTGTACACACACACTGTACACACATTGTACACACACTGTACACACAGTGAACACACACTGTACACACATTGTACACACACTGTACACACACACGGTACACACACTGTACACACACACTGTACACACACTGTACACACACACACACTGTACACACGGTACACACACACTGTACACACACACACACACTGTACACACACTGTACACACATGGTACACACACACTGTACACACAAAGTGCACACACACTGTACACATACTGTACACACATACTTTACACACACACATACTGTACACACACTGTACACATACTGTACACACACTGTACACATACTGTACACACACTGTACACACACACTGTACACATACTGTACACACACACACTGTACACACACACTGTACACACACTACACACACACTGTACACATACTGTACACACACACACTGTACACATACTGTACACACACACACTGTAACACACTACACACACACTGTACACACACACTGTACACATACTGTACACACACACTGTACACACACACTGTACACACACACTGTACACATACTGTACACACACACACACACTGTAACACACTACACACACACTGTACACATACTGTACACACACACACACTGTAACACACTACACACACACTGTACACATACTGTACACACACACTGTACACACACACTGTACACACACACACACTGTACACACACTACACACACACTGTACACACACACACTGTACACACACACTGTACACACACACTGTACACATACTGTACACACATACTGTACACATACTGTACACACACTGTACACACACACACACACTGTACACACACACACTGTACACATACTGTACACACACACACTGTACACACACTGTACACACACTGTACACACACACTGTACACACACACTGTACACACACACACTGTACACACACTACACACACACTGTACACACACACACACACACACACTGTACACACACACTGTACACACACACTGTACACACACTGTACACACACACACACACACACTGTACACATACTGTACACACACACACACTGTACACACACACTGTACACACACTGTACACACACTGTATACGTACACACACTGTACACACACACTGTACACACACTGTACACACACACTGTACACACACACTGTACACACACTGTACACACACACTGTACACACACTGTACACACAGCAGAGGTCTGCACACCTTCTGACCTGAACTGGACTGACCTGTCAGTTACACCTGGTCTGTCGGTGTGTGTGTGTGTGTGTGTTGTGTTCAGGTTTGTGTATTCAGGTGAGTCCGTGCAGGTTCAGCAGAGGTTCCAGCAGATTGTGGACCTGCTGCAGGACTTCAGAGACCAGGTGAGATCAGACTGGAGCTGTCAGCTGGACTCAGTCTGTGAATTCATCCTAGATCAACCTCTGATACAACATGAGCAACAAGGCATGCTGGGAGTTAACTGCAGACACCAGGTGAGTCAAAGTCCCTGAGACTCACCTCAAAGTCCCTGAGACTCACCACAAAGTCCCTGAGTGAGACTCACCTCAAAGACCCTGAGACTCCCTGAGACTCACCACAAAGTCCCTGAGACTCCCTGAGACTCACCACAAAGTCCCTGAGACTCACCTCAAAGTCCCTGAGACTCACCTGAGACATTATTCTGTGGTCTGTGGGAAAACAGAAACAGAACAGACAGATGAGCCACAGCACTGTGATGGTTTACCTGGAACACCTGTAACCCTTTTCAAAACCTGAGTGGAAAGATCAATGTGTGTGTGTGTGTGTGTGTGTGTCCAGGTGGAGACGGCACTCAGGGAGCTCAGGTATGTGAGCAGGGAGACAGATGTGGAGCTCCACCCCCTCACTGCCCGACTCTTCACCTGTAGAGATGACATCACACAGAGCTACCTGAGCCTGAGTCACATGGTGTCGTGCTACAACCAGGTACACAGAGTGATGTGAAGCTGACGCTTGGTGAAGGTGAAGGTCATGTGACACACTGGTTCTCCGTCAGGTGGTGAGTGACGTCCTGCAGGTGGAGCGTCCTCTGATCCAGGACCAGCTGCAGGACCTGAACCGGACTCTGTCAGAACTACAGACCAAGACCTGGACCTGTGAAGGTGACGTCACATGGCGTGTCACATGACATGTACAAAGAGGAAAGCTGAAGTTTATAGTGTAAACCACAGAAGAAGAAATGAAGAGTGTGTGTGTGTTCAGGTGTGCAGCACCTGGTGGAGCAGCACAGACACAGAGTGTTGATCTTCCACTCCACAGTGAGCGAGGCCAGAGCCAACATGGACGTCATGACACACATCATACAGGTGAGTCTGACCTCTGATCAGTGCACAGGTGAGTCTGAGCTCTGATCAGCGTACAGGTGAATCTGACCTCTGACCATCAGTGTGTTACTGCACCTGCAGGGCTGGGCGGAGCTTCACCTGCTTCAGCGCTCAGGTGACTCGCTGTTGGAAGGCGGAGCTACAGAGCAGAGCTACAGACGAATCAGAGAGGACGGACAGCAGCTGCTCAGGTTAACACAGGTACACACACCTGGGGAAGAGGTGGGGGGGAGGGGTTAAACAGGTGCTGATGTGACGGTGCTGCTGATCTCAGGTGAACTGCGGTCTGTACGGAGCAGAGGACTCCTCTGACACCTGGCTCAGGTATCTGGACCACATCGATGACCAGGTCCAGGATGGACTGCTCCAGCTGCTGCTCAGATCACTGCACTTCCTGTCTGACAACACGAACCCGCAGGTACACACACCTGTCTGACATCAGAAACATGCAAGTACACACACCTGTCTGACATCAGAAACAGGCAGGTACACACACACATCTGACATCAGGAACACGCAAGTACACACACCTGTCTGACATCAGAAACAGGCAGGTACACACACACGTCTGACATCAGGAACACGCAGGTACACACACACACGTCTGACATCAGGAACACGCAGGTACACACACACACGTCTGACATCAGGAACACGCAGGTACACACACACACGTCTGACATCAGGAACACGCAGGTACACACACACACGTCTGACATCAGGAACACGCAGGTACACACACACGTCTGACATCAGGAACACGCAGGTACACACATGTCTGACATCAGAAACACGCAGGTACACACACACGTCTGACATCAGGAACACGCAGGTACACACATGTCTGACATCAGGAACACGCAGGTACACACACATGTCTGACATCAGGAACATGCAGGTACACACACCTGAAGCAGAATGCACTGTACTCTACTGCGTTTATATAGTGTATGTGTGTGTGTGTGTGCGTGTGCATCTGTGTGTGTGTGTAGAGGTGCAGTGGTGTGTTGTTTGTGGTCCGTCTGCAGCTTCAGGAAACAGGAAGTGTGTTTGAGCCGTCAGTGGGCGGCGGCCTCTCTGACCTTGTGAAGAGCATCATCACTGACATTTACACAGCAGCCAATCAGCTGGCCAGGATCTCTGTGAGTCGCTATGGCAACTACCAGGCAACTCTGCAGCAGTGTCCGAACCTCCGTGCGTTGGAACAGGAAGTGATGCGTCACCTGCAGCAGGTGAGGGAGGAGGCGGGGAGTCTGAGGGAGGGGCTGGACAGGTACGCACACCTGTGGGAGAGTGACAGGCAGGGCGTGATGCAGGAGTTCCTGATGTACGGCCGACAGGTGAGACACGAGGAGCCGGACGCTGAGGAGACCCCGCCCACCCTGAAGGACTTCCAGAGAGAGGTGAGACACACCTGTGAGGTCAGGACACACCTGTGCTCCTGTGAGGTCAGGCTGATGGTGTCTGTGATGTGTTCCTTCAGATCGAGTCGCTCCACAGACTGAGCGAGCAGGTGACTCACCTGGATGATGTCATCGTTCTGCACAGCTGGCTGCAGGTCGACCTCCGACCTTTCAGAGACTCCCTGCTGTCAATCATCTACGACTGGAGACACATGTACACAGAGTACCTGCTGGACTCCGTCAGTGACAGGTAGACTCACCTGAGACCTGCTGAGCTGAGGTACAGGTGGACTCACCTGAGACCTGCAGGGCTCAGGTATAGGTAGACTCACCTGTGTTATGGAATTTTCTATCCTTAGGTTACACGAGGTCACGTGTGGGCCTTGAGGTCCTCAGCAGTATTAATTGTTTGGCTTTGGTTGAGAACAGTAGGTGCCAGTCTATCTCAACACTGTGGTGTCCAGGGTCGAAGAGACTCTTGCTGCCTGCTTAGACATAATAGATAGCTGGCCGCTGTTCCAATCTGCATAAACAGACATCTGTGTCTCCAGACTAGAATATGTTGATGATAACACCGTTCTTGGTAAAAAAATTCTGTTTGGCTAATTCTGGGCGTATAGTATTTGTGGTGTTATCTTGAGGTTTAAAGTCTATCCACCAGCATGAGTTCGGCAGAATGTGAGACCGACTCAGACACTTCTGATGAACTTTGAGAGTGTCTCTAATTCTGCTTGGCCAAGCGTCAGTAAATATTACAGCATAAGACATCAGAGGCTCCTGAACACTTTCTGAACTCCTGACCTCACCATTGACCTTTGACTTCAGCAATTTCTCCACAACAACCTGAGACCTGCCGGGCTCAGGTACAGGTAGACTCACCTGTGGCCTGTGTGTCTCAGTCTGCAGCAGGTGAGGTGGCGTGCTGACGATGATGAAGAGTTGTCGTTGAGGTTCCCTCTGACAGAAACCGTCATCCTGCTGGAGGCAGCAGGAGTCCAGCTTCCTGAACACCTGTCTGCACAGCTACAGGTAGTGACATCACTGTGACATCACACTGTCAACATGGTGACATCAGCTGTTAACCAGCAGGTCGTGACACGCTGGACTAGTTTCACATCAGTAACACGTAGACCCCGTTCACACCTGGTGTTACCTGTGTGATTGGATCAGACCACTTCTTGAGGTGGTCCTGGTCGTCAGTGAAGGACCGCCCACTCAGCTGACGTCACGTCGTCTGTTTCAGGAACAGGAAGTGACATCAGGTGTGAACTGACAATAGCTGTGTCCCAATTCAGGGGCTGCATCCTTCGAGGCACGCATTTGAAGGCCGATTACGTCACAACGCCGCGCGAAGGCTGTCCCAATTCGAAGGCTCCTTCAAATGCGTCCTTCTTTTCCCTCTTTTTGGAGGATGCACCGCAACTGTCCTTCGCGGCCTCACATATCCCAAGATCCTTTGCGCGCCGCTGTTCAGTGCTGGGAAAAATACAATGGCGACACCAAGCGGAGATGAATAATACCTAATAATGAATAATACATTTAATAATAATATTAAATGTAAGTATTGGGTTTTTATATTTAATTACTTTTACTTATTACTACTTATACTTTTACTAATGACTTATATTTTATTACTTTTATTATCCCTGCTTTATTTCCAGACTGTAAAACTGCAAAGTCTAGTTAAACGATTGGATTGAATAAAGAGCTACGTTTAGGATTATCACTATTATATGTTATACTTCATTCTTCTGTCTTATTCTTTCTTCTGTCTGTTTTTTCTTCGTTTTCTCAACTGACGACTAACTGACAGGCAACGGCTACGTCACAAAGTACCAACTGACGGCAGGTGACGCAGCTGGTGACGCAACCAGGAAATGCTTCGAAGGCTAGACCGTCTCATTTAACAACGGTTGATGCGGCCTTCGAAGGTCTCTCAGAAGGAGTCGCCCTCGAAGGCCGCGTCCTTCGAAGCATGCAGCCCCTGAATTGAGACACAGCTATACTGTCCACCTGTGATTGGATCACCATGGTAACGCCAGGCGTGAACAAATTCTAAACGTTACATTTTTCTGCAAACACTGTAGCTCCGCCCACACCTGCTCTGAGACAGGAAGTCGCATGACTGACGTGACACTGATTGGACACATCTGCGTGTGAACGAGTGACTCATGAAGTCATGTGACTCATCAGGTTTCTTCTCTTGTTTCAGTGCTGACGGACTCACCTGAAGGAGGAAGTACCTTCACACCCTGAACCACAATACAAATACTCTGTTACACAGTACTCACAGTACAAATACTCTGTTACTGCAGTAAACTATTTAAAGTATTAAACTGTTCTCTGTGATCTGATTGGCTCTTTGTTTGTGAGAAATGACATCACAATTACCCAGAATTCAAAGTGACACTGTCAGTGTTTGTTTAGACTAACATTACACTAACATTACGCTAACATTACTCTAACATTACGCTAACATTACACTAACATTACGCTAACATTACTCTAACATTACGCTAACATTACACTAACATTACTCTAACATTACTCTAACATTACGCTAACATTACACTAACATTACGCTAACATTACACTAACATTACACTAACATTACTCTAACATTACGCTAACATTACACTAACATTAACTGTTGTCAGAGTTCGGACCTGCACTTCTTCAGGGACACAAAGGACAACAAGATAAATAAACCATTTAATAGAATCTCTCTCTTCAAAAGCTCATTTCATTTACAGACAGACAGACAGGTTCGGTCCGGTCCACAGTCCAGTGCTGGTCTGACACCGACCCGTCTTCAGGACCAGAACAAACAGAAAGAGGCACGATGATGAGAACCTACGGATGATCTAAAAAAAGAAAACGTCCTTGTTAACACTCGCCGTCTCCATGAAAACACAGATCAAACATTAACTATCAGGTCCAATTAACGCCGCAGGTTCAAGTCCCGGCTGGCTCCACCCGGCTGACGGAGGCAGCAATCAGCAATCAGAGAGCAGCTAGCGGCGGTAGACTCCGAAGGCCACCAGGCTGAGGAAGATGGTGACTCCGACCAGCGAGGCGGTGGCCGGGGCGGTGAAGAACTGCCGGTACTGGATCTGACAGTACCACAGCACGGACAGCATGAGAACCAACAGTGGCACCATCAGGCTGCCCACATTCAGAGCCACCTGCACCTGGTCTGCGGGCCGCGGCCCAGTCGCCGCCCCGCGACCCGCGTGTTGAGAGATGTGACAGTGCAGGACGCAGTTATGGACCAGGTTCAGAGAGGCCAGAGTCTGAGCGTCATCCTGCAGCAGCTGACCCTGATAGATCAACCGGACCTGCTGCTCCTGACCCGCAAAGTAGGTCCTGAAAGGCAAGAGGACGCAGGTCAGAACCGGGCCTGACCCATTCAGGGCCCATTAGAGAGTCAACAGGTTCATCCACCTGTGAACAGGTAACCACAGTTATGGACCGGTTCTGGATCTGTGTAGTGCAGTGTGTACTCTGTGTGTAGGTCAATGACGTGACGCTCTCTTTTTGTGTTCCTGGGTTAGTTACATTTAAAAAGGTTAAAATATTTTTGGAGACCTCGCCTAAAATTTCTGGGTTTGATCCATTTTGAGAGAATATTCAGGGATAATGGTAAAAATGTCAGTGTGGTGTAACCATAAAAACTTTGTACCAAAAACTTTAACATGTTCAAAAAAAGGTGAAATTCTCAATAAAACACATTATCAGCTAGTTTGGCATAATCCTACATTTGTGTGTTTAACAAGGAATAAAATAAATGAACACCATTATTCTGAATATTATAACTAATTTGGGGAATTATGTCTGTCAGGTCAACTTCCTAAATTGTCACGGCGGTGTAACCAACATTTGAGGAGCCATTTTGTTCATTTGTGTAAGAAGACCATGTGGCAGGAAAAGATTCACGAAGAAGGACCCTTGATTAGCCTAACTGCTGCATGCCACGGTTAGCTCTCTTTGAAATCTTGATAATTGTTCAGGGTATGGTCAGGTGTGCTTAGGAAACTATTTATAATTCACAATAACTGTAAAAATAAGTATTCATTTTAAAAAATGTGTTTGAATTCTTCACATCAAGGCCATGTGCTTACATAGGTGTCCATCATAACGCCTGTTAAATTTGAATTTAAATTGAAATGTCGATGTGTGTAACCGTTACACCATCTGACTTTCGTTACACTCCTTTTGGTTAGAGGCTGATTTTGTCAAATATCAGAAGTTTTTGATGCTGATTAAAGATGTGATGTGAACTAACTTATGATGTGGAACTATTTCTGAGTGTTTTTATATTTCTTCGAACAAAGTGCCGATTTATCCACAACTTAATTATCAAAGCTCTGGAAGGTTAGGATAAAACCATTATTTTGCATGGCTTTAATATTTTTGAAATGTTTAGCTTTAATACAATAAATGCATAATTAATACATATTTGTATTCCATTCACTTTCAACTTTCAGCTATATATAATATAATGTATGTGATTTCATAATGCAGCAGCTGTGGGTGAACAGTGACAATGTTGAAAATGAACAGCAGCTTTAAAAAGACTTGAAACTCCAACAATATAAATGTTAATCAAAGATTAAAATTTAGATCTGTAAAATTACATTTATTAATTTTCTATTGTTTCATAATTATTGCAATATAATAGAGCCTCTTCTCCCCCAACAGATGCCATTAGCTCGCCACAGAGCACGAGTCCACGCAGATCCTGCAGCAAGGGCCATTTTTCAAGGCAGGAAAGGTGGTTGCACACACACACACACACACACACACACACACACACTCACTGGTGGGTGAAGAAGTCGAAGTGAGCTGCATGCAACAGCTGGGTGAGAAGAATGTCTTCACCTGGCCTCATCCACCTGACATCCTATTCTATCATGAGTCTGATGTGCTGCACACAATCTGTGAGCCAGAACCTTTGAACTCATGACAGACGACTGGAAACATTTCCAAGCACACACAGCCTGAAAATTCAGGTGTTCTGTCACACACACATGACACAGACATGAGTTGACATGTTTTTATAAAAGAACATGAGTCGACATGTTTTTATAAAAGAACATGAGTCGACATGTTTTTATAAAAGAACATGAGTCGACATGTTTTTATAAAAGAACATGAGTCGACATGTTTTTATAAAAGAACATGAGTCGACATGTTTTTATAAAAGAACATGAGTCGACATGTTTTTTTTCATAAAAGAACAGAAGTTCAAATGATTTTTGTTGCCATGTTTGTTTCCTAAACTAATTCTTAAATTAATTAACAATAGAAAACATCCAATTCTTGTTGTTGATGTTTTTTCTTCATCAAAAATAATTAAAAACACAATTTCAATGGACCTTGACTGTCATGCTTGATTTTCAGATGAAAAATACTGGTTACACCAACTGACACAAACCAGTGTCAGTTGGTGTAACCAGTATTTTTCATAAAAATATTATAATTTACAGGAAAATTCATGGGGAATAAGATGTAATCCTCTATTGCAATGTACTAACATATTTTTTAACAGTTTATACATAATTTGTCAAATGTTATTTAGAAAATGGCAAGGGTTCCCGCATTTGTCCTGCTCTATATTGCAAAAACGCATACAATTTTATTTTAAAATGATCCTAATAAAATCTATTTTCAAGTGATATATTAAAATCAAGCTCTACACACTCTAGGTGGAAATAAATACTTAATATTTCTCCTTTTGTTGTGGTTACACTACTTGACATTTTCAGGGGCAATCAGTCCTTTTGTAAAAAATAGTTCAAAAGCTATTTGAAATGACATGAAACCAACAGAAATACAAAATATACATTTTTGCAAACTTGATGCAGTTTACAGTTTATTAAAACATTTTTGAATTGCTCATAATGCAAACTCTTATTTGTCACTGACCCGTATACTGTGTGTAGTACTGTGTGTACTGTGTGTACTGTGTGTAGTACTGTGTGTAGTACTGTGTGTAGTACTGTGTGTACTGACCGTTTGATGTACCCGATGGTGTCCTGTGGTTGGACCTGAGCCGTTCTCTCGGTGTCGTTCAGAAACTTGAGTCGGACCACCATGTTCCTCTGAGAGGACGAAGGCTCTGCTCCTCCTCCTCCTCCTCCTCCTCTGCTCCTCACACCATCTCCTCCCCCCTCACCGCCCCCCTCCCCCCCTCCCTCCTTGTCATCCTGGGTGGAGGTGTTGGTGGGCGGGACTTCTGTCAGAGAGCTGTCACTCACAGACCCTGATGACGATGACGAGGAGGTGTTGGTGGAGGAGGGGGGCGTGTCCTGCTGGGTGGGGCCGCTCCTCAGTGAGGGGGTGGGGCCAGTGGTGGAGGTAAACAGGTGCTCCAGGGGCTCAGAGGTGCGGGTGGAGATCCAGGCGAGCAGCAGCACGAGGAGGAGCAGCAGGGAGGCGAACAGCAGCGTCACCTCGTCACCCACGCCTTCGATCACAGCCATCGCCCACGGCAACGCCTGCTGAGGTCAGCACGGGTCACACACCTGCACACAGGAGGCGGGGCTTAGCATCAACACCTGTGACATCATCACAGAGCTCCTGTACAGTAATCAGTGTGGCCTGACAGGAAGCACGCCAATATCGAAGGGGAGGCACTCCACTATCGAACGGGAAGAGCGCAACTATCGAAGGGGAGGCACGCCGCTATCAAACGGGAAGAGCTCCGCTATCGAAGGGGAGGCACTCCACTATCAAATGGGAAGAGCTCCGCTATCGAAGGGGAGGCATGCCGCTACCGAACGGGAAGAGCGCCGCTATCGAAGGGGAAGCGCTCCGCTATCGAAGGGTAAGCACGCGCTGCTATCGAACAGGAAGCGTGCTGCTATCGAAGGGGAAGCGCTCCGCTATCGAATGGGAAGTACGCTCCGCTATCGAAAAGGGAAGCGCTCCGCTATCGAAGGGTAAGCACGCGCTGCTATCGAACGGGAAGCGTGCTGCTATTGAAGGGGAAGCGCTCCGCTATCAAACGGGAAGCACGCTCCGCTATCGAATGGGAAGCACGTGCTGCTATCGAAGGGGAGGCGCGCCGCTATGGAACAGGAAGCGCGCCGCTATCAAACGGGAAGAGCTCCGCTATCGAAGAGGAGGCGCCGCTATAAAAAGGGGAGGCGCTCTGCTATCAAATGGGAAGAGCTCTGCTATCAAACGGGAAGAGCTCCGCTATCAAACGGGAAGAGCTCCGCTATCAAACGGGAAGAGCTCCGCTATCAAACGGGAAGAGCTCCGCTATCAAACGGGAAGAGCTCCGCTATCAAAGGGGAGGCGCGCCACTATCGAAGGGGAAGCACTCCGCTATCGAAGGGGAGGCACTCCACTATCAAATGGGAAGAGCTCCGCTATCGAAGGGGAGGCATGCCGCTATCGAACGGGAAGAGCGCCGCTATCGAAGGGGAAGCGCTCCGCTATCGAAGGGTAAGCACGCGCTGCTATCGAACAGGAAGCGTGCTGCTATCGAAGGGGAAGCGCTCCGCTATCGAAAGGGAAGTACGCTCCGCTATCGAAAAGGGAAGCGCTCCGCTATCGAAGGGTAAGCATGCACTGCTATCAAACAGGAAGCGTGCTGCTATTGAAGGGGAAGCGCTCCGCTATCAAACGGGAAGCACGCTCCGCTATCGAATGGGAAGCACGTGCTGCTATCGAAGGGGAGGCGCGCCAATATGGAACGGGAAGCGCGCCGCTATCAAACGGGAAGAGCTCCGCTATCGAAGAGGAGGCGCCGCTATCAAAGGGGAGGCGCTCTGCTATCAAATGGGAAGAGCGCCGCTATCAAACGGGAAGAGCTCCGCTATCGAAGGGGAGGCACTCCGCTATCAAAGGGGAAGCACGCTCCGCTATCGAACGGGAAGAGCTCCGCTATCGAAGGGGAGGCGCGCCGCTATCAAAGGGGAGGCGCTCTGCTATCAAATGGGAAGAGCGCCGCTATCAAACGGGAAGAGCACCACTATCAAACGGGAAGAGCTCCGCTATCAAAGGGGAGGCGCACCACTATCGAAGGGGAAGCACTCCGCTATCGAAGGGGAAGCACGCTCCGCTATCAAACGGGAAGAGCTCCGCTATCGAAGGGGAGGCGCGCCGCTATCGAAGGGGAGGCGCGCCGCTATCGAAGGGGAGGCACTCTGCTATCAAACGGGAAGAGCGCCGCTATCGAAGGGGAAGCACGCTCTGCTATCAAACGGGAAGAGCTCCGCTATCGAAGGGGAGGCTCGCCGCTATCGGAGGGGAAGAGCGCCGCTATCAAACGGAAAGAGCGCCGCTATCAAACGGGAAGCACGCCGCTATCAAACGGGAAGAGCTCCGCTATCGAAGGGGAGGCGCGCCGCTATCGAAGGGGAGGTGCTCTGCTATCAAACGGGAAGAGCGCCGCTATCAAACGGGAAGAGCTCCGCTATCGAAGAGGAGGCGCCGCTATCAAAGGGGAGGCGCTCTGCTATCAAATGGGAAGAGCGCCGCTATCAAACGGGAAGAGCTCCGCTATCGAAGGGGAGGCACTCCGCTATCAAAGGGGAAGCACGCTCCGCTATCGAACGGGAAGAGCTCCGCTATCGAAGGGGAGGCGCGCCGCTATCAAAGGGAGGCGCTCTGCTATCAAATGGGAAGAGCGCCGCTATCAAACGGGAAGAGCACCACTATCAAACGGGAAGAGCTCCGCTATCAAAGGGGAGGCGCACCACTATCGAAGGGGAAGCACTCCGCTATCGAAGGGGAAGCACGCTCCGCTATCAAACGGGAAGAGCTCCGCTATCGAAGGGGAGGCGCGCCGCTATCGAAGGGGAGGTGCTCTGCTATCAAACGGGAAGAGCGCCGCTATCAAACGGGAAGAGCTCCACTATCGAAGGGGAAGCTCTCCGCTATCGAACGGGAAGTACGCTCCGCTATCGAACGGGAAGCGTGCCGCTATCGAAGGGGAGGCACACTGCTCCAGTGGCGTCAGAAGAGAGAAAGCGTTTCATTGGATGTAAAATGAGTACACGCCCCCGAGTGCAGGATGACATCATCAAATGACAAACTCTAAAATACCATGAAGAACACCTGACAGAGGGAGCACGGCATTGTGGTTAATCACGTTGCTATAGAAACCAGAGAAACTTTAACACCTGTTTAGATATCCCATCAGCCACTGCGACATACACGACCTTTAACAGATCGTGTGTGTGTGTGTGTGTGTGTGTGTGTTTGTTTATAAACACACACACACACACACACACACACACACACACACACTGCGGGTTGATGTTACCGGATGTCTCATGCTGTTACCGGATGTCGAAGTATCTATAAGCTGTTTATTGATTATCTGTCCGAACAGTAAACAACATGATTGGTTCTGATGACGTCAGAGGAGGGCTCGGTTCTGGCTCCCTGCAGCAGGACTGACGGACAGGTGTCTGTGACGTAGATCTGCTGTAACGTTCAAACTCTGAGCTAACTGCTAACAGCTAACAGGATGCTAACAGAGCTAACACCGTCTACAGAGCCGGACCGGATGTGAGCTGAGCTACATGCTAACAGCTGTTAGCTCGTGTGTACAAACTGATTAATATAATTAAATTAATTAAAATAATTAAACTTACTTCAGCTGATGAACCTCATAACACACCGTTAGCCTGCAGGCTAACAGGCTAATCTCTGCTGCTACACACACTTCCGGCTTCTCCTCCTTCTTCTTCTGTGGTTCTGACGGAACTGACGCAGTAGTGACGCTCCTCTCTGTGTTAAAGTGTCTCTGCTCACATAGCGCCACCTCACGGACAGGAGGGTCTATATCTATATCCATATAGATAGATAGATAGATTATTGATCCCTGAAGGTAAATTCTTTCGTTGCAGCAGCCTTACAGTAACAACACAGAACAGAACAGACACACACTATATACAGGCATGAGGTAAAAATGGTGACACAGTATAAATAAAATAAACTCTGAGGAGGAAGAACATATGGTTCAAATATACATAAGAGAAATATACATGTGGACTGTTGTGCGATAACTTGTGCAAATGTGTGAAACTGAATTGTAGAGAGTGCAATTATGAAATGAGCTGTTCCAGAGTGAGTCTGCTCTCTCTGCACAGAGGAGAGTCATCACACAGAGTGACAGCAGCTGGTAGGAATGACTTCCTGTAGCGTCCTTTTTACAGCAGAGCTGCAAGAGTCTCTGACTGAACCTGCTCTGTGTTTGAGCAGGAGGTCATGTAGAGGATGACAGTTATTGTCCACGATACTAAGAAGTTTGTGGAGCAACCAGCTGCAGAGCTGCACAGAGCAGCACAGAGCA